>JANZLF010000001.1:13791342-13801884 GCA_026546835.1 Erythroxylum foetidum | reverse complement strand
GATTTAATTACTGCGATGCCATGTGGATATTAGTAGAACTGTTCTGGTAGTGCGCCTTTATCGTGGGATACGTGTCGGGAGTCCCGATGTGTACCATACGGTGAGGGGGCGCCACATGGAGAGCCAGCCTTGGGCGTGGTGGGGGCCTTGGCGTTGCTGAGAGCCCCAACTGGGAGGCTTTGGCCCAAGCCTCTGCTCGTAAACACTAACGGCTCTGCATGGGTCTTACCTATCGCCATGAAGTCTTGTCCCGTCAAAGCAGCAAATCATGATCCAGTCTGGGGAAGGGACGCTACGGGGGCTTGCGTTGTCAGAAGCTTCATTTTGCAAGTAAAGGAGTTATCACCCAATACATATACGAAAATCAAGATATCAAAACCATGAGACAACTATGAGACTATCACCGTACATGCAATAACGAGATATACAGAAAATAATCGAAAAGAACTCAAATATGGAAGATAAAAAGAAAACCGAATAGCCATTCTTGATGACCTAATTATGAATTGGCTCTGATACCACTTGTACGGATTTTAATCCCTTTAAAACACATGATCGATTCATATCAAATCATCAAGAATAAAATAAAGCGACAGCATACCTGAATCTATTGTGAAATTTACACTAAAGCTTTGCGGTTTTGTCTTCCAAATTAGAACGTAACCCCTTTTTTCTAGAGTTTTCTGTAACTTTATGTTTTCTCTCTAATGATGGGATTTCAGAAAAGAATTGAGGGTACATTTAATATAAATAGTTATGGTCCCCAAATTAAACGTACCCTCAATTTTTTTATGAAATCCCACCATCAAAGAAAAAACAGAAAGTTACGGAAAACTTTAGAAAAAAGGGGCTACGATCTAATTTGGAAGACCAAACCGCAAAACTTCAGTGTAAATTTCACAATAGATTTAAGTATGCTTCCGCTTTATTTTATTATTAATGATTTGATATGAATCGATCATGTGTTTTAAAGGGATTAAAATCCCTACATCCAAGTCCATCAAAAACCTTAGTTGAATTTCTATACAGAATTTTTAAAATTAATCTCCAATATTTGTCCTGTAAATTGGATGAGAAGCAAAAACCTAGTTGCATGTCCATATACTGTGACAAGGGATCCTTTCATTTTAGGACCGCGATGGGTTGGACCGTCGACAGTTTCACTAATCTTTTTAAATAATTTTTAAAAATTATAAATATAAAATAATTTTTTTTAGTTGAGTGTGGAGAGAATTATAAGGCTAACTCTTCTAAACAAAACGATATCTAATTTAGCTCATAAATTGACCCATAAAAAACATCTCAATTTAGACACATCCACATTGTCATTCCTATTGATTTACAAGCATAATGCCAAATGATGGAATGATACCAATTTATTAATGGAATTCTTTAGAGAAATTGTTCTTTAACTGAAACGTTTGTGTCAGGACGCGCCTTTTTGGCAATTTATTGCATAATCTACATATATAAAGCATAGTTATTTTCAACGATATTTGACACATGACATCTTAACGAAATTGGTTCTATTTTATTTTTATATTAAATTAATATTTATAAAAAAAAAAGAAAATATTAATTATTCAAAATAAATATATTTATAAAATTAAGGCACATTTATATTTTCATAATATATTTATGATAAAAAATATATATAATGCATTTGTAATATCGAAGTTTTAAATAGATATTTTATTTATACAATAATAAAGAACTCTTTTTCATTTTATAAAATATAAATATATTATTGAAAGAAGATTTATAATATAATCTATTATTTTTTTACTTTATATTTATTCAAAATAAATATACTATAAATTATGCTAAATAAGTGTACATGATATTATGTATTATATTTCCTTACTTTATATCTATTCAAAACAAATTTTCAAAAGCTAAAATAGGATGAAAATTATGCTAAATAAATATATTCATTTGATCAATATAAGGTTGTTTCAATCTTTTAATCGTTTTAAATAATACATGATAAAATTAGTATTAATTGTATGGCATAAAATATTATACATGTATATAAGAAAGTTATCTTATTTATTAAATATATTTACTTATGGTAATATTATTATAATTATGATATACGTGTATGGTTAAAAATGAATTTAATTTTAAACTTGTAAAATATTACTTTATAACGATTAAAGTACTACATAAAATTTTAAAAATAGCATTGAATTATAATAACCAAAATTTACAATATAGACTATCCTCTCTTATTTTAATGATTGAAATAATTATTTTTTGTATTTAACTCTACAAACTTTGAACCTTTTAAAGTAGGTCTTTTTTTAATTTATAATATAATACTTTTAAATATTTACATGCTTCTTCAAAATTATGCATTGCATTTAATAATTATAAATTCTTCATTCATTCGTATCCTTACTTTTTTTAATATATAAATACCATTTGCATTTATAGGAGACTTTTTCAGTTTTTCTTATATTTATTACATAAAAGAGTGGCAATTTCATATCACATTTATTACGAGTAAAAGATATAAGGCTTCCCTATATTTTAGTAACTTTTAAAAACTATAGGATTTAAAATTCTCAAAAAAGATCTTGTGATTTTTAATAAAAAAACTTTCATTAAAAGATAATGATGAAATTTAAGTAATATGAGTATTACTTGTGGACTAATAAAATATTATCCACATGATGACCTAACCTAGTTAAACTCAATCAATTTAGTTCAATTTGATTTTAATTTATTATATATTATCAATTTAGATCTATTTTAATTAGTTCAGATCAAATTTAAGAGTTAAATTAAATCATCATATTAATTAAATAAATTAAGTTATCATATCAACAATATTTAATTAACCGATATGTGATGCTCATGGCATGCTTGTTTTTGTCGTTTTTTTTAATTAAAGTCTTAGCGAAGGAATTTTTTATAAACTAAATAATATAAAGAGTTTTTATAAGAATTTTAAAGATTTAATTATTTAAATCACCAGTGTTATGTCTTTTACCTTATTTATTAAGAATAATGAATTATACGTGTAAAAGCTTTTATATTTTTTTACTTTAATATTAACCTTTACATTTTTTTTCAATTAGGTAAAAATTAGACATTTCTTTTTCATTAACGTGTTTACTAATATGAATTGACAGAGTATATGAAGATTGATATTTAAAAGAACCACGTGATCCTTCGTCCTTGCAAACATAGTTTTTGAGCCATATATATTATAGTCACTTATTTTATACTCAATAATGATGCAAAAAAGTAGTCATGTAACCCCTTTAGATGTTAATATTCAAGTGTTTTTTTAGCCAAACCATGAAATGTTAATAGGGATAATTAAATTATTTATTTTTAAAAGTTTAAATACTTAATTAAAATTTTTAAAAGATTTTTAAAGACTTGACATTTTATAGTTCATTATCCTTATTTATTATTATAAGATTATTAATATTTTATTTATTACATATTACTAAAAGTTAATTAGTATGAATCGTAATTTATCAAACATGTATCTTATTAAATATATGAAAAGAAACTTTAAAACAACATGAAAAGATAACAACTTTTAGCTTCAATTTACTTAAATTTATTTGAATTTTTATATTTAAATATTAATAGTAAGAAATTAATTTGATTATTTTTTAATAATAAATTTAGATTTATTATAATAATAGTGTGCATTTATAACTATAAAATTGCTCTATACTTAATTATATTCAACTGTTTTAACTTTTTCTATAAAATATAATTGCTATAAAGATATTAAAAATGTTATTTAACATTATAAAATTAAAATTTACATCTATTAAACATTTGATTGTAAATTAACTAAAACTAAAGGAACATGTTCTAAATATATAATTATATTAGTAAAAATAATTACTTAATTATATAATATTTATATTAATCTAAATAAAATATTCAAATAACATTAAAACAAATGACATAATTTCCATATCTTCATGTTACTAATAATGAATATTAATTTTGTTAACTAACACCCCCAAAATGCACATGTATGAGTCATTTTTACTCCATCTCTCAACATTGGGTAAGTGTTCTTGGAAAAAAAGTACTGTCCCATTGATTCTTGGAACAATGCAATGGCTCTCACTCTGCTTATTTGTATACAAAGATGCATCGTATTTACTTCAGAACCATCAATTCGGTTGCCTGCCTTTAACTTACAGTTTTCATCCAAAAAGGTCCATGAGCAAACATTTCCTCTGTTATCCTATAATCATTGACCAAAAGGACTGTCCTAGTGGCCATGGTTGTCCTAATCAAGTCACTATAATTCATCCCTTTTTAAAGCAAATTTTCCAAACTCTGAACCAACCATTTACCTTATATTGACAGTGCATAACTAAAGAACAAACCATATACGTAGACATATTTACGTTTATTATCCTACAAATTGCTTGTCACTATTGCAGAGACTCTGTAATGTAGAAGTAAAGAAGCCCCTGAATTCCTAAAGAAAGTTGCACTGGAATTTCCTTGCATCAATACCATAACATTCTAACAGAAATCAACAAGATCTTCCCTCTAGTACTCTATATTCTAAAAGTCAAAAGAATATCCCACTAATCACCGCAGTATCAAAGACACCATTCAAGTAAACCTCTATTTAAGGAACAACCATGGCCCTATCAATATGAAGCTCAACCTTCCATTATCCCCATTTTCGTCAAGGCCAAACGCACACAGAGAATGCAAAATATATGCTAAACAACAGAGCTAAAAGATTAGGGTTCTTAACTTTCTTTTTATCGATCTCATTCTGTGCCTGTATATTAGAAACAGTTGTAACTATTGAAAAAAGAAGCACCATCTTTCATTGGGACTACGTTGAAATTTATGAAATTCTCCTCCTCTTTCTTACCCCCAACCAAAAGTGTCATACAAAGGAGCAGGCCTTGCTGTAAAAACAAATGTAAAGTGCACTGAATGCAACAACATCAAGAAGAACCAAGCAATGATGGAGGGAAAAATCTCTGGGGAAAGAATCTGTCCTACATCCATAGAGGAAGAGAAAAGTCCGATAAAGAATCCTTCCCCAATCAAGTTGCAACCACTGGCTCCATTTTTCACTGCAAAGACTGATTTATAAGCCGTTCCCAAAATATTTAAAACCAACTGGCAGATATATTACTCATCCTGATGACCGAAAAAGTAGAAACAGAAGAAAAAGAAATCAGAACTTTAGAAGCATTTGTTATGTACAACTTTCATGCAAGAAAAGAAACTATATTGCTAATCGCAACACCCAAAAAGGTGAGGAGAAGTTGTTGCATTGGTACCAAAACAGTAAAGAAAAGTTGACAGACATGTTAACCATGCACAAAACTCTTGCTTAACTTTAAATGCTCATACATGTCCTAATATGGTGTACAGAAGTGTAAGCTTGAAACAAAAAGAAGACATTTGCAGAAACCTGAGGGCACAAATTCCATACATCCTCAGTAACTTACCATTAGTTGCAAAGTTGATCAAAAGTACATAGCATTGTTGATCGCTTGTTGGCTATTTCTACAAGCATCTCCAGTGCTGCATAGCATTATTATCTTTAGAATATGTAGCATCCTGAATCATGAAGCATCTTGAGTGGTTTTTTTTTTTTTTTTGGAGTTCACTTCTGTACCTGTCTCAAATGATAATTGGGCCGATCGAAGCTTTGGCGAAACCAAAGTTCCAAACACAGAAAGGGACTTGGATCGCTCCTTCTGAACCTAGAAGTTCAAGAAATCAAGTCCATAAGTTCAATCTCCTAAAGAGGTAGCCAAGTTGTAACCCCATATTCATCAGGGAAGCAATCTCAATCTTGTAGTAGTAAGTGCTAATTTCAAATTTTTCCTATCATATATGAAAATTTCCAAGAGAAGTGTAAGAGTTGAAGGACACTCACTTGGTCATCAGCCTTTAGGGGAGATCCATCTCTAGAGGCTTTCTCTTCTGCACACAATGTCAGAGAAAGTGCATTAGCCAATCAGAAAAAATGACAAAAATTAGGAGCGAAAAATAATGAAAAGATTTCGACTTTGGTATATTTCAGTCCCAATGATCCAATCCCTTAGAAGTACATTCACGCATAAACTCAAAGGAACCATTTTAATACATGGGTACGGTACCAATTTTCCAAATGACCAACTACAATAGATTTGAGTCAATACCAAAAGAAAATAATTTACTACCAGATGGAGAACTGCCCTGACGACGTAGCCGTAGGTTGTCAGATTCTTCACGCAAGTTACCATCTTCGGGACTTTGTGATGAGGACCATTTGCGTAACTCAAAGTGAGGTTGTTTCTCAGCGAAGCCTACTCAACAAGAGATGAGTTACCGAAATACTGAGAGAGCCATAAAAAGAGAGAGAAAAAGGGGTTACCTTGATCTTGAGAGACACAAAATGATGTAGAAGCAGAGTGAGATGTGAGGTCCAACAGCACAGAATTGACACGCGAAGTGCCCATTGAATGTCGAGCACTTGCCAAGTCCAACCATCCCTGAAAACAGTCTCTCATCAACTTTCCTCCGAAACGCACAAGGGAATTTGAACCGTAGACGATAAATGTACCTGACGGAGCGTAGAAGATAACGAATGGAGAAGGGTTAAATAGCTGTCGACTGAATCCAGAAATTGCAAGACAGTCTCGTCACCGACATGTTGTCTTTGTTGTTGTTGATCGTGATTCTGTTTTCCGCTTTCAATCTCAAAGTCCAAATCTTTTTCTTCTTCTTGTTTCCTTTCCCTGCCCTGCTCATCGGGGTTCATATTCGCCGGCGTGACGGCGATTGAGTGGCTCCCGGTTAAAAGTCGTCGGTTTATCGTTTCGGCTATAGCTCATAACAACCGGTTACGACAGGTCGTATATACCCAAGTTAAACAGTAGTTACCAAAGGTTTTTAGGGCTTTGAGAAGGATTACAGTTGTATGTTTGAGCCTTGCACCTATTGGGCTTGGCTTGACTGTATGGCCGTCGAAGCCTCAAAGGTGGATTTAACTGATAAGAATTAAGCTGCGGGTAATCGGTAAATCTCATTTTATGTATCCGTTTGGTTCAACTTTTGAAAACTTTAAAATATTTTTTTACTACAAAAGTTATTTTAAGAAAAAAAGTAAATATTTAATTGTAAATTTTAAAAGTACTTTTAAAGTAAAAATAATTTTTTTATAAGCTCAAATATAACTTTTTCAAAAGTTAAAATTTGAAGCTTTTAAGAAAAGTTCCAAATTTTTGCTTTTTCCTACAAACTTGTTTCCGTCACTTATGTTTATATCAAACGTTTATACATTTATCGCAAATCTTCCATAGTTCTTTTGCAAACTAATCTTCATAGGAGAAACGTAAATCTTCCACAGTTCTCAAGGGACACAACCCATCTTCACTCGGTTCATTTCAGGTACATGCTTTCTTTTGCTTTTTTGTCATTTCTCGATCTATTAGTTTCTTGTTTTTTTTATGTTAGTTGCTTCCATTTATCGAAAGGTTGGTTTCATTTTCTGGGTCAATCGTTTATTCGCTAATGTATGATTGTATTTTGAGGAATGAGATTGTTGTATCTTCGACTATTCTTTCTACCTGTAATCCACTTTTCTAGTTATCCTGTAATCCACTTCTACTTATCGCCTACGACCGATCATATTGCTTTTCTAGTTTTTTACCTATGACTGATCATACTGCTTTTCACATGATGTTTGCAGTTCATCGTTTTCTTATTGAAATGCAATCACTAGAATTTGGTGCTTGTTGCTTGACTGATGTACGCATGATGAGGTCACCTTCAAATCTCTGTAATAAATGAATTGTTGTGTGCCAATTGTTTGATTATATTTCCCATTGAAACAATTCTCGTCTTGAAACAACAACGGTTAGTGTTTTGGCTTTAAAATAAACCTCAAAGTTTTCTTATTCTTTCTACTGTGCTGAATGGGAAAAAAAGAGAGAGAGAGAGAGAGAGAGAGAGAGAGAGATTTTAATGGCTATGATGGTTCATAAGATAAATGTTCTTTGTGTAGAGATTTTTACTATAATTTCGGGCAAAACACTTCCACATAGCCATTAAAATCCTTTTCTCTCTCTCGCTCTCTTTGTTTTGTTATGGATCAGTATTTGTAGATAACATGATTGCGCTTGAGTTTTGACATTACTTGTTTCTTCATTTCTAATCGAGTTTGTATGGAGTGAACTACTTGCTCATTTATCCTCTCCTATTATTTAGCTATGTATAGAAAAACCTGTGTAGTTGAGCGTTCCAACAAATTGGTCATCCGAAACATGAACACTTCTCCAGGTGTTGAAGAATTTCCTTGATACAGCTGAAGCTGAAGTAAGGTCACTTATTTCCTTGTACTCTGAAGTGGTGAGTTTTATGTGTTTAAAATTGTTTATGAATGCTTTGCACAGTTCATCACTGGTTTTGGTGCTTACCTCACGTGGTACTATTATTCAGGGAAGAAATGCAGATTCATTATCCCAGTACTTTGGAGAAGATCCAGATTGTTGTCCTTTTGAACAAGGTTTAGTTGCAAACTTATCATCCTTTCTTGCAACTACATTGATTCAATTGTTCTAGATATTGTTCACTCTGGTTATTTTTAAGCTCCATGGAATTAGGCCTGTTCTTTTGGTAAATGGGTTTTGATTTATTAGTTTCTTACTGATTCTTTTATTGTGTTAGAAAAAAGTTAGATGCCTGGTTATGAGATACTTGTCTGTTAATATAAACTTGAATTCACTTTTAGTTCTGGAAGCTCAGAGAGAAGGGTTTCATTTGTATTACAAAATAATTAATGCACTTATATTCCAATTACTGATATTTCTGCTGCATTTCTACTTTGCAGTCACACAGATATTGGTTGTCTTTTTTAAGATGTTCAGTAAGTCACGAGAAGAGAATGAGACACAGGCTGACGTTGAAAAGAAGAAATTGGAGAAGGAAGCTATGAAAGAACGGATAGTGTGTAATCTGCCCTTGAAGAAAGATGTTGCAGATTGTGACAAGGCTAAAAGCTTACAGCTTCTGAAACATGTATCCTAAGCATATTCTGTGGCAGAGCTACCCAAAAAAGACTTGCACATATTTGGCAGTAAGTGAGCCTCTTGGATGTTTATCATGTTCCTCCCTAGTCAGCAAGGTGGTAATTTAGTCAGATGCAACCAGCAATGGTTTGGTTTATTGCTTTTTCGTAGAACCAGCAATTTCAGGCAAGTTGAGCTCTCCTGGAGATGGCGATGGAAACACAAATTGCTGCAAGTAGTGATTTAAATGTATAGGCTGCAGGTACTTTTTTTTTTTAAAAAGTTATAGATACTTCACTACAGGAATGTGTAATAGCATTTGTTAAATATATTGATAACATTCCTACACTATTCACGATAGTACCAGATTACGTTGACCAATCACACAATCTTGGTTGCTCTTCCAAGTGCACCTCTAGTAATGAATCTTCTTGTTCGATATCTCTAAATAAATTTTGGTTTATTAATTCAGATCCCAGTGGAGCCTCAACCACATCCAATAGTGACACTAACAACATTGTACAAAATAACAAGGAACCCCAAATAACTCCTCTTTGATGGAACTCCAGACGTATTGATTTACTATACACTAATCAGGAAAGTAGTATTTTTACGTATAATACTGTTGGACAAGCTTTTTACTTTTCCCATTTATTTTTGTTTTTGCTTTAAACCCATATATATGGTTTCTTGATTAGCATATCTTGTGTTCAAATTTGATCATCCATCCAAATTTATGGTTTGGACATAGGCAATCTCAGTTGAGTCTCGTTAGTATGAAAATGTCAATAATCATCAACCAAAAACTTAGTCAAATAATTTTATTACAAAATAAAATATAGTTAAAATTAATAAAAGTGTTTTATTTTTATGTTGCCAAACAGTTTACTGTATGAAGCTCTTTTAAGAAAGTTGTTTTTTTAGTTGACAGTCAAACAGTCAACTGGCTTCTTAAAAAAGCTCTTTTCAGAAAAGCTCTACTAATAAAAGCTTTACTAACAAAAGCTCTACTGATATAAGCTCATCCAAACGGATACTAATCTTGTTAAAGACACTTTATGAATAGCCTCACATCTTTTCATATTTTCATGTTTGTAACTTTTGTTAGAATCCAACCATGATCGAATCACAGGCATAGCGAAAAACAAAATTTTTACGATTTCCGAGCAGATCCTAATAATTGATTAAATTTGAATAAAACAAAATTCGATTTAAAAATTGTACTTTATTCGTTTTCTAAAGAAAAATTTTTGAATCTTTTTTTCTGATTAATCAATCATGAGCTATCCACTTGTCCAACCTTTAATAGTATTCATAGAGCAATTTCTAAATTGTTTTGAGAGGAAGAAGACAAAAGCACTAGCTTCTAGAAAGCTCTTCCCTTTAAATAGAAAAATTATGACAATCTTTCATTAAAATTAAATTTCTTTAATTATAATTAGAATCAAATTTGTTGTAATACATGCATGTATGGTGTGGATGACTAGGTACATACTATTTATGTACTTCATTCAATGATATAGACTTA
>JANZLF010000001.1:13765698-13791242 GCA_026546835.1 Erythroxylum foetidum | reverse complement strand
ACCAAGATAAATTATTTAAAACTTGTCTCACTTTCATTCGTATAAAGTAACAAAGTTGATTACCTATGTAGGAAGATTTCCTATGTCCATGTAACAAAATCTTTTATTTAGAATTGATTGTTAAATACACATTCCAAAAATCATTCTTGAAATGAAACTTAACAAAAAGTCAAGTACTCACATATTTAAATCCTATGTAATCCTCATTGATAACAAGCATTGTGAATGTTCACGTGGAGAAAATGATACAATATTAAATTTTAAATCCTACATAAAATTGACGAACTAACATGAACAGAAAATACATATATAGGAATTGACTTTATATTATATAGCTTGTATATTATATTTGTGCTTTAAAAACCTCTGATTCTATTTAAAGTGTTTAGCCTATTTCGGATTGAAAGCTATAAGATAAAGGATATGTCATTCATTGTGTCATATAAATTCTTTGAGTTTAGCTTTAAGGTTTAACATATGCCTTAAGTGAAATGCTTTAGGGAATAGGTAGAAAGGATCTTTTGCACTTTAATTATCGAACTAAAGTCATATTATTCATCTATTGCTAATTTTATCCTTATTTTTACAATAGAGCTTTTGCCTTAGCTTGAATATTGACATCGTGGTCCAAAAAGAATCAAACCTTAACTTGATGAATTATATCCCCCTTGCGTAAGCCAATTTTTTTATTACACTAGTGACCAATTCTCTTATGAAACAATTCAAACAAGGCTTAAAAGTCATCATATGTTGGCCTTTTGGTTGAGATTCAAATTCCTAGATATATGAATAGAATTTCCTAGATATATGAATGGAGATTTTTTTATCTCTAAACTACAAATGGTGGAGAGCCATTAAGCTAGATATATGACTGTTTCGCTAACCATCACTAATGGTTCGCAAAACAATCATCGGTTGGCAACATTACAAGTAGAAAATTCCCAATGTTCTCATTGTTGATGCAAAATCCTTGTTGGAATAATTGTGACTGCAAAAAATTCTAATTCTGTATTTAGTGATGTCAAACTTATGTCATTGTGCCTGTGGATCTTTTGTTGGTGTGGAGACAACACTATAACTCTTATTGATTTAAGTGTTAATTAAAGTTGCGATTAAACACTTGAACTTTTATTTGTGGCAAAAATAACCCGACATTAACGTCCCAACATCATTGATTGAATTGACAATAGACATGTAGTATGGAGACCCAATTTGCGTTGTGGTTACTAGTTGATATAGAAGTATATTTTTATTGCAGGGGGACCCTTATTTCAAAGGGGGGATATCCATTTTATAGAAAAAATGCTGCCGAAATTTCAATAGGATCCTTGTAAATTATGATTTTGTAATTATAACAAGAGTTCCTTAGTTTTAACTTATGATCTTATTATGGAGGAGAATTATAATTATGCAAATTATTGAGGATAACACCTGATGGTTGAATTATTTGAGTATAATTAATGACCTTCATTGAGTATAATATTTCATGGCAACTATTTTCATATATCTCGCTTTATAATTAAACTATGAACGATTTTGTTGTTGGTTTTCATTCTAGTTCTATCATCATCATCTACCTTGACGTACTTCAGGAGCATCTCTTTGCGTTTCAATCGAGGTCAGTGATTATGTTTTTACTACAGTTTTTTACTCTTGATTTATTTGTTTGTGGTATGAACTTCCCATCTGAACTTCCTGCATCTTTTATTGATATGGCTTGCATGATGTAAAACTTAATTGTAGTTTAAACTTTGGTTATTTATTAATTTATACATGACGAGGTTGACTTATGTAATTGTTTCAATTACCTTAATTACGTGAATCCATAATTTGATTGATGCTCTTTTAAATGATGAGGTTTTCTTTACTTATTATGTGCACATTTTTGAAAGGCATGTTTTTATGAAATTATATATGTTCAACGAATTGATTAAAATAGGTATTCATAAAAATATTCATATTTTTATTAATAATTATTTGACAATTGATTGATATTTAATATCCATTAAATATCAAGTTGGGATCAATCATTATCTTATGGCATATATGATTACAAACAAACATGTTGGATATTCAGTTTAAATATACTAGGAGCCTAGCTAGGATTCAGAATGAGAACACTTGATGTTGAATCATAAGTCTTATCTGATAAGTTTTGTTATATGTGGCTAACATAGCAGAATAATTTTGGATTAGCTGGTTTAAAATAACAGTTCTCCATATATGAGTTTCCGCGATAAATTTTTGATGTATAGACGATTAACCCTTGATGGTTTCATTAATCCTGAATTTGTTGAGGGAGTTGATGGGTTTATTCATTATGCATCTTCGCAACCTGCATATATGGATGGGTCAAATATCATACAGAATCTCATGGATATAGCATGTCAACAATAAACAGTGGTGTTTCGATACAAGGAGAATTGATGGATTACTATAATAAAATTACTGAAATACTACAAGTTGAGTACCCTGCTTTGCCAGTGAAGCGATGTGTGATATTTAAATGTGATTGGTATGACCCGACACTAAATGTTGGAATAAAAGTACATAGCCGATACAATCTAGTTAAAATCAACTATCGAAGAAGATTGAGACAATTTGAACCTTTCGTCTTCACTGTGTAATCGAAACAAGTTTGTTATGTCCATTTTCTAAGCTTACGACAAGATAAGACAGATTGGTTGGCGGTTTGCAAAGTAAAACCTAGAGGTCTTTATGAATCACATGGAAAAGGAGAGCATAGTCTCGAAAGTGAGGCATTTTAGAAAGATGTCACTTTTGTTAATACATCTATCACGTATGATGATAATGAATCTTTGAATAATCCATCTAACGAATATGTCAATATTTCTTCTGGAAGGGATGACGAGGGTCAGAGATCTGAATAGGAGTCAGAGTTTGATTCTTATTCTTCCGAAGAACAAGATGATTGTAATTTACAATTAAGTTTTGATAGCGATTAATTTGTGTTTGTAATTGAATATTTTAATAAAAAAACAACATTATTTGCATTTCAATATATTATGTAAAGTCTTTCATTGAAATTCTTATTCAAAGAATGTTGATATGGCGACTGGTTCTGGATGGTAGTAATTCTTTCTGTTGGAAGGAATGTAGAAAATTTGTCCCAACCCAAGGAATCAAAACTGCAGGAAATATTGTTGCATCATACACTAAGAATCATTTGCCTTCCATGATCGATATGTTACTTGAAGGTGTTTAGTATGATCTGCACAACGTCTCTTTCCTTATTATGTACATCTCATTTCCTTTGTTGAAGTTATTATAATATTCTTATTTGATTGTCTATCCTACATGTTTAAGCTTCCTTTAAACTCGAAGAAGACATGTATGTCGATAGAGGTGAGAGCGATGTCACAACGATCTATAAAGGATTAGGGAGATCGGGTTTTGTCGAAAATTCGTCTATTCCTCAAACTCATCTGGACAATCACGTATACATTAATATCTAGTTTTGGTTGGTTAAACGGTTTGCTAATATCACAGTTTCAAAACTTCCTGATTATGTTTTAGGTAAATACGTTCCTGTTAGTAGTTCATCCGGAGAATTAGTCTTCCATACTAAGAGCGACAACTCATTCACTGTTTCTTCTACAAGTATAGTTATAGCTTCAAAGCTATTGCAAGAAGGTGTTCAAAAGCCTACACCAGGTAGAAGAAATATCATTATTTCCATTGGTGTGTTTGAACATGTCAGGACCCTTCTCGGGAATCCAGACATTGGGGACTCATTTACCTTTACCGATTTCCATGTCACATGGAATCAAACAAATTAATTATATCAATGTGATTTTTCGATGCAATACATTATTACATTAAGCTTTCAAGTTGATTTATTGTTGTATCTGTAAGACTTTGTTAAACATTGCATATTTTTTATTATTGTTAAAGTTGATTTATTGTTGTTAACAATTTGTTAACCTTCAACTCGATTGCCTTATTTTCTTCTCCATATATTGTGTAAAATATTGATTTCAAATTATTAATTATACTTGTAGAGAATTGGGAAAAATTGAATTTCAGATAAACAAATGGGACCAAAGAGATAGCGTGAAGTTATGCGGCTAAGGTTTAGAGTCATATTAGAAGCAATTTACTATGAAGGTGGTTCGTCACAGTCTGCAGCTCGCACTGACTCACCTCCTTCGACTCCAATGCCGACAGTTGCAGATGAGGCATCACCTATTGCTCCTCATCCTACACCATCCCCTTCCCCAATGCATATATCACCCAATACTTGTTTATCGGATAGAGGAGACGTCCGCCAGTCTGGAGCTGAGGGACCTGATGGAAGAAAGTTTATAACAATTGTCATTGAACAGTAAGTGAAATCACATCACTCACAATTTGCTTATTATTAAGTCTTAGGTTTATCAATTTTTATATAGTATAACATAATTTGTTATGTTAGGTTGGTTCCATCTGGACTGAGTTCTAGAAATATGACTTCCACATTTAAACAAAGAATTGAACCAGAGGGTTATATGTGGAAGAATATATCTGACGTCACAAAGCAATTTTTCTTTCAGGAGTTTGAGGTACAAAAAATAGTTATTTTTTTGTTATATTGATTTATATACACAATTTACATAAATATTTTTACATTATAAATTTTCCCTTTTTATTTCAGAAAGAATTTTACTGGGATTCTTGTTTCGACGCTAGCATGTATAAAGTATAGGAAAAGAAATCTCAAATGCATTATTGCGACTTAATTAATGAGATACGCAAGGCTGGTACACGACCCCGTTATATTTCGGAAAAAATTTGGAGTCGTTGGACCGAGTATTGGACTTCACCTGCAGCAATGTCCATCTCAAAGCATAACTCCGCCAATAGATGTGGAGGCTCGGGGGGTGATAGTCTTCCAATACATACGGGAGGATCAATTACCCACTACGAGCATGCACATAAACTTGTAAGTATCTAAACTTCACACTTATTTTGTATATATTTTGTTTGTTTTATTGTACATAATGATTATGATATAAATGTCTGGTGCCATATATGGTTGTGTTAAGTTATTTTCTTTGTTAAACAGGGGGCAAATATTATAAATATAGAGGAAACTCTGCCGAAATTTTTTAAAATTCTAGTTCACTTATGACAATTTAGGTTATACATGTAGGAAAAGTCATTGGGTATCAAGCCTACACCTATCCAGCTATTTTTGCACACCCACACGAAGAAACATGATGGTGTGACATTCATCAACACTCGATGTAGAGAGCTGAATGTAAGTGAAATTAATACATATTTATAATTTCTTAA
The DNA here is from genome assembly GCA_026546835.1 of Erythroxylum foetidum. Taxonomy (NCBI): domain Eukaryota; kingdom Viridiplantae; phylum Streptophyta; class Magnoliopsida; order Malpighiales; family Erythroxylaceae; genus Erythroxylum; species Erythroxylum foetidum. Next base: position 13,785,947 of record JANZLF010000001.1, on the reverse strand, counting down.
CAATAATACCTTACTAATGTAAACATTGCTTCCTAATAGGACCAAATACAACAAAACATTCAGCAATAGTCTCAGGAGGAACAACCTGTAGATGAGACTCAGACGTATCTTGATGTTGTCAGTAGTAGGGATCATCGTGGAAGAATATTCGAGCTAAGTTCATATGCGAACACATGTTATTTACTCTCTTCCTTGTCCAACACAGTAGCATCTGTTAGGCCAACACAAAGCAATGAAGTAACCGAGCTTCAGGCCACACTGGACACATTGAGGGAGCAGATAGGGTATTTGACAGAGGCTAACATGAATCAACGGATGGAGCACATGGAACAGATAGTTAAAATGAGAGAGAAGATGGGGGATGCGGCAAAGATGAGAGATGAGATAGAGCAGGTGTCAAAGATCAGAGAGGAGATAGAGCAGATGGCAAAAATGCGAGAGCAAATGGAGCAGGCAGTTAAGATGAGAGAGGAGATAGAGCGGCCTGTTAAGATGAGAGTGGAGATGGAGCAGATGGCTAAGATGAGAGAGCAAACGGAACAGATGACTCAGCTTAGACAGGAGATGAAACAGTTAAAGGGGAGGCTTAACAGTTCAGAGCACCCACAATTATCACGACATTAGCTTGTCCTAGTCATTTGTTTTCAATTAAAAACATAAGTTATGCACATTGTAATATTTTTATTATCAATTAAAATAATTGATACGTTATATCATCAATTATTTTTCTAATTAATCAAATTATATATATATATATACAAATTAATTTATTATGAACATAACTCTTAACATTATGCATTTATGACAACAACATAAAATTGGAATTTAATAAAAAAATCTCTAACCTGTTATTACTGACGGACAATATTTCTGTCGGAAATTTACATTTATTTACTGACTGTAAACAACATTGTCAGTAAATAATGCAACTTTTCTAGTTCATTTCCTTCGGTTTACCGATGGTAAGTTTTTTGTTGCTAAATTTTACCGATGAAAATTCATTTTATTTATTCCGTCGTTAAAATTCACTGACGATAAATTACCATTACTTTGCAATTTCGACAGTTGGTAGATCATCGATGGAAAATCACCGTCGGTAATTTTAACTACGACCCTCTTAGTGACGGCATTATCCATCTTCAATTTCCGTTGGTAATTAATTTTATTGGCGGAAATTGACATCTTACCGACAGAATATTTTGTCGGTAAACAACTGATTTCTTGTTGTGTATGTTATATCTTAATATTATTTATTAGTGTTTAAAAATAACTGTGACATTATATCTTAATATCTGAGCATCCTCTTCGTTTTCTTCTGAAAATGATATCTGGGCACTTGCTCTTTTAATTTTGAGTTGATGCATACATAAAATTTGGAATAGGCGTAAAGGCTCTTTTAAGTACCAGTAGATTAACCCCAAAGATTTATTGGAGAAGGTGGCGTCTTGGATTTGGGTATCGATTATTCAATTATGAATTTCTTTATGTCATAGTTGGAATTCGAATTAGCTCCTGTCGAAACTCCGTTTCTCTGGTTTTGATCAACGTTAATATCACTCTATTTTGGCTTTCAGTGCTTGGTTTACTTTGCTTTTTGTTTCAGTTTGAAAGGTATTGATCTTTCTCTTGTATTTCTAGTCTCAAGCACACGTTCTTAATGACATGTGATCATGTTTTATTTTCAATCCAATATTCAAGCTTTTAAAATTTTCAGGCCAACCTTTTAAAACCGTTAGGGTTTAGTTCAAAATATTAATTCTATTAGTAGTTAGTGGAGGAAAATTTTGTTGTTTATGATATATAGGTGTGGACTTTAAAAAAATTCTCTATCTTCTAATCTAAACACAATTGAAAATTTTTAATGCTTGAACATTGAATTAAAAAGATCTCAAAAGGTTGAACACTTTAGGATAGATAACTAATCTTAAAGTGCCCAATCTTTTATGATTTTCTCAACCTAGTGTTTAAACTTTTAAATTTTTAATTGAGTGACTAACCTTTCAAAACCTTAACAGTTCAACTCAAAATGTTAGTTCTATTAGTAATTTTTTGCATAACGGAATCTTTGTTGTTTATGATATGTAAGTGTCCACACGGAAAAACTTCTTTTTATTCTAGTTTAACCATGATCACTATTTTTCTAAGTAGACACTTACATGACAGGAATGAAAAATATTTCGTTAATCAAATCAGCAAATTATTAATAGAACTAATATTTTGAACTGAATAGACATAGTTTTAAAAAGTTGAAAATTTTAAAAGCTTGGGTATTGGATTAAAAAAATTAAAAAAGTTAGGCACTTTAGGATTAGTTACCCCAACAACATTATGACGGTGTAATAATAGAGATAAAAAATTTCTTCAGTAGTTCAAGATTTGTTAATAGGAAATACGAAACCATCATCTTGATACGAAGCCATAAGCTTGATCTATCATGGTTTGTGATTGCATTGACGTATATATGGGATATTTTAGGCTTAGGCCGTACAATCGATTGCCCAAAAACCATTTCCATCACTAACATGGCTGACTTCTGTTTAACGTTATTGTTTTTCTTGTATGGTTTGTGTTTGCCATATATATTAAAGTTACTAAAATGACATTAGAATGCAGCTTGTGATGGGAAATAGATGATTAAAGCCTCCCAGCTTCATAAAGATCTTTCCTCCATCCTGTTCTTGCTTTTAACACGATGACAGATCATTGAACAAAAGATATTAAGATAATAATGATTTTGATGTCAAGTAGACTTGCAGTGATGGAAACTTACATCTAATTGAATCACAACTTTGAATTTCCATAACCCAAGATTGAACGACTGTGTATCAAGATAACCATATACTTGCTCTAACATAATTTAGGACAAATGCTACTTTGAGTTGGAAATTGAATTTCAATTAGAACGCATGTATGCTTTATTTGACACTTGTAATTCGATATTACGTTTCTTTTGTTTTAGATCGTTTGTGAAGATTTTAACTAGTTTGTGAAGTTTTAACTAGATGCCTAATGGTTTGTTCTGAACAGATTGTTGGAATCCAACCGTAATCGAATCACAGGCGCAGCGGAAAACAAAAATTTTTCCAGATTCTGAACAGATCTCGATATTTGATTAAACTTGAATAAAAACAAATCCGATTTAGAAATCGTACCTTATTCACTTTCCGAAGAAAAACTTGAATCTTTTTCTTTGAGTGAACAATCACGAGCTGTCCACTTATCCAGCCTCTGATGGTATCCACAGAGCAATTTCCAAACAACCTTTTAAAGGAAGAAGACAACAGTGCTAGCTTCTATAAAGCTCTCCCTTTAAATAGAAAAATTAAGATAGTCTTTTATTAAAATTAAAACTCTTTCATTATAATCATAATCAAATTTTAATTCTAATTAATTTAATTTTAATAAAATCAAATATCTCATATTTGATTCCCAAAGTTTCTCAAACTTTATAATTAAGTTCAACTTAATTAAATTAATTTTTCTTTCATAAATTGCTCTTTGATGTGTGACTCATTAGGTTTCTAATAAATTAGCAATGATTATAAATTATAATTCTAATTCACAATTAGAATAAGATAAATTAAAACTCCTTTTAATTTATCTTTAATTCTCCAATTAAATAATTCATAATCATAAATCACGATTGACATTTAGCAACATATCATGATTATCCAAATATTAGGAATGTCAAAGTGATTGACTTAACCTGTCTATGCATGGCTATAATGTATAATTTAATCCTTTCGTCATTTAATATTTTAATTAGAAAGAGTATAGATACAATGTTTACTCTTATTATCCAATCATGTTCGTTTTTGCTAATTAGTAATTGATTTATAATTGAAATTTGAAAACTTCCTTTTCAAGTAGCAATTCACTCTAGCCAGATAATTCTATAAATCATTACTAATTAAGAACAACATAATATTCTCTATAATTACTTTAGGGTAATGAATCCTATATTGACTTACTCAACTATTTACATATGGTTCATACTGTATCCAATTACTATCAACTGAACTATCCTAGGATGATTGATAAGTAGCATCAAAATACAATAATTCTCATGCTAGATACCTTGGTAATCTCAAGTCTAAGGATCAATTATACAACCATCATTATGAGATAATCTATAGATACATAAGTAATATCCCATTCGGAATTCTCATAATCGGGTCAATTAAGTGACTTATTTTCTAATAATTACTCTTACATTAGTTTAAATATCTATATACTTTAATTTATGAGATCAATTACTTTCTTCATAAGAAAGAAACATAATGTGTACTAGTTTTACAGTTTCAACAATATCCAGTCTTGATGAAACTACAACTAGGAACATTTAGGAATAACACTTAAGTGTAAATTGAATCTTATAATTATGATCTCATCATAATTTCAAATACACAGTAATTATTTCAAGGATTTTTATCTTTAGTATTAAAACATAAAACATTAATTAAATTAATACATAAAGATAAGTAAAGCCTTTTCATTAATTAAATATCATACATTAATTTGCATCCAATTGATGGACTTCAAGGGTATAAATTAACAATATCCATCTTGCATTAAAGTCAATCACCTATGAATCTAATGTCATATCCATCCATATGATGATCATGTCTCTTTTGAGACAATGACTTAGTAAGAGGATCTGTTAGATTCTCTTCAGTGAAAATTCGCTCATTTATTATGTCTTTCTGCTCTACTATTTTCCTGATCAAGTGAAACCTTTTAAGTACTTGTTTGGACCATTGATGATACCTAGGTTCCTTTGCTTGTGTAATAGCACCATTGTTGTCACAATACAATACCATGGGCTCAACAATGTTAGGAACCACTCCAAGTTCAATGATGAACTTCTTGATCCAAACTGCTTTCTTTGCCGCCTTTGACACTAAAATGTACTCTGCTTCGATCGTTGAATCTGCCATGGTTGATTGTTTGGAGCTCTTCCATATAACCGCATCACCATAAAGAGTAAACATATATCCTGACTGTAATTTACTATCATCTTGATCAGATTAGAAACTAGCATCTAAATAACCTTGAACTCTCAGCTCAGATCTTTCATAGACTAGAAAAACATCTTTAGTCATTCTTAAGAACTTCAAGATGTTTTTTTTCCAACCGTCTACTAACCCTCATCGAGATTAGCTTGATATCTGCTTGTTATGCTCAAAGCATAAGTAACATGTGGTTTAATATATAGCATCATATACATGATTGATCAAATTTCCGAAGCCTATGGAATACAATCCATTTTATCTCTCTCCTTTTGCGTCCATGGACACATTCTTTGTGAGAGAGAAATTCCATGCAATATGGGTAAGAATCTCTTCTTGAAATTCTTCATGCTAAACCTCTTTAGTACTTTATCTATGCACATGGATTGAGATAATCTAAGCAACCTTTTTGATCTATCTCGATAGATCTTTACACATAGTATATAGGTTGCTTCTCTTATATCCTTCATAGAAAAGTTCTTAGATAATTATATCTTAACATAATGGAGCACTGAAATGTCATTTCCAATAAGCAATATCTCATCTACATAAAGTACTAAGAAAACAACTGCATTCTCACTTACTTTAATTTACTTTACATTAGTTTAAGTATCTATACTTTATTTATGAAATCAATTACTGTCTTTATAAGAAAGAAATATAATGTGTGCTAGTTTTACAGTTTCAACAATATCCATTCTTGATGAAACTACAACTAGGAACATTTAGGAATAACACATAAGTATAAATTGAATCTTATAATTATGATCTCATCATAATTTCAATTACACAGTAATTATTTTAAGGATTTTATCTTTATTATTAAAATATAGAAATTAATTAAATTAATATAGAAATTTAAAGCTTTGCATATTCATTAATGTCTTTAAAGTACATGAAAGTCACACGTATAGAACTTGGCTTCCAATACATGTACTCTTTTCCCTTTTTGTCTATGGCCAAGAGGAGAGCCACCAGTTTAACATAGCGAAGAATAAATGACTGCCCAGTTACTTAGTTTGTATTGAAGTAACTTTCCACACAGAGGTTAGGAGGATATTCCACAAAAGTGGCTGACAGCAATTGAAGATCTTCATTTGAAAACTATGGAAGCAATTATGTGAGCATGTTTGGACTAGATAGACATAACTGAATTGGACACTGAACTGTGAGATGCCAAAACTAGTCAAACCTAATCAAATGCAATGTTGATTGCTGTCTTGGCTTAGCATCAAGATTGGTCAAATGGGTAATGCCTTTCCAAATATCTTCCAGATGATGGTGGCTTTCGAAGTTTCCTTTTTGACCATCCCTCTCGTTGGAATTGGATCGGACAATGCATGCTACTCAGCCAATGGACCTTTTTTTTTTTTTTCTGTTTCTAGTAAATCATTTTATGTCAACTATATAGTGTAAGGGAAGTATAAAATACTATTTGGTCAAATTTTGTATATTGCTTGTGGATAGATTATATACCTTGATGGATTTGTTAAACTAATAGTTAATTCTTAAAAAACGTATTTAGTTTGAAGTTCTAAGATCTTGTAAAGTTATTAAGAATAGAAAAATAAAGAGTGGCATAATTGAAATGAAGATTATCAAGTTATTATCAAAATATTATTAGGTTATTTTATTCTTATCATAATATTATTATATTATGATTTTTATATTAATCTTTTAATAATTATCTTATTTTATTTTATTAATACTTGTATTCTTAGCATAAACATATTTGAAAATTTAAAACTTATAAATTATAAATCATTTAAACTTGTTAATTATTTATTTATAAAATAAATAACTAAATATGAGTAACAAAATTTCAATATTATTCCTCATATTTGATACCAAACTTTGTTTAATTACATATAAGACCAGGATTAATTTGTAAGCTCACAGGAATAGGATAAAGTAAAAAAAATTTTTTAGGTATGTGTCAAGCTCAAGACATGCTCATTTGACTTTTACTTACCATTACTATGCATCTAATTATTGCCTAGCAAGGCAACATCACATTTACATGTATTTTCATGCATTATAATTAGATATTTTGATTTGTTTTTCTTCAATCTTTTCTTTTCTCGCAGTCTAACATAAAAAAATACATGTAGAGCAAAGTTTCAGTACAATTGAGATAAGCTTGTCGGCATGGACTTGTCGTCGGTCTCACCTCTCTTTCTTACGTAAGTAAAATGGTCTTTATTACTACTACTCTTATTATTCTGGCTAAGAGATTTAACGATTTTGATACATCAAAACATAACATTTTTTAAGTTTTTAGTTTGGGTTTATAACATTTTCGTTTAATTTATTTTAATAAATTTTGTTATTAAAAATTTATTAATTTAATCAAATTTTGTAAATTAATAAATTAATTAATTTTTATTCTATGTTTTTTTTAAAATTAAACTTCAATTTTTTTTATAGATAAAGAGAATCTCTTTCAACTGTATTTAAAACTTTTAATTTTATTTACTCTTTAACATGTATATTTTATGACAGTTTAATATTAGTTGAATCTTTATTATATCATCTTATCTGTTTAACTTATAAGTTGATTATTATTAAGTGCATGGACGTCGCTACATGGGGGCTAGTGGTGCACTGAATCCTTCAAAATTTTAAAAAATTAAATATTATATATATATACATATATGAGGATGAAGTTATTTAAGAGACTAGTAGTGTATTGGACCTCTCAAAATTTAAAAAAATTAAACATTTGAATCCTCCTGTTATAAATTTTTGAGTCCGTCGCCGATTAAGTGTAATAAGCATCATCTTATGTTGAACAAATTTGTGGTGTAGGGGAAGTATCTTCTTGAATAATAGTAATTTCACATGGGAAGCTTAACATTAGTCATAAAAATGGGGAGTTTGTTGTACCAATGATCGTTCTGTTTTTTGTGTGGAAAAATTTTCATCATCCATTGCCAAGCAATGTTGTCTATGACTTTGTGGCTGCCTTACAAATCGAATTAGTGGTGGACCCCAACTCCCCCTCCCCACCTCTTTCTTCTTTTCCTTTCCTTGATAAACGAAAAAAACAGTTTCTCACTAAACTAGGTAAAAATAAGATTTTTTTATTACATTAGGTATCCCAGTTTAATCAGACTAATCATAATATCTTAAGACCCCATCTCAAAAGTCTTAGAGGGGATAAATTTGGAAACTCCAAGATCCCTTAGGTTCCTACGTCGCCTATACACGTCTGCGCACAAAGAGTCTTCACATACTTGATTGTTCAGTTGATGATTGATCGTTGACCTCCTCTTTGCTCAGCATAAGGTTCTCATCAGTCCCCAGATTCACTAGTAGCTCCAACTCCCATACTGTCGCTGAAAACAAGACGTCTGTAATTGATCCGATCAAGGAGCTGTGCTCAGGGAACTAATAGGGTAAAAATAAAATTATTAATAATATGTGAATCGTAGGTAACATCAAAATGAGGGAGGGTATAGATCTTCCATCCCAACTAATATGGGATATTTCAAAAGATCACAATTGTTCAATTTTATTTATTTAATAGAGTTATTTACAGTAACAGATGATTGTTAATTAACAGTATTGGTGCCCAACTTTGACTTTAAGCTTACTCCACCCAGGCCCAGGTCATTCCTAGTAATTTTTTAGTTAAACATACGTACGTTCGAATAATAACTCTGCTTTTACCATTTGATAAAAACAAAAGCATCCAGAAAAGAGAAAACAAGAAAAAGAAGTACAAACAGTGTTACAAACAAAACAAAGGTGGTTGCCAATATATGTCATCCTCAGCTCCGTCAGCCTCTGGTAAAGGCTTGAGTTCTTCATTGGAAATCACTTTCTGGGTTTTTTAGATTCGTACCAGGCGTCTACTGCGACCTCATTAGTCATTTCTCCTCTCAAAGTTCACGCTTTTGAGCTCAAGATCAGGTATTCAGCAACCCTTTTGTTGTTTAAGACTGTTGCTCAGATTCTCTCATCATCCAAACTGGAGCAAGGTGTGATTTTACCGAGGATCCTAATCGGTTTCATATTTAAAAGGAAAATTCATATCTTCCATGAAGTTAGGCATTGCTTCTTGTAAGAGAATTCAGTTTTCCAGTATGGGAAGCTCTAGTTGTTGATATTTTCTGGAGATGTGTATATGTTTGATCGTTACATGATTTGTTGGCCCTGAAATTAAGATTCCAAGTATCATAGAGGAAGGCAATAAATATCTGGACTTTCTGGTTCAAGAATCTAGATTTCACGTACAAGTGAATAATTACCTGTCACTGATTAGGTTGTTGAGATTGGGTGATGCTTCTGTGAAATATTGGACACAATGGCCGAGAAACAGAAAACAATAGAGAAACAGCAGAGCTTTCGTGGAGTCCCAGAGAAACAAAAAGTGATGGAAAAGCACCCAAGTTTTCATGGTGTAACAGAAATCCAGTCGAGTTCTCGTGGAGTGATGGAAAAACACCCAAGTTTTCGTGGAGCAACGGAGAAACAGCAAAACTTTCGTGGATTCATGGACAAACAAAAGAGTTTTCGGGTTGTAATGACTAGACAGTTGAGTTTTATTGGTGCTAGTGAGAAGAGAAAAAGCAAAGAGTCACCTGGAAAGCGCGGTGACTCTCAGCTACACCTGGCAGCTAGAGCAGGAAATTTGAGTAGAGTAAGAGAGATTCTAAATAACTGTGATGTTAATGAGTCAAAGAGTTTGTTAGCAATACAGAATCAGGAAGGAGAGACCCCCCTTTATGCAGCAGCAGAGAATGGTTATGCGGGTGTGGTTGCTGAGATGTTGGAACTTATGGACCTGGAGACTGCTTCTATTGTAGCTAGGAATGGATATGATGCCTTCCATGTTGCAGCAAAGCAAGGTCATCTAGGTAAAAACCAAATTCACACTTAGTGTTCTCCTTAATCTGATCTAGTAAAGCATAAAGGTCGGTCAGCTTCTTGCTTACACTTACGTCCTTAAGATATGTTGTTATAAAACCAAAATTTATCTCATCCTTCTCATGTTATTAAGTTTTGTTAAGTCTATTGTACAATATTTTTGAAACGATAACAGGATTTCCTAAATTTTACTCGACAAACAAGATCTTACTAGTGGTACCCGCGGCAAGTTAAGGAATCTCTGCTAGTTTATAGCTAGTTCATGGGTTTGCTAACCCCATTATCATCAAGCGATGAACTTCACTCCTGATTTAGAAGAAAGATCATTTTGGCTATCATCTTTACATCAGTGTCTTGAATCAAGGCTTCAGTGCTTCTAATGGTTTTGTGCTCACATGTCTAAGGTATGATGTATAGGACCAAAGGGAACATGGGCTACACTTGTGAAGCTGTAATCTATAATGCAACATAATTGTACTCAAATTTAAGTTGGCAGCATTGCTGATTGAATACCTGTGTTGCATAGATTGTGACAACTATGATTCTTTTCCCTTTCGTTTTATGGATGTCTCCATCTCCAAATCTTTACATTTGTAACTGTGGGAGTTTTGATCGAATGCTTGTAACACATAGAGTCAGTCCCACGAAATATTTTCATCCATTATGCTTTACCAAGGAATAAGGCCACAGGATGTGGCTAGTTCAACCATCAATATTACCTTTCTTAATTTGGATCCAGAATGAGGTGCAGTATGTAGCAGAAATTCCCCGACTTACATGGTTTACTGTTTCCGGCTTAAGACAACTTTCACTTCAAACGTTTCACTGTTGTTTCTGATTAAATTTAACTTGATCTTGCAGAGGTGCTCAAAGGACTTATGCAAGTGTTCCCCAACCTGGCCATGACTACTGATTTGTCATGCACTACTGCATTACACACAGCTGCAACTCAAGGACACATAGATGTTGTGGATTTTCTTCTGGAAACAGATTCTAATCTTACTAAGATCGCCAAGAATAATGGTAAAACTGTCCTTCATTCAGCAGCTAGGATGGGACATTTGGAAGTTGTTAGGTCCTTGCTGAGCAAGGATCCAAGCATTGGCTTTAGGACTGATAAGAAAGGGCAAACTGCATTGCACATGGCTGTGAAAGGGCAAAATGAAGAAATCATACTGGAGTTGCTAAAACCTGATTCATCTGTTGTTAGTCTGGAAGATAACAAGGGAAGCACAGCTTTACACATTGCCACAAAGAAGAATCGTGCTCAGGTGTTTCCTCATTTTTTGTCTTTCATCTTGTCTCTGTAGCTTTTGGTTGTGGTGGACTTTTTTCATGGAAGGATATTTTCCCCGCAGTAATATGTATACCATCTGAGCCAACGAAAAAGTGATCATTGCTTATTACTGGAATTTGATTATTCTTTTCTCTTCTTTTCCACTCATAAAATAGTCTGCACAGAGTACATGTCTATATATATATATATATTTTTTGACAAGAGAGCACACCGCTGCATTTATTGTCAGAATGCTGATGGAGACAAAACAAACTTATAATACTAATCAACTCATTTAGCATCAAAATTTTGAGTCACCAGATTGTGGTTGTTCATCACATTGGAACATCGAACCTTTAGATCAAATTCCTTCTTTCTTTTTGTCTGTCTTCCCTGTAATTGACATGTAAATGAAAACCTGCCGGCCTTATTGATGCTTACTCAAATTTGCTTCATCCTGTTGCAGAATGTACGCTGTTTGCTATCTGTAGGGGGTATCAACGTTAATCCTATCAACAAGGCTGGAGAGACCCCATTTGACATTGCAGAAAAACTTGGAAATCAAGAACTTGTGTCCTTTTTAAAGGAAGCAGGGGCTACCAATTCCAAAGACCAAGGGAAACCACCAAATGCGGCAAAGCAACTTAAGCAAACTGTCAGCGATATCAAGCATGATGTGCGGTCTCAACTCCAACAGACCCGTCAAACAGGCTTTAGGGTCCAGAAAATTGCTAAGAAGTTAAAAAAACTCCACATTAATGGCCTCAACAATGCTATAAATAATGCAACTATTGTTGCTGTTCTCATTGCTACGGTTGCTTTTGCGGCAATTTTCACCGTGCCTGGACAGTATGTTGAGAATAAAACAGATGGGGCATCACTTGGGCAAGCTCATATAGCAGATGATGCAGCTTTTCTACTCTTTGTCATTTTTGACAGCCTAGCTCTGTTCATCTCTCTGGCTGTTGTTGTTGTCCAAACATCTATTGTTGCTATTGAGCAGAAGGCAAAGAAGCAGCTTATGTTTGTCATTAACAAACTCATGTGGTTGGCATGCCTCTTCATATCAATTGCCTTTGTTTCTCTCACATATGTAGTCGTGGGTAAGAAATCCAGGTGGCTTGCGATTTATGCAACAGTGATTGGAGGCACAATTATGCTTACTACAATTGGTGCCATGTGCTACTGTGTCATTTTACATAGAATGGAGGAGTGTAAATTGAAGAATATAAGAAAAGCTGAGAGCCGATCACGATCTTACTCTATGTCTGTGGCATCAGATTCAGAAATTCTGAATAGTGAATATAAGAGGATGTATGCACTCTAAAGCATCGGGTTTGCAGTAAATCTTTACTGGTAAAGAAGTCTGATGGCTTTTGATTCCTCTCTATCCAGCTAGCTATGTTTAGGACTAGAACTTGGGCTGGTGTGTTTCTTTACTAGGAATTAATGGAGAAAGGAAGCAAATAAGAACGGAGAAGTTCTGCAAGAAAACTTGGCCAGGTAATGTCAATTTTGTTCTAACGCTGGCTGCTGAATGGTTTCCCTCTGCCAGAAGCCTGGATCACCGTCTGGTTTTGGTTTATATGGCCAATTGCAGTTTCAATCGGTGATTGCATTGATTGACCGTGTTCTATTATGGAGGTATAATACTTCTTCCAATTTCAGGAAAATAGGAGAGAATAGAACTGCGGCGAAGCATTACCATTGCATGCAAATTCGCAATGCTTATATATGTACTAAGGATCTATCAAAGCTTTCAAATTCTATGTTGTTGCCAACCTAAGGAATTTAAAGGATAGTGCAAGTAATTATATTGGAGAGAAGAATAGCCTAAGCCTGTAAACTGGTGGGACTTGTGCGTTTCTTTAGATTTGAAGTAATGATTAGGTTTTCATCTCCTGGCATTTTTCATATCCCAAGTTGCAATTGAAGAGCAAGAAGTAGACTTTAGGAACTGAAAGGGTGAGAGTGGAAGTGAGAAGAAGCAAACAATTAAAAGATAAGTAGGCAAAGGCCCAGGTTCTATGTCAAATAGGAGAATACATGTAATATTAACATGTTAAAGTACTCGATCTTAGAGATCTTCTAAGAAAATATCCAAAATCTTTGTTTGGGTGCAATGGAGATTCAGGATCCTAACCTTTTGAATCACTGGCTTTTCACTTTGTTCCCAATTATATGCAGTTTCTCATGAACTTGATCTATAAAAAATTGTTAGTATTGTTGTTGCTAATTCCTGATTGAACATTTTTCATTAGTAAATGAGTCCAGAATCTGGAGACGACAGTAACAGGGCAAATTCAGTTTCTTGACCTGGAAAGCTCAGTCTAAATCTGACGCAACCGATGAATAATGAATTAAAGCAAAACAAGATACAACTCAGCTCTTTTACAGGAAAAAAAAATCTGTCTGTTCACTGAAATCTACCTGCAACCATTTAAGCAAGAAAAGAAGAACTTGATCGAGTTACAAAGCTTGAAGTGAAAAAAGAAAGAAAAATGATCGACTATATATTTGCACCTGTTCCTGCCCTATGTTATAGGTTCTCATCTTCAGCTACAAGGTTTCTGCAAGTTACAAAAATCATCAACCCTGTCAAAAGAACTACTTACTTGGCTAAGCTCAGGTCAGTGAGCTGCTGAAACTATTTGATTTAAATGAGTCCATGCGCACTGGCTTCTCTGAGAAGCAGTGGCGATCATGTATTTGGTGAAATCTTGTCTCTGTTGCATTGGACAGTCACTGCCAAAATGACGTCTTAATCTCCAGTGTCTTCAAACCACTAGTTCTGTAGGATGCCATGCCATCAAGAGAGTCTTCTACCGCATGGAACTCTTCATCAGGCACAGCAACGTCAGAAAAATGATCGATTTTATGATTTCAGCTGCTGGTATGTCCTATTTAAGCTCGAGTACAGAAAGACATAGTCTCAAAATCCATACACCTGACACTGACAGAAAAAAAGAAAACAATTATAAACAAACAAGATGGATCAATACTTTGATTGATACTTGATATACTACCATTGGTGAATAGATAGAAGGTTGTTATAAAAAAGTATCTCAATTGTATTATCAGGTTATACAGGTTTCTTGAAACCGAGAAATTTACCTTGTGACTGAAAGGAGGGAATCGTATAAGTGCTTCAGGAAAACTTTTCTGGATGAATGCTTAGGATTTGGAAAATAAAATATAAAAGTATCTAGGAATTATTGAAGATACTATAATCTAGAAATTCAAAGCTATCATTAAAGTTCAAACTGGACGTATGTCTATGTTTAGCAATGAAATTGAATATTAAAGCATTCATCAATTAACTATCCTTGACAACATATAGGCAATATCATTTTACAATTAATGCAGCCCAAATTCGACTAAATTGTTCGTAAGTATAAAAGTTCCATTAATAGACACATACTACATGGGCCTAACAATAAGCTAAAAAAATGATAAGGAAAACAAACTATATCTATATTGGTTATGTCTGCAAGGATCATCATTGATGTTTAGTTCACTCTCCTATATCTTTAGACAAAAAGGCTTAATCTTTAATTGAATATTCGGTCATCTTATTATGATACTTATATGTCAACTCTATTTTATATCATCAGCGAGGGTATGATAGTTCAAATTGTTTAGTTGAATATTGATAAGTTTTTTCAATTCATATAATAAACTGATCCTACTTAACGAATACAAACAGTAGGAACCTATCAAACGATAAAGCCTTTTAAACGACAGGAGCCTATTAGGCAATACGAGTCTCTTTTTTTGGATAGGACCTTACTTAAACGAAAAAAGCCTACTGAATGATAAATCTTGTTAAAACAATTTAAAAAAGAAGGCGTCTGTTAAGACTAAAGAAAACTCTTGCAAGTTAAAAATAGAAGGAGTCTTTAGCTAAAAACAACGCACACATAATATAATGCAAAAATTTAAAAGTCAAAGAGAGAGAGAAGAAGGATGCGGTCGATTCTGATAACTCAAGCTTACGTCCAATCTCCAAGTATCTAACTTGAGTATTTCATTATAAGAATTTGAGTATTAAATTTGATGAATCTCTCCAAGCTCACAAATACATATTTTTCAAAGTTCTCCAACTTTTCACATTCGAAGTTTATAACAAGCTTCTGAAAACTCATAGAAAAATAAAATATAAAATCAAAAGTAAATTCTCAAATAACAATTTCTTTCTTGATAGGGTGACTTCACTTTCTAAGGTACAATAAAAATGATATGACTCTCAAGAAGATAGGTGTTGGTTAAATGTTTCGAAAGTCTGTGTATGTTCGTTACTTCACAAGTGTTGTTGCTCTTATTTAAATAATCAAGTTTTTCAACTAGTTGTTGCTTTATCTTAGTTCTGAGTTGACTTTATATTTTCAGCATCATCTCTGCTGGAACAAAAATTTCTGAAGCTAATTGTTTGAAATAGTAGATCCTCCCAAATGTTAATAAGGAAAGTTTACTAAGAAGGTCCTTACAAGAAAGGAAGTAATTTTTCTATGATTTTATTTCCTTTTAAAAAATATCGTTATCTATATAAGGAAATAAATATAATTTGAAATTTGAAATGTTATATAGTCATCATCAAAATCGTTAAATATAAACCTTGAGCTAACAAATATAAGAATAATTTTTTTTGACCCAATGGAAGATTATAAAGTTTTGATAACATCATTAACATTAGTGGTAATGGCTCTCTCTTATTTATCTATACTCAATAATTTCATTTCCCTTATTACTATTGTTGTTATTCTAATTTCCTCTATCTCCGATTATGGGTGGAGCATAACTTGAATATGGTTATATAGTGCAATTTTATGAAAGAGGTGGTTGTTGAGGATAAATTTATAGTGGAGTTTACAAATTTAGTAAGTTGATATATAAGTCACCTAAATACCATAAGTGAATTTCAACTTTTTTCTATTGAATATATATTTTTATCTTCCCTTTTTCTAAAACACTATCCAACACTTCATATTGATTGACCAAGTCATTGAAGAAGCAATTTTAGAAAATGACTATTATATAGTTGCATATATTGACCATGTCACAAGTGTGCAAGTTACATCATCGTGAATTTTTCACAAAAATAACTATTATATAGTTGCATATATTGACCATATCACAAGTGTTCAAGTTACGTCATCGTGACTTAACTTACACTTGCACGGGGCATGCAAGTTAAGTCACGACCGTGACTTAACATGGTAAGTCATGGTTGTGACAAGTTAAGTCACAATAGTGACTTCCCACATGCAGACACACCAACAACGTTTATTTTAATATGTCATTTTATTACGTAGAATAAGTAGGTGGACAGCACGAAAACTTACACCTAGACGAGGCTACAAACAGACACTCCACTCTTCATTCTTCATTCTCTACATAGACACTCTATTCTTCATTCTACACTAGATAGAGACATTTTGGAAGAGAAGAGATAAAGAGAAAGAAGGGAAGATGAGAAGAGAAACAAAGAGAGCTGGTGAGGAAGAGTGAAACATAACAGAGAGCTGGAAGTAAAACAAGCCTTGGACCATTTGGTGGGAACAACCTAAAGCAGAAGCTGAGAGCTAATGCGGGAAGCTTGAGGGGGGAAGGACACCACCACATCTCACTCACTCGATCCCTGCTTGCTTGCTCTGTTATTCATTTATTGCATTGTCTCTTGTTGTTCACTGAACTTGTTACTTTTGTAGCTTAGCCGATTGTTACCTATTTTCTTTTCATAGTTTATCTCGTTATTTACTTGGTTTGTTGCTTAAATATTTCACTTATACTGATGAAGATGGGATTGGAGTGTTCAATGATGCTGAATCTTGTGATATCTAGATGGGCTGATTTTTTTCTCTTGAGAATTAATGTGGCTATTTTAGTCGACTATGCATGATTGAGTTATGGTTTCATTATCTTCTTTATTGTTGTGATTTCTTAGATGAGTTAATGTAATGGCATGACCAAACCTTGCATCATTTAATATTAAACGAAGGATCGAGAGAAGAAGTTTAATACAGAACGGGAAACTATGGATGCTTAGGTTAAGAACCAGAAATTTATTAACTTAAGTGATAATAAGTAGTGGGGTTTCCATAATTAATTTGGATGATAACTTTTTGAATATCAAAGTTAGATTAGTTTATTATTCAAATTGATTTAGAACCCAACTGTTAATTTTAGTAAGACAACTTTCTAATCATTTTTCCTTAATCATAAATACGAGATTAAATTAGTGAAGTTAATTCTCAAGAATCTTCCACTTCGATTAATCTATTTGCTTTGCTCCCAGTTAATTTCATTTACTTTTCAGTTAAATTTTGTGATTTCCTTTAAAGTCTTTTACTTAACAAATCGGGTTAGAGTGTTTATGATTGCATTTATTTTTGTTTTTGTTAAAAATTAATTTAAGTGAATCAATTTTACCTTCGTGGGAGACAACCTTAGGTAATCATTATAACTACCTTGTATACTTGCGAGTAGGATAGCCTAGGTATTTTTAAAACTTATTTAGGCATAACAATTTTTTTGGCATCATTGTTACAGGTGTTTATTGTTCTAAACTTAAATTAATTTTGATTATTTTTATTTGCTTAAGTGATTTTGATTGTTTATGTTTGTTTATACTTGTATGTTTTATTGTGTTATTTTGTTAATGTGTTTTGTAATTTTCATTATAAATTGAGTGCTTTTTGTAATTAGTTTATGCTACGTAGGAGAACTTTAGGCAATGAATTCGCTTGGTTTACGCTAAGAAGGAGATCTTTAGATAATGAACCCATCCCTTTTATTAATAGCATACATCGAAGATGAAGATCTCAAGGGGACTTTGAAGACGATCACGAGGAAGTGTGAAGATCAAGTGAACAACCATAAGATGGGTGAAAGGTAGTTAGCAATGAGGAGTATGTTAGATCGGTGATTGGTAGTGCCACTTCGAGCGTACGTTTGGAAGAGGCAGCTAGGAACTATGAATTGAAGAGCATCCATTATAACATGTTGCCATCGTTCTATGGGGTTCCTAATAAAGACCCTTTAAACTTCATTCGGGAATTCTATATCACTCTCCAAACCTTTTTGTTGGATGGATTAAACAAATATCAAATCAGAATGAGATGCTTCCTATATACACTGAAGGATTGTGCTAAGGCATGGTTGATGACCCTTCTTTTTGACTCTTTGACTACATGGGAGGATATGTACAACAAATTCATGGGAAAGTTCTATTCCTATCAAAAGACATCTGAGTTGTGTGTCAAGATAGCTACCTTCACTCAGATGGAGGGAGAGCCATTCCACAAGGTGGGGGAACACTTTAAACTCTTGCTAATACAATGTCCACACTATTATTTTCCACTTCACCTACTAAACCAATTCTTTTATGATGGGTTGACGTAGTAGTGCCAGTATATGGTGGAAAATGTTGTAGGAGGAACTGTAGGAGAGAGGACGATCCAAGAAACTTAGGAAAATTTTGAAATGTTAGGGACTAATTCTCAACAAAAAAGTGTGAGGAGACGAAGAGTTGTAGTTTATGAAGTGAGCTCGAATCAAGAATTGGCTACGCAGTTAACTGAGATGACGAGGCATGTAAAGATGCTAACTACAAGGATACCCTAAAATGTTCCATATCAAGAGGTGTGTGGTATATGTGAAACTTTTGTTCATGGAGCTAATGTTTATTCATATTCTGATGAACCTTTGGCAGATGAGGAAGAATAAGTTAACTCATTTAACAGTTTTTAACCAAGGGAGCCAAATGATCCATACTAACACTATAGCCCTAGTTGGAGAAACCACCCCAATTTCTCTTGGAAGACCAACAATCTACCGATGAAATCCTAATCACAATATCAACATTTTCATAGGAAAATATTTTTCCAAGTGCAATCATCAAATGACAAAACTACTAAGAATGCCTTCTTTAAAGGAAAGTCTGAATGTATTCATTTAGGTCACAACTCAAAATCCAGAAATGAACAATAAGAAATTTGACTCCTTAGAAGCATCTTTCAAGAGGATTGGGATTCAAGTAGGGCAACTTACAGCTCATATGTATAACAATCAAAAGAAAAAATTTCCTAGTCAACCTGAGCAAGCCTAATTGATCACCATTATGAGAATTGGTAAAGTGATTTAAAATCATGTTGAGTTTCCTTCTGAACTGCTTGACACTGATGATCAAGAGATGGAAAGCCTCACTAAAGAAGATGATGAGACAAATGAGAAAAGCAATATGATAAACTCTTCAAGTCACATTCAAAAGGGTGAACAACTTAAGCATGACACTAAGGACAATGAAGGACAAAAACTGCATAGGCAGTGGATCCTTATTGACCACCAATTCCATATCTAATTCGTCTTAAAGAATCAAAACAAGATGAGTAATTTTCTTATCTATATCGCATGCTTTCTAAGGTCAATGTTAATCTGCCCTTGTTAGATGTGATTAGGAACATTTCAGCTTATGTCAATTTCTTCAAGGAACTAAGCACCATGAAATGAAAGTTTGAGCCTAATGAAAAGGTGCCAGTTTCAAAAGTAACAAGTGCAATTCTGCAGTCACATTCGGCCCCAAATTAAAAGACCTAGGATGTTTTATCATGAAAGTATTAGTGGGTAATGAAGATCAGTTTAAGGGTATGTTTAATATTGGAGTGAGTTTGAACCTTATGCCTCACTCTATTTATGAGAAATTAGATCTAGGACAGTTAAGACCTACGAACATGTGTTTCTAATTAGCTGATAGGTCAACCTATTATCCAAAAGGAATAATGGAGGACATGTTAGTGAAAGTTGGAGGATTGATTATTCCTGTAGACTTTGCTGTCCTAAACATGGGGAAGTGACGGATAAAGAAAATGAGCACTCTATACTCCTAGGGAGGCCTTTTATGGACACTACCAACATTTTGATTGATGTGAAGAATGGAAAATTGATTATGACAGTCTTAGGAGAAACAGTAGAATTTTCAATCTTTAATGTTGAACTTATTTGTAGCGCCCCCTTACTGTAGAGTACGCATCGGGACGCCCGTAGGTCATTCCGATACATAACCTACGATGAGGGTGCACTACGAACGATCATTT
>JANZLF010000001.1:13745420-13760659 GCA_026546835.1 Erythroxylum foetidum | reverse complement strand
CTCATTGCCATTATACATTTTGGAAACCATAGTAATTTCTCATGAAAAATCACCAAACACTTATTTCTCAAAATTCTTAATTTATTAAACAATTTATGAGTAATTATAAATCACGTATGCATCAAACTTGTTAACACTTCATAAGCACGTAAGCACATCAGAATGGTTTGGGTGGATCCAAAAACAGAACGTACTACATATTTTCGCATAGTGATCCTGTGTAGCCGTGAATAGAGCGTACTATCGCAATCCCACTTAATGGTCTTACGTAGCCGTGAACTTATGGGAGTCCGTGAAGGAGTTACATGCCATTAGCGGGCAAATGAGAGAAGTCTTTTGTTTAAAGTGTAGTTGACTTAACTTAGGGGACCACTATAAACCCACATAACATGTATTTCATGACTTGCAAAACATATTGCCCAAAAAGGCACTTTTTTGAAAACATGATTCTTTTAACATTTGGCCACAAGGGCATATTTCAAAAACACAATTGTTCATGAACATGAAATATGTCACATGCATTTCCATCAATCAAATTCATAAACCAAACATATTACAATTTCTCAAGTCATTTAAAAGAAATAATGAAACAATTAAAGCAATTGAAAATATTTAATTCTCTTTCCTTTGAAAACGTAGTCATGGCTCATTACTCAATTATAAACATGTAACCCACCTTGAATTCCTTGCTTATAAACTTGCTTAAAGATGCCTCTCCTCTTTCTCCTCTTCTTGATTTCCTTGATTCCCTTTATCAAAGATGAAAATTCTCATTCAATAGGAATACAATTTGAGGACCCATATATTGCATATTCACTGAGATAAATTCTAAATACTCAAACTCTTCCAAACATCCAAACCTTGGGGTTAGTTTTACATGACCATTCAGATCAGGTAGATGACGAAATTTGATAACACTTCCTTCTACAAAAATGTTCCTCATTGTCTTAATTTTCTAATGACATCAAAATCATTCAATTTGGTTCAGTACTCTAAAAGTTATGCCCCAATCATTTTGGGGTTGTTCCTATACTAACACAACATTCTATATCCAACTTCCCTTCACAAATTGAGATCCTTAGAGACTTAATTAAAACTCCATTTCAATAGAAAAATTGTATCCTATGTCTCTAGTTTACACCAAATCAAAAATAATCCCATTTGGATAACTACACAAAAAGTTATGCCTAAAATACTAAAACATGTTCTGTGCTGGAAAGTTGAGTTCGCAACTTGTCCAGAAACCCACTCTGAGAATATGTTTTTTGACACTCTTCATCTTTTTACTTCTAATCTTTCACATATAACCCATTTTAACCCTAAACCATCTCTTCTACTTTGTTTTCAACTTCATTTCAACCCAATATCATTTACAATTACATCATAATCTATCTTTGATCATTAACCCTAAAAGAAAACACTTGCCTATATCATTCATCAACAACTTTCTACTCATATTCAACTTCATTTAAGTTTCAGTTAACCAAACCTGTGAAATTTAATCTATAACTTACTTGTTGAAACTTCAAAATCTTCAAGATTTCCACAAACCCTAGCTTTTCTCTTCTCTCTTCTTCTCTTCCATGACACTCTCTTCTCAAACAGGCCAACAAGTTTTTTTTCTTCTTCTAACTTAATACTCTTAATAATCATCAAATGCCCCTTTTGCCCTCCAATATAAGCCTTATGTCTTTTAACCTTAATTGACTTGCTAATTTTGCCCTTGATACATTCTTACAACATTAGCACTTAAATTCCATCAATCCATGCAATAAATACTCCTAACATTAACATGTTAATCACTCCAAAGTAATTAATCTATCAAGACCTCCAAAATTAATTTAAATCATATTTAATCAAAAAAAATTCGGGGCCAACAAATTACCTCACCTTTTATAGAAGATTTGAAAAGCATACCCACGTACATAAAGTTTCTCAAGGACATATTATCAAGCAAGAGAACTTGAGATGAAAATCAAACGGTTGCCATGATGGAAAGTTGCAGCTCCTTACTTACTAACCATATGCCCTAACGGTTGAAAGATCTAATGAGTTTTATGATACCCTGTGTAGGTAATTTAGAGATTTTGAAATGTTTATGTGACTTAGGTGCAGACATTAATCTTATGCTTTTGTCAATTTTAAGGAAATTAGGGCTAGGTGATGTGAAGCCAACCTTTATACTTATTTAGTTGGCGGATTAATCGATAAAGAAACCATTTGGTGTGGTGGAGGCTGTACTTATAAAAGTGGACAAGTTTATCATCCCTATTGATTTCATAGTGCTAAACTTTGATGAGGATCAAAATTGTCCGCTAATCCTTGGCATACCATTTCTAAACACTGAAAGAGCTTTGGTAGACATCCATAAAGACAACCTCATCCTTCAGATTGGTGATGAACAAGTGAAATTCAATATAAATAAGATATTAATGAATAACTTATTCATGAGAATTGATGTAGTAGAATCTTTAAAGGAGCAAAAGGAAGAAAAATAGATGACGACAGATATAAATCTTGAAGCATATAAGGAAGTCTCTATTCAAGAAGTAGAAAAAGAAGAGGGGACAAGGGTGATTCAAGAAGAACGAGAGCAATTCACCTTCTTAAAGGACAAATGATTATATTCAACCAAAGATTCAGGGAGTTTCATCATTCTCTATTTTGTTGACAATTTGTTACCAAAAAGGATATTACTGAACTTACTAAGGTTTCTTAATTTGACTAATTATGTCCTTATTATTATCTTATAATATGTAGCTTATTTATAGGCTACTAAATTGAATTTGAGTTGTATAGGTGGAAGTAAGCCACTTATAATAGACCTTGGTTTAGTCTAGAAGGAAGAGCATGTTAAGCTAATGATGTTAACTAAGCGCTACTTGGGAGTTAACATAAGAATTAGTATTTTGATACTTTATTATTTTCTTTTATTGTTTTATTTTAATTTTAATTTTTTTGGTACTTTATTACTTTTATTTTTTAAGTTTATTTTGTAGGGATTGAAGTGCTAGAATTTTAAAACATAGAAGGTGAATTTCGTGACATAACAGGTCTCCAAATTTCGTCACCCACACCATCACCACCTCGATCTCCTTAATGGGTTTCATGCTTTTACCCTTTTCTTTTTGTTATTTCTTTTTTATTATTTTGTTTTATGTGTTGTTTTTTTTCACATTAAGGACAATGTAATGTCTAAGTATGTGAAGGATTGTGCATTGACATGTCATGTGTGTGACTTTTGCATATCATATTGTCTTAGTTCTAATTAGGTTGACATTGTCTAAACATATGTTGCATATTTGTAAATTATGCGAATAAGTTAATGGCAATAATTTGATGGAATTAGTTTAGCTTTGCATATGGTCATTAATTTATAAAGGCATATTGACTTGTGAATTTTATATTTTAAGTACCTTTGGTTAAATATGTTAATTAGGATATGACATTCATTTTGTTCACTTTAGGAAATTTGTTAAATACATTTATAATTATAAGTTAATTGAATGAGTTAGCATCATTAGTAGCCTTTCATGAGGATGATTGACTAAAAAGAAATGAGGTAGGTTATGTGAATAAAAAAAGAAAAAAAAGTATGTGTTAATAAATAACTATTCTTTCAGCCCTTTTAAAACAAATATCAGGTTATGAATATAGCTGATAGCTAGTTGATAATATGATATAATTGAGTAATCGGGGGCATTCACAACAAAATGTTTGTCTTCGCATCAAAAGGCTAAAATGACATTCCAACGAAGCTAATTAATAAAACGTGGCCTAGTTGAGTAACCGAAGGACATTCATGACAAAGTGTTTGCCTTTGCATCAAAAGACTAGATTAACATTAAAGAAAATTAAAAATTTGTGCTTTGATAAATAAATCCTATTGATTCTTTAAAATAACAAAAATTTTTATGAAGGGATACCTAGTGATAGTTGCAATTTCGATTGAATGCTAATTATAAATGTATGTGTACAACTACTATAGGTGAATGAATATGATGTTGATATTTTGATTAATATGTATATTCAATTCAAAGTGCTTAACTGTAAAATGCATAGGTTAGTATGTTGACACAAATTGAATGATTGATGTTTGTAGTTAAATTCATTCCATAAAGTTTGATGTCATTGTCTCATTATTGCATGTTGCATGAATATATGTTTGGTGTTTTATGCTTGGTTTGTTTGCTTTTGTTTTTGTTTTTGCTTAAGGACAAGTAAAAGTTCAAGTAAGGGGATGTTGATAGTTGTAGTTTATACCATGTTTTGATAGGTTTTTTAGTAGGATTTTAGGTGTTTATTAGATGATTATCATATGTATAGGCTTAGAATTGTGTTAATGTGAGCGTTTGTATGTATTCTAAGTGTTTTTTTTTTAGTTTAGAGCAAGAATTAAATCTTAATTTTATGTTTCATGAGGTATTTGATTTATTTGTGAGTGTACGGAAATAGGAAATTGAAGAAAATAGGAGAATTCAGATGAAAACCAGCACAAAATGAAGATTCAAAGCAAAGAAGAGATCCATGGCTGTGCGTCTTCCCGTAAACATATCTTAGGTAGTACAAATCTGTGATTTTTAATAATTTTGGTGATACACAGTTTGATGCACGATCATGCATAATATTATGCATCTATCCCACAACGATTTCAGCAAATTTCAGCTTTTCCAACATGCAATTTTCTTCGATCTTTTGACTTTTGGGGGCTATTTTTGGAATCAAATTAAGTGGAGAAACCTTAGAAACAACCCTAGGACCCTAAAATACTATTTAAGAACGTGAAAGACATAAAAAAACATAGCAGCCATTGAATCAAAGTGAATTAAAGTGGGAGATCAAGAACAACATCAAGAAATTTCAACTTTTCATATCAAGGAGCAAATCGAGTTTTCATTATTTTTCCATTGTTTCTTTCATTATTATTGATGTGCAATTGGATTTCTAAGATTTTCATCATTTTTATGAAGTTTTACATTTCAAATTAGGGTTTATTCGAATTTATTTTGACTTTGATCTTTATAGATTCAATTCAAAATTATGTTATTGTGATAAATGTTCATGCTTATACTTTGACAACAAATCGAAAGAGTGAGTCAAAACTAATCAGATGAGGTTGTCCAACAAGAGTTAACAATTTAATACATCATACAATTATCAAATTAACGATCATTTGAAGAGAGATCTTGTGTAAGGACTTGATTATCCAATAAATAACTTCAAATCTAATTGAAAACATTAAGAATTTTTATGAATTGAGAGGTTGCAAAATCTAGAGGATTCAATTAGCTTTAATTGATTAGGTCTTGAGAGAGTAATCAATCCCTTAGAGAATCTATGCCAACACATAATTGGATTGATAATAGTTAAGGAAACAAAATAAAGGAAGAATAAGTCTTAAGCATTCATCTTTGATGAAACCCTAAATTAATTAGTAGCTAACTTCTTATTTGATTTAATAACCTTGTTTTATTATTTTATTTCAATTTTTGTTATTTGTTTTTATTAAAATCAATTTCTTGTTACTTTAGACAAAGTTAGGTTCAAATTGTAGCTATTGCATAATCCTTGTGGGAATGATACCTTTTGATACTACAAGATATGTTTCGTATACTTGCAGGTATTGAGAGTTTTATTATAGATATAAAACTTGCTTAATAATGCCATATATATGCTTTTTTTATTAATGACCTTTTAAAAAAGGTTTTGGTTTATTTTTAAAGCATAAAATCAAATTTTTTTACTTTCAAGCAATGGAACACTTTGATTAAAAACTAAATGATGAGGCAAATTAAGTAGCTCAAAATAGAATATAACTTAGAATTTCACATAAAAGAGTTTAATAAGTTCTATAAGAACGAGGGGATAATTCAACATCAAACAATTAGAAATATTCTCTAACAAAATAAAGTTACTAGGTGTTTGAATATGAATTTTATTAAAAGAGAATGGTGCTTGTGCTCTAATATTGGTTTGCCAAAGTAGTTATAGCCAGAGGCTACATCTAAGACTTACTATATAATAAATCGATCATCAATTCCAATTGGTACTAAGACTCTAAAGGAATCCTACTAATTACTCTTTTTTAAAGATTTTTGGTTATCTAATATACATACATGTTAATGATGGAAATTGGAATCACATGCTAAGAAATACATTTTTTGGGTATCCATCTAAGGTGGTCGTTACAAGTTGTGGTGTCTAAATCCTATTTCACTAAAAGTTGTAATTAGAAGAGATGTGACTTTAAATGAGCAATCAATGGTCAATACAAACTCAGAGTCTATTGTCCCTTCTAAAATAAAGCCAGTGGAGAATAATTAAGCAAAGTTGGATCAAAAAAATATTGCTATAGAAAACTCTCATTCAGATTCACCATCCAGTTCAATTGGAGTGGAACAAACTTCATAAGAAGTCCCTTTACAGTATAGCTAAAAGTAAGGGTCAAAGAGAAATCAGGCTATTACTAAGATATGCAAACTATGTGGAGCTAGTCTCTTACAATTTATTTGTAGTAAATGAGATTAATAGTGATGGTGAACCATCCAAATTTTTAGATGATATTTTTGGTACTGATACATAAAAATGTCAAGTAGTAATGCAAGATAAAAAGGAGTCCTTACGTAAAACTTAGACTTGGGAATTAATCAATCTACCACATAGGAAATAGATAGTTAATTGCAAATGGCTCTTCACATGAAAGGAGTCCTCTCAAAGAGATGAAAGAGCCAATTATAAGGCTAATTTAGTCACAAAGGGATACAATGAGGTACCAAGTGTAGATTTTAATGATATTTTTCCATCTATGGTAAAATATTGTTTTGTTTGAGTTATACTTGCACTAGTATCCATATTTGACTTGGAGTTGGCACATTTAGGTGTCAAAACTACTTTTCTATACGATGATTTTAAGAATCAAATTTATATGCGTCAACCTGAGTGATTTATTGCTAAAGATCAAAAAGACCATGTTCATTTATTAAATAAATCCCTTTGTAAATTAAAATAGTCTCATGGATAGTAGTATAAGTGATTTGACTCATTCAAGACCCACTATGGCTATTCGAAGAACATGTTTATTGAAGCATATATGATAGTCGTGTTTATTTTAGAGAATTATATAACGAGTCTTTCATTTATTTACTCCTATATGTTGATGATATATTCATTACAGCAAGAAGTATGTATATTGTCAATTAGATAAACATGAATTTGAGATGAAAGATTTGAAAGCAGCAAAGAAAATTCTCAGTAATGAAATCTACAGAGACATGAAAGAAGGAAAATTATTTCTAACTCAAAAGAAATTATATTAATAGAGTCTTAAAAGTGTTTTGGGATGAAAAATGATAAATATGTTTTTACTCTACGTTGCTCATTTCAAGCGTTTAGTCGCTTATTCTCATATAGATGAAGAGATTCGTGATATGACACATATTCCTTATACAAGTGAAGTTAGCATCGTATCACGATATTGAAATAGATCCTTAGATATTTGTGGGGTTCAGTTGCTACGTGTTTGGAACTTAGAAAATGCAATGTTAACCTGGTTGAGTTGGCGATATTGATTTAGATTATGCTGATAATCTCAACAAAAGGAGGTATCACTTGATAATTTTGTATTCTGCTCGAAAAAAATTATGTTTTTAGTTCAAATTCAACCTTACAAGCTGCAGTTGCTTTGTCTACAATAGAGATAGAATATATGACGATGATCGAATCATATAGAATATATGATGATGATCGAATGAAACAAAGGTTTCATTTGGTTGCGAGGCTTGTATGGTGAGCTCATTTTAAATCCAGGGTTGCATTTATCTTTTGTCATAATCAATATGCTATTCATTTGACTAAAAATCAAAATTTTCATAAAAAAAACAAAACACATTGACATCATGCATTACTTTATTCGAGATGTAATTTCTTCAGGAAATGTTATGGTAGAAAAGATCGGTACCGAATATGTTCCAATAGATATATTAATAAAGTCTCTTCCAGTAATCAAGTTCAAGCATTACATGAGACTTGATTTCTATCTACAACAATGACGCCCTTAATTGGATTACCTGGAGTGAATTAACTTGTAATGAAAGTTCAAGCTAAGGTGGATATTTGTGAAGTGACTTTTCATTGTCACTATTTTGACATTAAACATAACGCTTGGCTGCCAATAGGCATAACATTTTACCATCCATGTTCTTGAGTATTAAAAATAATTAAGATCATTAATTTGTCTTTTTAGTTGCTAAGACATTAAGCCTATAAAAGGCTTATGAAATTGATTACCAAATCATCCGAAGAATCTTACATGCCAATGATACAATATTTGAATGTATTTTGTGAGTTACATTTGTAAATGTCTTATGAATTATAATTTTAGATATATTTGAATTTTGAGTTTTGAGTGATACCTCTTTTTGTATTTTATTGTTGGTTATTCTGATCTTATGTTGCACATTTGATGTACATTTCCCTCATATTATATCTACTGCCTTACAATAACTTTTTCAGAAACACCGATGCAATGACCAACGTTGGCTGCCCGATAAGGGTACAATAAAACAGCTGTCAAAACCTGGGCATTAAAAAGAAACATATAGTTCCTTTGTCAGGTGCGTATTATACATTCATCGAGTATGGCTGCCTCAATATGTTAAAATCCCCAAGAAAACCTACAATCCTAGACAGACTCATCTTGGATCTTATTGAACATATTAAAAGAAAAGAAACTTGTTCACTTGGAAATGGACTCATCACTCTGCAAGTCCTTTTCCCCATCAAGCAATTTCTCCTTCACTGCAGAAGGTGAGCCGACATCAACAGCAGTTGTTTTGGGTTCTTCAACACTCTGTGATCCTGTTAACCTTGCTAATATGACAAAGGACATACCACCAAGAAGATTATTCACACATCTAAGCGCAATGACTGATGTCTTAAATGCCAGTGGTGGAAGCCCCTTGGCCAACACATACTCGATTCCATTCAGAGTCTGATACCTTAAGTTGCTGCTAACACCCATGTGAATGGCCCAAGTTACTGCATTTAAAAGAGTAGGAGGAGCTTTGTTTGGAGTCTCAAAACTTGGATCCATCTTCTTCCTCATATTGATCAACCCATTGGAGATTGCAGTACCCACAAGCCCCGCAGCAAAACCAACAGCAGCAAAAATTGTTCCTTTATACACCAGAGTTCCAAACCGGTTCAGGAGACTATATGCACCAGGTTCAAACATATGGCTCTTTGGACAACTGGCAAAGAGGGCAGGGATACCAGCGCCGGAAGCACATGCAGTTGGTGCCAAGAGATACATGAGAGTAAAATTCAAAATGGAACCAACAACTAAGGTTGAGAACACAAAATCAAGCTCATTAAGTCCAAAATTAGGTCGTGAAGCCATGTCACCGAGAACACAAGCAGAGACTCCAACTAGTTCCTCCATTAGAACTTTAAAAGGGAACTGTGGGTCTGCAGCTACCCTGGACCTCCATCCATTCAAGAAGAGCCCTAAAATCCCCAAACCTTGCCATGAAGACGAGGGCGATGAATTGTTGAAACTTGAGTCACCAGCCCAACCTCCACCATCCCCACCACCAAAGCCACCTCCTTGACCAGCACCATTGCTACCATTACCTCCAGCATTGCAAAGCTCAGGTTTGGAAAGTTTTGGGTGCTGCAGATGGAGAGGATACTTTTGACGACTGGAAGATGAAAAAGGGACAGCAGGGCAGTTAGGATTGTTTATACGAGGATTCCTTTTCTCAATGGAGTTCAGGCACTGCTTTTCCATAGAAAAACAACGAAATTGACCAGCCCTAGCTGCCATTTTTCCCAACCAATTGAAAACTTACTGCAGATATAAAACCAGTAAGGAAGAAGTTAGGATTCAATGTGTCCTTATCAGTTAATAAACCATTGATATTTTTTAATAAGTTAAAGACGAGTGAAAGGAGTAACAAAAATTGTGTTTTATTTTACATTAAGGCTACCAAAAAGGCAGTCCTAAATGAAGCATCCGATGTATACGCCGGATACACAAGGTATATCTCCTATTATAGTTCCTTCCATTACTAGACAATAAATAAGAGAAAGAACCCGCGTGCCCTGCTTGAGGCAGCAAATTTTCAGGTGCTGACATGCATTCAATCTCTATTATGATTCTCACTCGAGCACTTACTCGACAAAAGCGATTATTTTCATAGTTAACCAATATAATTATATTTGCATAGAAACAAAACAGGTTGGCTCACTCCTGTCACAAGCCAGGAACATGGTTAATTTCCAGCATTAAGAGCAAAGTGGATAGCCAGTAGTCGCTTAGTACATGCCATGTGAATTTAGAAAATAAAGCACAATTTGCACATATAACCACTGAAACTAACATTGCAAATAGTCACATAACAAAACAGAAACTAAAGCCTTCAGCATTTCCAGGCATAACCACGACAGGAAATGATCGATGTTTAAAACATTCATTTCTGGACAAAAAGAGTTGGTTTCAGAAGAAGCAAAGGACGTCTCCAGGCAAGCGGCTGGAAAAAAACACAATGAAGAAACCCTAAAGATAACATTTTGAAATCACTTTACAATCTAATCTTCAAACTAAAAACACCAAGATAAGTACCTAAGGGTGGAGCAAGCCTTTTCAGTGTTCAGATTCGTCAGAAAAAGACAGAAAACAGAACAATGATACCGAATAGACTTAATCAAACCGAGCTTCCAACAGAAGACTAATGAAGACCAGGAAGAAAAGAGAACCGAGATACGAAGACGGCAGTCGATCGGTATCAGCCACCTAACCCTTACGCATTATATGTATATTAAGTATATAAAGCTAGTAGGTACGTATATAGAGTCCAAGTGAGTGAACAGAGGGCACCTGAAGCTTCTGTCGTATGTATTTGGCTTGTTGCTGTTGTTCTTATACCCTTAAGCGCACCAAATGTCGTAATTCATAAAACCCTAATTAAGAACTAAAATATAAAATTAAAAAAGTGAAAGTTTGTCTGTGTCTTTCGAGAATAATGAGATGTTGAAGGTGATGGGCATAGTCCACTTGTTAGGATGGTGGTGTTAGCGTTGTTTGGTATCAGGTGAGTCATCAAACCATTGATAAATATATATATACACACACAATTTTGAACCATTGACATACATATATATACTTTCACTTCAATTTTAAATTGTTTCTTGTTGTCGTCGTTTAATTCTTAAATTATATAATGCTTTTTCTTAACTTCGTTAATTAATAGTTAACGTGCATAGTAAACAAGACTCTCGTTGAGGTTACAACTTTTCCTGTATATTTTTACAAAAAATTCTATAATTTAAAACTGTAACTTTACCGATCATTGATTATTTTTAATTGTCTAATTCAGACTTAATTGATAACATATAATATTTTAATTAATGACATTAACAGAAGTTTTAACTTATAATAATTAAAATTTTAAGAACTAAATTAGAAGATTTAAAAATCAAAAGAAAATAAATTAAATCGAGATATTAAAATTGTATCTCTAACATTTTCATTTTTTTTAATTAAAGGAGTTTTGAAACATCATACTTGAGCTGTATTTGATTGATCTAGATGGCCTTCTTGTTGCAGAATCTAATTGATGGATTAAAAATATGTGATCTTTGAAATCTATTGAAGGCCAGATTTTGGCTTCCATAAACACATGTTGATCTAGTACGCCAGTCCTTGTAATCTGTTCCAATTTCAGTCAAAGCTTACTAACAACAAATGCAGCTTATGTTGAATATAAATATCAAGGCTTGAAACATAAACATCCATAAAATACCATCATCACCAACAGCAACAGGCAAGAAACACCTTTTGAACTTGTTTAGTCAATTGATATGAATAGAATTGTACTCTATACACATTATCAATAAATCATGCACTAAGAAAATTTTGAGTTTTCCCTTGAACAAAATGGTTATTATCATAATGAGGATTGGCTTTGAAACCTCTTCTTCCACCTTCCAAGCTTCTCTCTTCCCTGTTGTTTACGAAAGCTGTTAGTCGTACACTATAGACAGCTGTGTGATCCACTAAAGCAGAAAGTCGCAAATTCAGTCAAATCAGAAAACCATCTGGCCATACCTTGCGAGCACCAACTGCCAGTTCATTATTAGCAATAGACAGTGCTTTAAACCCCATGGGATGCAAAACCTCTTCATAACTGAAAGACAAGTACAGCGACACCAAATCAAATTCACAAGATAAGAAGATCATTCCCCCTAACAGCACTTCTAACAATGGTATCTATTGGAGCTCATAAGGCATTAAACCCAATACGGAAAGAAACTGAAGGTAAGAACTAACTTTGCGACCGAGACTTTGTAAGGCGGTCCACCAACATGATCGCTGATCTGGGAATAAATTTATATTCACAATGGCTATATTAGGTATGAGCACATGCATAGTTAGGTAAGAACTGCATCAAAAAAATCATTTAAAATAAATTCCATAAAGGTCAAGAAATAACAAAAAATGCAAAAGGTAAAATCCAGTTACTGGAAATATCAAAGTTATAAGTTCCCCATCAGGTTTTAACAGATCTCGAACTTGTCGTGCCCAATCTGATCTCATCTGTGGTTCAATGGCACAAAAGAACCTACATGCACAACAATGATCTATTACTACTCCAAGCTCATTCTGCCAATTGAAGAAGCTTGTTCTCTAGTTTTACTCACGTATAATCAAAAATGAGATCAAACAACTTTGGTGGGCGCCAACTGAAGAAGTCTTCTCTAATGAAGGTAAAGTAATTTGCATTTGGTAGCAATGAAGACAACTGCCTTGGAATTCAAATTGAAACAATTCAGACATAATTACACATATTCCATAAGAGTCTAGAAAGGATTTACATTGCAATGGCGACACATATCCAAGTAAATGTAAGCTAGGAGAAAATATGAATATTTATGGTTCCTCCTACATTGCAGACGCCATTTGGATTATACTTGTCTTTTCAAGATTAATAGGAGCCATGTCATAAAATAAAAATCCACCCAGGTCCCCGTAATAAAATCTCACGAATATAACGCATTTACTTAGCTAGACATTAAGGTGTATTTAACCAATTTTCCACACATTTAGATTGATTGACAAGCCAACATTAAACAGGATGCATTGCACAGTTCAATTTCCATTACAGGAATGTGCATTTGATATTCTTGTTGTATTACACAGGTAAGGTGCCTTTCTATACACATTGCAGAAGAAACGATTAAGGTTAATAGCCACCTTCCCCATTACGCCATTTCAGCTCAAAATATGTCAAAGAAGAATCAATATTTCAGTTATAGTACCTCTTCTGCTTTCTTAATGGCCTTTTCTGAGATGTCTAATCCAACAACATAGCGATCAGGACATGCAATTGCTACGACATCATAACCCTGCTAATTTCAGTGTGTCAACGATACAGAATTAGGAAGAATTAGACTCTTTTTGCACAATATTTTTCAATCATTTTTGGATTCTGATGTCAATAGTCCAAATAAGATAATTGAACACAAAGCAATATCATGAACAAATAACAATAGTAGTCCGTACGTATCAATTTTCATGCTCGTCAAGAAATTTCCACCCTTTTCTTTTGATGGTTTAAACCAATCTTTTGACAGAGATATGTATGTTACTTTCACTATATATGAAAATATTAGAAGTCATTATTGTATGGATAAATTGGCATAGACCATAATAAATGAATGAAACTCAACAGATGTGAAATAAGAGAAACAAATCAAAATAGTGGAGAAATTACATGTGCAAAATTCTTAATTTGCGCTGAAAGGTGGATATATTTGTCACCAAAAATCTATAAACTTCTCAAAACTAATGATATATAGCATCTCAAACTTACACTTCCACAGCCTGGCACTAATGCTCTTCCCTTAGGGAGGGATCCTGTTTCATGGAGTTGTATAAGAATTGGTGTCGGTTGTCCTAAATCCCACGGGGTCAGCCCCTCTTCCCAACACTTCTCCCAGCCAACTGATAAAATTAACGACAAGTAGTGTGCGAGAAAGATGCATGGTAAACACAGGATCCCAGGTAGACATATGAGAGCATGGTAGATAATCTAGAACATTCCGATTAAACTTCTGTACTCACCGCTAAAAGGACTAACTTTTCAAGTACTCACTATGAAAGCCAGCAACTTTACTGAAATCCATGCAGGAAAAAGGAAACCCAGAAACGGATTTTCGAAAAGGGATAAGAATTACCAGAAGGGTCACTGTCTAAAATGCTCTGCATTCTGTTAACTTCAGGCTTGAATTTGATGGTCGTAGTCTGGTCTACACTTTGCTGATGTTGTTCATCACTATTATTCTTTTCCATCCTCAGATTGGTGGCGCAGATCCCAAAGCGTGGTGTCTTGACTTCACAGTGCGTTGGTAGAAGCAGCTTGCTCCGCGCGAAGAGGAGCGAGCAAATGTCGGACCTAAAGACGCGACAGCGAACGAGGTGTCGCATAGCGTTTTTTTCCTTTTTAAAAGGATGTTAGAGCCTTTACCTTCTGTGGCCCAGAGTCATTCTTAAGGACCCTATAATTTTATTCAACAGTGGGAAACAGAGAAGTATAGATACATAGTTAACCGGATGCGTAGTACAAAGGAATATCCATCACCAACACGAAGGACCTTATAACAATATTATGAATACCGTATCAAATTTGACATTGGATTGAATTTTGATACGGTATTATATCAATACTAGTTTATACCGGATACTATTTTGAATAATTTTTAAATTTATGAAATAGTCCTTAAAATTTTTAAATTTTGCAAAATGATCTATTGATATATTGTACAGTTGTGTTATATACTTTACTAGTTTACTGTTTACATCAATCATATTTTTAAAAATCATAATAATAATTTATAACGACAATTGATATGAAATAACAATAATTTTTAAATATTTCACTTATAAATAATAACCACAATTAATATAAAAAAGACAATCATTATTATACAAATATAAAATTAAGAATAACACAAAGTATTTAAAATATTACAATAATACAATTTCATTGTTTTAATCAATAATATTACATCAAAAAACTCAAAATATCCAATAAAAAGAACAATAAATATCTTTAAACAATTTACAAAAAGAGTTGATGATGAAGAAATAATCAAGTAGAAGTAAAACCTGAAATAAAAACATTACAGTTACATTACATATATAGAATTTAACATAAACATCAAATACAAGTAAAATTAAA
>JANZLF010000001.1:13723568-13736779 GCA_026546835.1 Erythroxylum foetidum | reverse complement strand
TATCAAATCATGACAATTTTCTGACAAATTGGGAATTGAAATAACTCGATATGAGGAACCAATTTAAGCACAAAAATCATAAATAAGGAGTCAACACATGCACAAGTAGCTATGAAAATGCAGTCAATTTATAGTATAAACTTGGCTCAATCAAGAGGCCTCCCGAGGAAGGGGAAATTTTGAGCTCTAAAATCTTTGAATACCCGTAAAGACAAAAGCTATAAGTTGTGCTTTTCTAGTGTAAAATTGTAAATAGGACTTCTTGATGTCTAACATAATGATTTAGGAGAGTTGCATTGTTACCTGTCACTATAATATCATCTACATATACAATAAGTATAATGATACCATGTGTTGTCTGATTAAAGAATAGTGAAGTATCCGAATGCGAACTTGTGAATTCGGACTGAATCAAAAACTGCTTAAGTGCTTGATAGCAAGCTCTTGGTGTATGTTTAAGGCCATAGATAACTTTCTTCAGTTGATATACATGATGTGGTTTGTCCATATCAATGAATCCTTTGGGTTGTGCCATGAATACTTTTTCTGTTAAAGGCCTTGTAAAAATGTATTATTCACATCTAGTTGTCATAAGTCTCATCCATTTGTGATAGCAATTTTGAGAATGATTCTAATAGTAGTTGGTTTGAAAATAAGGCTGAATGTTTTAGCATAGTCGATGCCAGGATGCTGAGGGAATCCTTTGGTAACTAGTTGTGCCTTGTACTTTTTAATGGAGCCATTGGAGTGCCGCTTTATCCTAAAGATTCATTTGCAGCCAACAAGGTTTTGTAAGGCATCAGGTGGAACCAGCTTCTAGGTACCATTTTTTGCTAAGGCATTGAATTCCTCTGAACAAGCGTTGCGCCAATTATAATCTTTTAGAGCCTGCGAGATACATATTAACTCAGATTCTGTGTTACCTTGTAATTGAGCTATGAGGCTTAGCTTTTGAATGGGATTGCGTATATTGTTCTTTCCTCTAGTGATCATTGAGTGAGTTGGTACTGGTGCGGGGTGGTTCATTGGTGCTGTCTCAATGTCTTCTCTTCAAGAAGTACGAGGTGCCATATTCTCAGGTACAGCACCTATCAGACGGAAGGGCTCTGTATGAAGGGGATGGGATGTGTTTGGAAGGTTCAGTATGGGTGGAATCCAAGTAGTAGAATAGTCAACTGTTGGTGGTCTTGTTTTCTGTGGTAAAGTGGCAAAGGGAAACACAGTTTCCACAAATTTGGCATGGCAAGAGGTGTAAAGACGAGACGTTTTAGGGTCAAGATAATGATATCCACTCTAAGAAGGTAAGTATCCTACAAACACCCAAGGCTTTGATTTTGGTTCTACTTTGTTAGATGTGTATGGCTTTAACCAACGATAAGACAAGCAACCAAAAATTCAAAGTTTTGAATAGTTTGGACTTATGAGGAATAAATAGTAATAGGGAGTGGATATGTTTAATGTGGCTGTAGGCATACGATTAATTAGATAAATTGTTGTTGAGAAAGCTTGTGGCCAGTAGGATAAAGGCATTGATGCTTGGCTTAGGAGAGTGAGACCAGTCTCAACAATGTGTAAGTGTTTCCTTTCCGCTATGCCATTATGCTCAGGAGTGTGAGGTGGTATGGTTTGGAAGGAAATCCCATTTTTGGATAGGAAATTTGAAAGGGAAATATGCTCTCTCCCATTTTCAGTGTATAAGGTCTTAATAGATGTGTCAAAAAACTTTTCAACAATGACTTTGAACTTAGTAAATACAGCATGCACATTAGATTTTCTTTGTAAATGATAGATCCATGTGTATTTAGTGAAATGATCAATGAAAATGACATAATATTTGCAATTGTCATGAGAGTGGACAGGAGAAGTCCATACATCCAAAAATTGACATCTAATGGCTTAGTAGACACAATAGTAGACTTGGAAAAAGGAAATTTGTGACTTTTATTTGTCAAGCATACATTAGAATGAGTACGATATTGATTGAGACGATAATTGAAGTGAGGACTGTGCTGAGATAAGATGTAGTGGACTATCGGTTTGGCAGGTTGTCATAGCCTAGAGTGCCAATCTGTGAGAGTTACGGTAGTGGTGGAGAGAGCTAACTTTGGAGATGATGTAACTGGCCATGCATATAGTCCATTTTTAGGTGCACCCCTGAGAAGTGGTTTCCCTGTTGTCAGTTCCTTCATAAGAAAAGAGAAAGGTGAGACCATTACAAAAACATTATTTGAAACATAGAATTGATAAACTGAAATTAAGTTTTGTTTTATGTATGTATTGTACCACTGCCTTTATGACTTATATTAAGTCCTGATCCATCTCCAATCATGATATCTTCATTGCCTCTGTAGGGAGTGTGCATAGCAAGGTTCTGCAAGTCAGTAGTCACACGGTGACAGGCTCTAGAGTTGAGAATCCATTGATCTTGGTTTGAAGTAGCAGCATAGTTAGCTCTTGGTGGTGTAGAGTGGGAACCAGCAGAAACAAGTTAGGATGAAGGACAATGCTTTGCACTATGACCCTGTACTCCACAAATCTATCACTTTCCTATATATGGCCTTGGTTGATACTGAGAATTGGACTGAATCCAATTATTATTGTTAGCATAGGATCTATTTGGCAAAGACTATATATGTCCATAGGATGGTCGAATATTGGTCTGATTATTGTGTTGAAAATTCTGATGATAAGTATTCTGATAGTGTTGATGGTGCCATCTATTCATTTCCTAATTATGCTGAGTAGAATGATTCTTTTTACCTCCTTATTTGGTTGTGTAGGTTACTATTGCTGGGAAATGATTAGTGACAGGTGTAGGGAGCTCAGCTTCAGCAGTGATGAGTTTCACATGCAATTCATCAAATGAGATAGGCATATCTCTAGCATTGATATTGTGAATCACTTCACCGTACTCTTCACCTAGTCCTTCAATGACTTTATCAGTGATATCTTCTGGGTCCATCGGAGCTTTCAGAAAAGCAAGTTCATTAGTTTTGGTCTTG
The DNA here is from genome assembly GCA_026546835.1 of Erythroxylum foetidum. Classification (NCBI taxonomy): domain Eukaryota; kingdom Viridiplantae; phylum Streptophyta; class Magnoliopsida; order Malpighiales; family Erythroxylaceae; genus Erythroxylum; species Erythroxylum foetidum. Next base: position 13,733,777 of record JANZLF010000001.1, on the reverse strand, counting down.
ATCACCTGCATATATTCAGTAATGGACATCTGTCATTTGGTAAGTTTATTGAGCTGAGCTTTTAATTGTTTTTATTTGCCTCTTGATGCTTATGCATAAGTTTTGGCTAGAATTTCCCAAGCCTCTTTCGAGGTGTTTGCAGTTGCAATAAATGGTATTATGGTTGGTGATAAGGCACTAATTATGGCATTCAAAATTAGTTGGTCCTGTTAGATCCAAAGTTGATAGTTTGGGTTTGGTATAGGGATGTCATTGGTGGTGATGGTGGCTGAAGGATAGCTCTTTGTACCATCAATATGATAGCTCTTTGTACCATCAATATAACCTTGCAAATCATAGCCTATAAATAGACTGTTGAATTGCATACTCCAGGCGAGATAATTGGCTGAAGTGAGTTTCAAAGGAGCTTGAGTAGCTGGGTTAATGGTGATAATCTGGTGGGATTCATTGGTGATAGGATTGATGATTGAGGTCATTGGGGTTGGCATCGAAAGACGTTAGTCTGAGGCTCTGATACCATATAAGATATAGAATTGTACAGGTGAATGAATGATATATTCATGTATCAATTGACTGTTTATATACACTTACAATAGAATAATTTGAATATTCAAAACTAAGGCTATCTATCCCTATGATTATGTATTCGAATTATTTTGAGAAGATTACAATAAATCTATTTGAATTTGATTCTGCCATTGTTTGATTATCTTCATTTGGGTTGTGGACTTGGGCTATTGCAGTAGATAGGTTTGCAGGGTTTATCCCTAATAGGGCTTATGATATGAATTCAACAATCTTTTGGAGTTCATTAGGACACCAAGGTACCTAATCGGTAATCTTCATAGCCCAGTATCTCCAAGATTTTTTTCCTTGATAGGATCTGAAACACCCCTATAAAAATTGTAGTTTTGTTTATGCTCACTGTCAAACCTAAGGCAAATGAGAATTTTTTTAGTACTCTCTGGATGGCTTTTAATGAACCCTCATCCTTTTTATGAAATATAAGTAGATCATCAGCAAAACTCAGATGAATGAGGTGGAGTTTCTTACGCTTTAGGTGAAACATTAACTCGTATGATTTGACGGGTTGCTTTAACAACAAGAAGGACAAAAAGGTGTGACACGTGGATACCTTATCTCAAACTTTTCCTCCACAGAAGTATCCTTTAGGACCTCCATTATTCATTATCAAGAACTTGGTTGTTTCCATACGGACCATTATCTAGTTGATAAATTGTTCGATTTCCTCCAGCACTAATTTATAGAGTCGTATTCTTTGTGCAAATCAATTTTGAAGGTACAGCTTGGGCATATGTTGTTGGGCCATAATTCTTCATAATTTCTTGGCTAAGTAAAATACTATGCAACATAGATTTTCTTTGGGTCTCCTCCACTATCAGGGGTAAGGTAGCTTTAAGCCTTTTCGAAATGATTTTTATAATGACTTTATATATCACTTCCATAGCATTGATTTGACTCAAAATCTTTCCTGACTAAAAAAAACTCTTTAATGTCTTCTACTATATTATTCCTTATAATGTGCCAACATTTTTTTTAAAAAGTAGGAGTTAAATTCATTAGGCCTAAGAGCTTTATTGTTTTTATTGATAATACGGTTGCATTAACCTCCTCATTAGTTACCTACTCTATGATCTATCAATTTAGAATTCATCGCTTTAGACACGAGGTCGCATATGTAGAGAGGGTATATTGCTAGTTATTAAACCAAATCTTATCAATTTACCTACATCTCTAAAAGAAAGCATGCAAATACTGGGAGACTCACTCTCTCAACATACCTATTCTTCGAAATTTGATTATGTTAACCTAAGAAAATTTTATAAATATCCAGGAACCCTTCGCTTATATCTTACCGTCAATCGATTGGTTGTATTTTTTGTAACATAATTATTTGAATATATTCTTTATATTATACATATTCGTTCAATTAATTGATGCATAAGATAAAGTCTATGAAATAAATTTATATTACAAATGAGTTTTTTATGAGATCAAAAGTGAGATATTCATATTGCTTTTACATATTATTTTTAAATTGTTCTTAGTTATTGTTTTATTGAGATTAAACTAATAAATCATAAAAAAGACTAACACATATTATATTTCTCCATTATAAAGGAAGTAGTCAATCTCATAAACTAAATTATAGAGATACTTAAACAAATATGTTAAGTTTAATTAGTCACACGCAAAAAATATCAAATGAGCGAAAAGGTAATTTAATCAAGTTAGACTTAATTGTAAAGTTTGAAAACTTTAAGATTAAATATGACATATTTAATAAATACAGATTAATATGAGATATTTTATTTTATTTAAACCAAAATGATATTTAATTACAATTATTTTTGTAATTATAACTAAATTTTAATTTTAATTTTATTTCAATTAAAAAATGAAAAGATCCTAACCCACATTTAGAGTTCTCATAACTTATTCATGTAATTACCACTAGAGGCCAAATATGTGTGTGGCTCTCGTGGTGCAATTAATTGGTTTAGAAATTAGTTTAAGGGAAGCTATGGCTTTATAATAAGATATGGATTTATTATTCATATTTTATTATATTTTATTAACTAATCATGTTATAGAATTTTAATTGATATTGGCTTTCAAGAAATCAAATAAAAGGTTTTGTTTTTCTTCCACTGCACATAAGAATAGATCCTGTTTAGATTTTTCAATAATGGTATTAGTGTCATTTTTAATTACAAACAATGGTATCAGTGCCACTTTTAATTCTGTAATTTGATTGCTATTGATTATAAATTGAAATTGAGATTTCAAACCTTAAATCTAGACTAAATGAAATGGGTACCGTACCATACTAGACTTTGGTATGAGTTGGTACTGACCGATATCAAACACCTTTCAAATACTAGTCATAATTTTAATTTTTTAAAAATACGATTAAATTGAAAAAACTTTAAATTGTCTCATATAAAATAATAATTACCTATACATAAAAATGAATATAATGAAATTGACTGTAATTTATTCAATCAATAGTAAAGATATAAGTAAAAATGCATTAAATAATTTTTTATGTAATTAGACTTATACAAAGTGATTATATATTATATAACTAAATATATTAGTTTAACATAATTTAAATATTTTTAAATTTTACATATTTCATATTTACAATATATATACTTATTAGTGCATACATGTGAAAATTATTATAATAACTTTTCAAATAGTTAAAGATGATATTTGAAATTAAATGTACTTATTATAAATGCATATTTTTACTTTGAGTTATTCTTAATTTTATATTTATATGAAAGTTAAACGATCTTTTTTAATCTTAATCTATGAGAAATATGTGAAAATAATATTAGTAAAAATAAAGAAATATTTTCTATATAAAATTTATATTATTATAATTTTTTGAGATAGGAGTGAATAAAGTAAAAAAATTATATAGCTTAATATATTTGAAGGACTTTTAAATGGCTACACTTTTAATTGTCTTGATACAATAAAATTCACTATTTTTTCATTCTCACTCATGCATTCATCGAGATTCTTTTCAATCTCTTTAAATTTGGACGATAGCTTTTTCGTTTTCATTCTTATGATTTCAAGACTAGTTCATTATATGTGAAATCAACATCACTATCACCTTGTCTTTATCTTTGTCCATAAAGAACACATGAACTACATCTCCTTCCAAATCTACACTTTCATAATCACTTGTATCATCTCAATTAGTGGTTGTAAGTGCCTTGTTTTTACATTTATCCCTCTTCTCCTTCTAATCATTTATTTCATATTTATCGTTTTCTTTAAAGAGAGGATATTAAGACTTCATCAGTCTAGGTTTCCTACATTTAAAGCAAATAATGTTACTTGATTTGAATTTTGTCTCTATTTTATTTATTTTCTAGTTCTTTCTTTTTTAGGAGTTCTTCTTCAAGAATTTTTTGAATTTTTTAGTGATTAGAGCAATATCTTCTTTATTGCTTTCACTAGTTGAAGTCTCTTCCTCTTCACTTAATTATTCCTTTGAGGCTTTAAATGCTAAATTATTTTTCTTTGAAAGTGTTGTTTCTTCTTATATCTCTTGGAGCTTATTTTGTACATAAGAAGAGATCTAATAAACTCCTTTAATGGTAGTAATGTTAGATCCTTGACTTCTTGTATGGTTGTCACTTTACCTTCTTATATATTTAAAAGACTTAAGCAACTTTCTTGCTATTTAAATATTAGCTTAGATATTTCAAAGACCCTTGGGTAAATTGATAATATTGATAAATCTAGAATACAGGCTAGAAATTCTTTCATCATGCTTGATTTGAAATAATCCATGTTAGTTTGTTAGTATGCTAAATTTACTTTTTGTTACTTGATTTGTTCCCCCATGTGTAACTTTTAAAGTATTCCAAATTTTGTGTTCACACATAGAGACACTATTGAATTCCTTTCTTCCTAATGCACAAAATAAGATATGAATGGTTTTGTTTTTTTAAGGACATTAGTGTTTTTTATGTTGTTATTCAAGGAAATTAGTATATATTTTTATTTCATTCCTCTTTTGTCTTGAAAACTTTCCTATCACTTATAATTTTAGTAGGAATGAATGGACCATTTAAGAAAACTTCCTACAAATCAACAGTTTTGGCCATAAAGAAGAAATATATCCTTGTTTTCCAATAGAGATAGTCATTTCTATTAAAAAGAAAAGGCTCTACTTGTTTGTCCCTATTATTTAAAAGATGATGAAGATGCCCATTAATATGCCATTATTCATCTTTGCTACTGGATTTTGTTTAAAATGTTAGCCTTATAAATTGACTTTGATACCATTTATTAGTTTTAGTGACACCTAAGAAGGGGTGAATTGAATGTTTGTAAAATTTTAACAAAAAGTTAGCAAATTAAAATGAAAAGATCATAATTTATAATTGATGCAAGTATAAAGTAAAATAATGAATTTTAATAAAGCTTTTGAGTAATTAAGTAAAAAAGTAAAGGAAGAGAGATGCAAACCAATTTATAGTAATTCACCAAACAATCATTGCCTACATCCACTCCCAAAACTCTTTTGCATTTCTATTATAATTATTAGAAATGATTCCGTAATAGCTTTGAGATTGTCAAAACTTTTTCTTAACGTCTGGATATTAGAAAATTCTAGAAAAGATGATATCAAAGATTCCTCAGACTTAAAGTCAACTCAGAATATAAGTGGAACAACAGTTAGTTGAAGAAAATGTCTATTTAAGGAAGAGTTACTGTGTTTGCAAATACGTCAGATTTTTGAAATACGTCAGCAGCATCAATATTATTGAAAGTCATATCTTTATCAAACTCCTTGTGTCTTAGAAAGTGAAAACACTCTATTAAGAGAGATTATTATTCCTTGAAGCTTGCATTGAGCAAACTTTAAATTCAAATTTTTGTTGAGAACTTGTAGAGACTTGTTATACACTACGAGTGTGGAAGGTTAAAGAATATTAAAAAATATGTACTTGTGAGCTTGGAAAGGCTCATTAAAATTTACTAATTGGAGTTTTACAGTGAAATACTCAAGTTGGATGCTTGGAGACTGGACGTAAGCTTCGTTATAAGCCGAACCAGTATAAATTAACCATGTCATTCTTTCTCTCTTCTTAACTTTTAAATTTCCACATTATAGTATTTTTGTTCAATTTGCAAGAGACTCCTTCACTTTTAGAATATGCTCCTTCTATTTTAATATTGCAAGAGGTTTCTTTTGTTTTAAACTTTTACAAGCTCCTTTGATTTTGAACAATAACAGGCTCCTTTAGTTTTGAATATTAACATGTTCCTTTTATTTTAAATGTTAACAAGCTCCTTTTATTTTGAACAATTAATAGACTCCTTTTGTTTTGAACGTTAAAAAGCTCCTTTTATTTTGAACATTAGTAGGCTCCTTTCATTTTTTTTAAACTTTAACTAGCTCCTTTTATTTACAGATCTTTTTGTTGAAATTTAGCAGGTTCTTATCGTTTACACGAATTGATAATAACTTACAAAATTTTTACGTCACATACAATTTCCCCTTTTTGCGTATGTTTGCTTTATCGTAAAGCTTCACATCAAGATAACATAGTAGGATTTACGTTTTGTTATCATTAAAACATTGATTGAAACTTCTCTTAATTCAACAAAGCACTTACAAATTTGTTTAATTTTTAATGTTTTAATCAATAAGATCAAGTACTTCTTCCATAAAAAGGAAATATCATGATGACAATTTTTTATTTTATTAATGCCAAGTCTTAATAGAGTATTATGATTAAGAACAATTTATGGATAATATATAAATGTAATATCAATATCATAATTATAACTTCATCATAATTATATTTATAAAATATAATTATTCTATCAAGTTTATCTTATGAACTAGTTAACTAAGTAAACATGCATAGAATAAATAAAAATATTTTTAATTAATTATGTCACAAATATACAACAATCGACTAAGGCTCTAAAACTAGGATATATCATTTTTTATACATGATTACTACTTGGTTGAAAGAAGAAGTTCATGGGAATGAATTGTCACACTAAAGTGTATCTAAATTGGTTGCTATGTGACATTCAATGTATACATGAGCATGACACAATGAATAAACATAACCAAGACTAACACGAGACAAGAACGGTAAAGTTTATCAATATATAAACATTGATAAAAAGAGATAATATATTTTGTAAATTTTATTCAGTATCTCAGAAAGCGTAAAACATTATTATTTATAAGATAGCAAAGGCTAATCCTAATAAGAGTCTTAAACTTATAATAAAAAATATAAAAATGTATTTGACAAAAAAGTCTATGAACCCTAATACACAAGACTTTTTAGTTTGCGAGGGTAGAGAGAGGCATATCAATCATATGTGAACTTTTTTTGTATTTTTATAAAAAAGATTATTTTTGTGACTTTAATATATGACTTTTCAGTCACAACGAAACAACCTTAGCAGTTGGTATAAGGTTACAATAAAAAAACTACTTAAAAGATAAAACAGCCTCGTAATAGGTCAAAATAGTATAAAATAGGCGAAAGTATGTTTACACAATTGACACATTTTAAGACATAGAAAAAGTTTTCCGTCGATAACGTAATAAGCTCCAAAACTTCAATGGGATAAAATTACATCTATACATATATAAGCCCTTGGATTAAGAGTCCAGATCTTCTGTCCAATATTATGGTGTCATATTCTGTCCAATGAATCTCAGCCATTTATTTATATAGGTCTCGCGTAAATTACGCGTGGGTCTCGCGTGGATCCTACAAAATAAATGATTGAGATTTCATTGAACAGAATAAGACTGAGTAATATTGGACAGAGGATCTTATCTCTCGGATTAGAACGCTCTCAAGAAACAGTTTCCAAATTGGAGATTACGTAACGTGGGTTAAAACTTGTCCTAAAAAAGTTAACAATGTTCAAGTAAAACCATCATATATATGCTTCAAGTCTATGCACGTCTAGACGCCAAGTTTGTCTAATGTTCAATGGGAAAGTGAGAATAGTCAACTTGCATGAGAAAAAGAACAAAACTTTCCATGTTTTATTAGTGGCTTTTTTCGCATTAACATTCTATCCTAAGCCATGAAGGCGATGCTTCTAAGTTTGTAAGTGCTTTGAAAGAAAATATTCAAAGAGGTGAGGTTTTAGGTGAACCATACATGGGACTTGTTCTTAAATAGTCTACCGACCACTGCCGACTTTGGTCAGCCATGGACTGCAGTAACAGGAAAAGATGCAATTATTTCAACCATCAAAAGCTGCTTTGATCATAGAAACAGTACAGAAAAAGAAAAAGAAAAAGCACCTGAACACTTTTCATGGTTTGTTCATGACTTTCAATAGGACCTTGCGACATATTATTCAACAATATGTTCACCAAGTTGCATCTGTTATATTTAGAGTAATTTTATAAGTAGCCAAGAAAATCTGTTGGCTAATAGAAAAGGAATATGAAACCCACAAACAAAAGTATATCAAAACAAAATTAAACTAGATGGGCAATTAATTTCTTTATCCAATTAACATATATAAACACATGTCTTAATATTTGAAGCTTTGATAAACAGATGTTCTTTAAGATACTCTTCGATATTATGTTGGAGACACCGGTTCCTATAAGTCATATATATTGGATTACTTCTCATAAAGAATCCTCTCTTATTAGAAAGTACCTAACTCAATCTCAAAAGCTAGCTTAAGAGGGGAAGATTTATATATTATTATAAATTGTTTAATACTCTCATAATTGTCTGATGTGAGATTCCTGATACGTACTCCTTAGTCCAGAATAGAACTGCACATCTGATGGATATATTAGACAAAAGAACATAACCGGATACTACTCCAAACTGACTCTAATACTATATTAGAAAGTGTCTAACTAACCCCTAAAAGCTAACTTAAAAGGGGAAAGTTTGCATAGAAGTATTACAACTTAGTTACAATTATTTATTAATGCCGGGCTTATTTAGAAAGTTTCAATGTTTTATCTTCATTTGCAGTCTTACCATGTGAAGGTTCGAGGAAAATGTGGTGGCTGCCAATTGGCAAAGTGTGCGGATAGTATATAATCACAAACAGGCCTACCCAAACCCCTTTAGTAACAAAAATCCCTTACTAAAACCAACGCGCTTTCGACAATGGACGGTCTCATTCCCATGGTCTTCAAGGCAATGAAGAAGAACAAAGTTCGCCGGGAATACCAGTTTCTTTCATCTGGGTCTGCACAGTCATACAAGAACTCTGATTTTCATGTCAACAGTGACCAGCTTTATACCAACCCTTCGCAGTCAGCTGAAAACTATACGGTAGCAGAGAGAAAGTTTCAACACCGGCACCTCTCTGTTGAGGAGTTCACTCACGGAGATTACAAGAGGAGCAGGAGTACAGTAATGGGTGCTTCTTCTTCTCCACAAAACCAACTTGTCAGGTTCAGAAGTCAAAGAATGTTTTCTTCTACGTCCTGAGCCCAGATTTTTTTAATTGTGCGTTGTTAGTGCTACACTCTCTCAGTCTTCATACTTGTTGTGATCTGTAAACTCTGTGTGTCTGCGATCATGATTTTCCAATCAAATTATATACGGTAATTAGTATTGGGGGAGAATTAGGATTCTACAGTTTGAATAGAATAAGATCGTCCGGTAGCTGGATGCTTATGCATATACCTTCACTTCATTTGATTTTGAAGTGTTTAGCAGCGCATCTTTATTTTGTGATTGTCGTAAGGGCACATATGCATCTTTAGTTGTGTGATTTTCCTTTACCAAAATGTCTTTTCTTCACACACATTTTGGGCAGTTGACAGCTAGCTGTAGATGTTTGTCGTTGTCAATAGCTAGGAACCCGAGTATTAAGAATGCTTAATAAATAATTATTAAGATCGAACCACTAATGTCAAACTGGTGGTTGTATCATCGGTCCAGCTTTTATGAATTCAGAGCAGCACTGTTATTGTCAATAATTAATAGCATGCAAGCCTAGTCAACTTAAGAAGGCTGAAGGCCTAGTCAATAAAGAAAACGCAGTGGTGGGCCACGGTGTGTTACATTTTAACATGAAACGTGGATGATTGTACCTTAGAGAAGTGGAAGTGACCTAGGCCTTATGGGAAAATTCAAAAGTGTGGCCTTTTTTTATTATTATATTAGATATCTCAACTTAGTTAGACTAATCCTAATCTTTTAAGACCTCACCTCAAGAGCCTTAGAGGGGATAAAACTGAAAATTTTAAGATCCTTTAGGTTTCTACGTTGCCTGTACACGTCTGCGCTTGTTACCGTTAAGTTCTATCGAAGAATCTACAAAACACTTGTGAAGCAATTATAGGGCTTAAAAATCAAACCGATTGTATAAACTATTTATTAATAGCTAATTTTATTAGTTACTTAAATTAGTGGATTATATTAATTATTTATTAGAGATATTTAATAAAATTAGCTATTTAATATTAACTGTATAGATGTAAAATGATTTACAAGAATATGACTTTAAAAAATATAAAAGTATGAATATTATATATTTACCTTTCAAAAAAATTAATATTATATATTTTTGTATTTTCATATTTTTATAGAAATTTAAATTTTAGATATTTAATTCTATAAAAATTAAGTTTATAACTTTAATAAAAAATAAAACATTTAATAATAATAATAAAACTTACTTCTC
>JANZLF010000001.1:13695169-13709788 GCA_026546835.1 Erythroxylum foetidum | reverse complement strand
AAAAGACAAAAGTTTATCTTCTGCGATCCTGAGGTATATCAATTACACTTTCTTCCTTTTACATTTTATCAACTTACTGTTAAGTCAAAATGACTTTACTTAGGTATAATTTTGATGTATAACTAAAAGAAAAGTAAAAGAAAAACAAATACAGACGAAGCAACGCAGATGCAGATGCACAATAAGACGTAGACGCAGACACAAAAGAAGAAAAACAGATGCAGATGCAAAAGAAGAAAAACAGACGCAGATGCTAAAAAGAGAAAGATAGACGAAGACGCAAAACAGAAATACAGATGCAGACGAAGACGTGAATTGAGAAAATCAGACGCAAACAAAGACGCGAATTGATAAAAATAGATGCAGAAGAAGAATTGAAAAGCAGACGCAAGAATCAGTTCGGGTTAGTTACAGAACTCAACTAATTAACCGTTTCTTTTAAAGATTCAAGAAACAAGATTCCAAAAACAAGAATCAAGAAGAAGTTGGAAACGAAGGCTATAAATACAAGTAGAAGTCAAAGATTGCAAAGTTAGTTGAAAAATTAGCTGAATTACATCCACGCGATCGTAAAAAGCATACTGTGCAAATTAGGCGAGAGCTATTTTACTGTAACAAGTTTCAAACACTTTTCTGTGCGGAAGAAGTACAAATAGCCTGCAGAGGCTAAGTGTGAAAGAATACTGATTGTAGAGACCTGAAGAGGCTCATAAAGAATATTTGTAAAAGTTGAAGAGATATTGAAATCTCATAAAGAACTCTGAGGACTGGACGTAGTCCACGGTTTGGGGTGAACTAGGATAAATCGTTGTGTCAACTACTCTTACTCTATCTCTCTTTTAGATTCAAGTTTTATCATCTCTTAGTTCGTAAACAAAGTTTTTCAAAGTTTTGATTAATTAGAATCTATCGGAAGTTCTGTAAAAGAATCTTATTTCTAACAAACATTTTTGAAAGAATTTTTCAGAAAGGGAAATACACAATTCAACCCCCCTTCTCGTGCATTTTTATATCGTTTTCTAAGCATTGTATTAACGTGTGATTCATCTCAGCATTTACTTCATCAATTGCTTTGTTTTAGTTTGTTTTAGTCATTGTTTAAATTTTGTTGATTAAGATGCATGTTTTAGGCATATTAGGTTATTATTTTATGTTGTTTTGTGTTAGCAATGGAACCATGCTTGAATCATTTTGATTTGTTTTGCCATGAGATTCTATCATGCTAGTTGGAATGAGATTGAATATATGCTTGAACTCGGATTAGGCTACTTAAGGAGAGAGTGAACCATATTGAGTAATGAAAAGTAGTTGGTTGTATAAGCTTAATCAGAATTTGACACTTAAGCAATGAGGTAGTGTAAAGATGTATAATGAATTTTCATTTGAGCCAATGTGAGGATTGAGCCTATATGACTCCATCTATAGTCATTTTATTTATTTGTTTGTGTGATGCTTCCTTAGGTTATTACCTTTAGAACTTGCTTTGAATCGGTTTGAGTCTACTGAAAGCATGCTTAATATAGATGATTAAGGCCCTTTTTGTGTTAACCTATGGCTTAAATGACCTACCTTTTATTATCCCTTGCTACCCCCACTGAACCTTAACCCTTTTGTTTCTTAAAAGCACCCCACATTTTAAAACTCGAAAACCCATTAGCCTACCCATGGTAGAATATTAAGTGAAGCATTAGTTTGGGATTTTTGTTACATTTGTTTTCGAGATTAGCTAAGTGATACTTCTACTCTTAGATCACATTGCATTTAGTTGCTATTTTATTAATTGTTTCTTCAATTGTATGAAAAAAGAAAATAAAAAGGAAGAACATTTTAGCAGCATCAATAAGTGTAGAGTGGTAGTATGTTTACATTTGTGTATCTCATAAATGTGTTTTGTTATCCCTTTGTTCACTTATTACTTTATGAAAGCTTGTTTTGAACCCTTTATCTCGTTTGACCTACCTTAACCCTTACCACATTACAACCTGAAGCAAGTCCTTTTGTTCTATTTATATATGTAATCATTGTAGAGGATAATTGGTGTATTATCAAGCCTATGGTAATGTAGTTTCCTATAGAGAGTTTGAGCGAAACACTAACCATTAAATACTTGAGAGAAATGAGTGAAACCATGAGGAAGATTCATTTTACGTTTATGCTTATCTTTAAGTGATGGTGCCATAAGTTGAGTTTGCTTAGGTACACTAATGAAAAATAGTTATGATATGTGTAATAGCTTGACATTTGAGTTGGCCAAGCTTTAAGGGATTGCATGTTTTGATCTTTGAGAAAATGAAGTGATGGAATTGATTGGTAGTGTTTGATTTTACTTGAGGACAAGCAAAGATTTAAATGTGGGGAAGTTGATAGTTTTGCGTTCGTGTGTATTTTTCTAACTATTTGGCATGTGTTTCTTGCATAATAGATTATTATTGTTGTGTTTTAGGACTTATTTTGTAAGTTTTTGTTTAGTTTGATTTTCATGGTTGTTCTTTTATGTTTGATGTTGATTTATAGTAAGAATTGATCATTTTGATATAGGAATGAAGGGTGGCTAATTTTGTGATTAAGCTAGGGGCCAAGAGAGGAGAAGTAAGACAAGAACCCACGATTATGGGATTCATGTTAATTCCCACAATCGTTGTATCCCTAACTCGAAGAGACACACATGTTTCACTTATTTTTAGGTTCTTCTGACTAGATAAGGGCAAAAATCCCTAGGGCTAAAAAGGGTATCGTGAGAACTTGCATCCTTAAGATAAAAAACATATTTAGAGCCTAGAAAGAGGTAGAGAATTAAGATTTCGATTCCAAATTAGGCAAAGAGCACACCAACTGTAGATTTTCCATATTTGGAAAAAGAAGAGGAGGAGCTTGCTTCATCTAATTCTTATTTCGTTTTTCTCTTCTAGCATCTTTATTATGGATTGTTTGGTTGTTGAGAATGTTAATGACATTATGAGTGGCTGAGTAATTTGTAGAGATTACTTTTGAACTACTTATTGAACTCCTACTTTGTTGATTTGAATGAATGATGCTTTTGATGAATGTTGAGCTTATACTTTGCAATATATTGAGAAATTGAGTTGAGTAAATTGTGTAGGGCTGCACAATGAATTGGCACTCTATAGACCTACATTCATCAAGTTAATTGATTAGTTAGAGAGAGATCTTGGCTAATTAGTTTATTACTCAGAGGATAACTTTATAACTAGTTGAATTGGTGGACTGATTTTATAGATTGAGAGATTGCTTAATTATTTTCATTTAATTTGGCTAGGGACAATTAATTAGCCATTGAGAGAGGGTAGTTAATGCATTAGGACATCTTAGGCAAGACATAATTCAATTAACAAGGTAAAAGGGAGATAAGATAGGAAAAAGTGATCTCTAATTGTTAAATCTTGAATTTCAAGTTTTTGCACCTTTGCTTTATCATTTGTTCAATATTAGTTGTTTAATTTAATTTAATTTTTTAGTTTATATTCATTAAAATTAGTTATCAAACGAAGCAGCCAGAATTAAGTAGCGTCTAAACCCAATCTTTAGGGATCGATATCTACTTTTTACTACAAGTTATACCCCGCATACTTGTAGTTTTGAGCATAAAACTAGTGAATTGCTTTTGCAATCAACAAGGGTGAATCAGATAAAAATGATTAGAATGGATTAACAAGCGTTAGGCGATCTAATTGACCATTTAATCAATCTAGTCAATAATTACATAGAGAGAGATCCCGTGCGAGATCGATTATTTATTAAAGAGCTTTAGAACTAATTAAAATTGTGGGTAATTTGTGAATTGAGAGATTGCAAATCCATAATTTGATTAAGGTTTATAATTTATGGAATAGTTATAACTTGAGAGAATCAACCTTACAATCATTTAGAGCTAATTTCCATTGTTACGCTGTTTGTTCATTATTAGTTTGTTTGATTTAGTTTACCTTTCAGTTCAATATTCAAAGAGTCTTAAACAAAGAGCAATTTGAATTAAATGGTGCCTAAGCACAATCTTTGTAGGACGATATCTGCTTTTTGCTACAAGTAACGACCCGTATACTTGCATTTTTAGTGTAAAACTCGTAATTGGTTTTATAACGACTCACATATTTGTGTTTTTTAGAGTAAAACTCGTAATTGGTTTTGTAATCAACAATAAGTACCTAGCTAATACATAATTAGCTACATTATCTATAACAAGATGTACAACATTCTTTAATTTAACCCACTCAACAATATCAAAAAGTAATGCAGATAAAGCATTAGCGTTTTTCACCATATTAGATGCATCAACAGACTTGATAAAAGTTGTTCCAATATTACAATAAATCAAGAAATTAATCAAGGTTCTTTGCCTTTGATCAGTCCACCCATTTGCCACAATAGTATATCTTAATGATTCTCAATTAGACTTATATATATTCACAATTAACTGACATCCTTTTTTTAAATCTTAAAGCAAAGGCACATGGATATTATAATAAGAAGGTACCTTAAAGCCTATTGTCGTTGTAGCATCTATTAATTCTTGAAAAATATGATGAATTTAAAGATTTAAATGAATGCCTGAATAATAGAACCATCTCGCCCATATTCTTTTACAATGCAAAACAATATTCTTATCAACTGAAATACTTCTTAAAGTAGGTTAAGAACTAGGAGTAATTCTTAGAGGAAAATAAGATTATATATCAATTGTGGCTTTTTTTTTCCTTTATCTAATACTTTGGTGCTTCGTCATCTCAAAAAAATATATCACGAGCCTCTTTATTTTCTTATTTTATTTTTTACACGTTGCTACAAATAATTTTCAATCCTCTCACGTACATCAAATAATACTTTTTTTGGAAAGAGACAATATTACCCTTAACATCAGACATACAATTATATTGGACATTCCCATCAGATACTTGGGAAGAAGAAAAATAATTTCATGCTGGATCAGACTTACCACGAGCAGAGGATGTTACATTTATCAAATCTTTTTCTAATGATATTCTTCATTATATTTTTAACCTAAAAAGTATGGAAAAAATAATTTAAAATATATAACAAAATAGCCAAGGAAAAAGATTAAAAGATCTTTTGTTTTTTATATAATAAAGAATAATTATGACATGAATATTTATTAAAAGCATAAAATGTTTAACTCAATTCACAAGTTATTTTATGCATAATTAAATATTGATATTATTATTTTCTTTGATTTAATTTTAGAAAATGAAAGTCAATGCAAGTATTAAAAGAGTCAACATAATTTCTGGTAATATCAAAATAAATTTAATAATGGTATAATTAAAAAATTATACTTCAAATAACTGAACAAAGTTAAAAATAAATTATAAAAATTAAAAATACAAAGTAAAGTAATTAGATAGGCATAAACACTTCAAAGGGAAGCATATGACTTATTCTTTCACCCTTCTAATCTTTAATGTTACCGTACAAATAAAGAATTTTAAAAGGATATATTAAAATAATAGTTCTTGACTTCTTGATGATGAAAGAGAATAATTATGTTTCTTAAAAAAATTTAGTAATAGATCCTATAAGACTATATCTTATTATCTCATTGAAACTAAGAAAAATAATACTTTATTGATAGCCAAAACCAAAAGAAGGCCAACTGCATAATGGTGAACAAAATCTCTCACTCCCTTTAAAATTTTGCTTCAACAATTACCAAACTCTTATAAGCGTGTTCCACTTCAAATGGTTATCTTGCCAAAATATCGCAAGTGTATTATTTAGTTTTGGAGTTTTAGATAAACAAATTGAATACTTCAACATAGTATATATAAAACAACTACCAAAATTAGAGATTAAAATGAAATAGAGTTCAATCATTACAAAACAAATCTAATTAATCAATAAGCATGAATAAAGAAGAAATCTCTTATAGTTGGGACTCTTGTAGATGAAGGTATAGACTGCCTTATCTTTATCTGTTATCTCTTAACATATCAAAACGTTGAATAACACAGAAGAATAAACAAACTTAATCTCTATAGAAATATGAATTGACAACTAGAATCAGCATTTGACTCCAAAACTCATTCATCAACTCTTGGATTTCTTCCTCCTCCATCCATCTAATTCCCATATTTCATACGAACCTACAATGTATTCTTCCCATTCCCTGTGAAAGAAAGCGATAGACAGACTCATTTTTTTGGCCGATATTCTCTAATAAGTGGCTTTAGGAGATTGGACTTCTGCTTTAGACTCTCTACCCATCCGTGGAGGCTTTTCGCATCTGTCTCTGCTGTACTGAAAACTTTAGTCATTTTCGGAAATAGCACAGAAAGCCATCCTTTTCCCCCTTCACTCTCTTCGCCTAATTGCTCACGAATCTAAGTTTGAAGCTCTATCACTGCAACAGCGTTAACGGTCACTGCTTTTAAAGAAACCCATCCCAACAATCACTAAAAAACTATGAGAGGGAGCAATAAGAGAAGTAGTACTTTTAAAAAAGGATGAAAGATCGCATTTTAAACTCAAAAGTCAAAACTATTACCTTTACTTAACCAAAAATGGAAGCGATGAGCTCTACGAAGAGAAGATGATAAGAGCAAAGGGTAAGGATGAGGAGAGTTTTTAGTTTTGATTTCTGAAGCTTAGGTATATAGATTGACCGGTTCTAACCGGTTTATTAATAAACCATACAAGTTGATAAATGATACTCCCGTTTTATAATAAAAGTCGTTTTAGAAAAATACATATTTATTAAGAAAGATGGTAAAATTATAAATTTATCCTTATTAATACTCCCATAAATTTACCTCGGTAATTAGCATCTTAAATTAGCATATGAGAGAAATTGCCTTGAAATTGTGATCTGTATAATTAAGATGAGAGAGAAATAGAAAGTTAATTTTGAAAGAAAAGTTATAAATATGTATACAAAATCAAGAATGACAGTTATTTTAAATAATTAAAATATATCTAAAACAACTCTTATTATGAAATTTACGAAGTACTCACTTAATTAGCCGGCATGCTATTCCCATTTATGTCCCATAATTTTCAATTGTTAGAGCCCTCGTAAAATGGTAAATTTGAAACTATTTGCCGCCAATCTCTTCGGCGTCCTTTTTCTTTCTCAATCCAATCTAATCAGAGTTTCAATTCGAAGAAAGCAAAGCTAGATCCATTCTACATGTCATCTTCTGTAACACACCTTCACATCATCGACGACAACGACGGCGGCGACTTGGTAACATATCTATTTCAACGTCCCTTTCTTATTTTAATTCGGAAATTTCTCTAATATATTTGATTTTATCGTATGTGCAGCAGGAGGAGGAGGAAATTGATTGGGAAGCAGCTGTGAGAGAAATAGATGTGTCATGTCAAAAGAATGCAAACCCTTCTACCTTTACGTCTTCCCATTTCACCCCGAAAGTGTTTGGAAATTGTGTTAAGCAATCCACGCTTGATAGTTTTGTTGGGAAGCTTGGGATTGATGATATAGATGATGGTATATCCAGTTGCGTTCGGATTGATGCTCAGTCTGCTCAAACTTGGATATACCCTGGTTCGGGTTTTCTCTTCTGCCCATCTTTAGTTTTGCCCATATTTAGGAATTTGGATATGATGAACAAGTTATTGGCGGTGAAGATGATTTATTTCTGATTTTTGTCTCTTCTTAAGTGGTTCAATATTTATTGTCTTTAGCTTTTGTAGATCCAAGGTTCTCTAACATCGCCCTTTACAATGAGTTCTTGCTTTCCAGTTAATGTTCCTCTTCGTGACTATCAATTTGCAATAACCAAGACGGCACTATTTTCAAACACATTGGTTGTGTTGCCGACGGGACTTGGAAAGACTCTAATTGCTGCAGTTGTTATGTATAACTACTTCAGATGGTTTCCAGATGGTAAAACTATGGATGCTGTGTTCCTAACACCTCTTTGCCCTACTAAGTGTTGTTAGATAATGATTCAATCATGATCTCCTTTAACTCTTCCTTTTTTAGGATAGAGCATAGTAGGTTTGATGTTTATGAGGATACCATTAGATGGTTGTAAGAAGTATTGGCTTCTATGCTTTGTTTGTTTTGGCCTAAGGGGTTAACTGTAAACCAATCTTTGGTTTCTCTTACTAATAAACGATTGTAAGTGGTCTTAGAAGTTGCTAAGAAATGTCTTGTCAAATCATGCTTGATAATATGATATAAGTTGTCAATGAAATTGATATATTTTTAATGCTTGATTTATTTTAATTTGACATTTATATGGAGTTTGAAGCTCAATGTTTAATGATTTTTGCTTAAGGTTGGGAGTTTATGCAAAGAATCCCTAGTGAAGTAGTATTGTAGTTAAATTCTCTACCTTTCATAAATGAACAAATTTTCAAAGGTTTAGGCCTGTAAAATGGTGGACCTAATTTCATGTCATTATACAAGAACTTTTTGTGTTCTTGTCTATTGCTTTATTGCATATTGAATTTGGTCTATAACTGTGGTAGGAAAAATTGTCTTTGCTGCTCCTTCTCGGCCACTCGTCATGCAACAAATTGAAGCATGCCATAACGTTGTGGGAATACCACAAGTAAGATACTGGGTCCATCATTAGTAGAATGATATCATTACATTTTGTTGAATTGGGCAACTGAACTTTTAATTTGTTGGAAAATTGATTGCAGAAGTGGACAATCGATATGACAGGGCACTTGAGTCCTTTAAGAAGGGCATGTTTTTGGAAAACTAAACGAGTGT
Source organism: Erythroxylum foetidum (assembly GCA_026546835.1). Classification (NCBI taxonomy): domain Eukaryota; kingdom Viridiplantae; phylum Streptophyta; class Magnoliopsida; order Malpighiales; family Erythroxylaceae; genus Erythroxylum; species Erythroxylum foetidum. The sequence continues at coordinate 13,701,069 of JANZLF010000001.1, read as the reverse complement.
TTTTTGTAACTCCTCAAGTGTTGGAGAAGGATATTCAAGCTGGTAAAAGTTTTAGTTAGTTTGGTAATCCATGTCTAACAACTTTAGTTGTCATGTATTGTTTTATGCTGCACATTCCTTACTAGTACAGGTAGAAAACATTTTAATAATTTGATAAACGCGTATAAATTGTTAATATTCTAACAAGACTACTAGAAGTTTTAGGTTGTGATGGATTTTAAGGCTGAAAATTATAAAATAAAGGATCAAAAAACATGGTAGCTTTAAAAGTTGCTTATAGGGTTTGTTTTGAAAATTTAGAATCACGCTTAGGAATTTAGACAAGCAAAAGTATTTGAATCTAAATAATAGATTTGTAGAAATCACTTTTATAATTAACTCTGAATTGTCTAAGAATAAACTCCTGGAGAAAAAAAGCATCAAACTTGAAAAATTAGTTTATCTTCTTGTTCTTTAAACGTTAAAAACATAAACATATATGTAAAAGAAGTCCTGAAAACTCTTACTATAATGCAATAGGAATTCCAACTAAAATTTTAAAGCAAGACTAGTATTGAGGTTTTAAATTGCAGATTGTATGTTATGCTATGGTTGCAGGTTATTGTGGCAATGGAGTAGATCATAAGCTCAATTTCATAACCACATTTACATTTGTGGTCCAAACTAAAAACTTGAATAGTATTTTGTTTCATAAGGATTCTTGTTATTATTAATAGACTTAAAACCTAAACTAATGTTTAACATGTAAATACTTTCTTTTTTTTTGTAAGGCTAAACTAGCTTTTATCTGCATCATACTCTATGGCTTGGTGAGAATCAACTTCAACAACTAAAGGTTGTTAACTAGCATCAACTAACCCTTCATTAGTGGTTCCTCTTAATGAGTCCCAACTTCAAGTTCACATTCACATTTTTTGAAGTCCCGTGGCTCTTCTTCCTTGGCCACATGTAGATTTTTACTAAGGTAGTTACAAGGTATAATGACCTCTTCCATTACATTACACTTTTCCTTTATTTTCTCTTTACTTTCACATTGTCTTGAGTTCAATCAAGGTTTACAATTAATGGATGCAAAACTCTTTTGTATAAGACTCGCCATATGACTCCAAATATAACTTCTTATTAGCTCTTTTTGCAACATTATAGTTGCCACACATGTGGGTTGGGTGCAACACACTATACTCACCTTTTTGTACCCATCTTTATGAGGATATTCGAGTAGTTGGACTATCTTCCCAATCCGCTTTCTTCAACTACAACAACTACTTGCTTTTCATGAATTGCCTATAATGATTCTTTTCAATCTAAAAGTTAGGCATATATTGACTATGAATTTTGACTTAGCAAAGATACCCATCATCTCTTTTATTCATATCTTGTGTAAATTTTTCATCTTTCTTTAGCCTACTTCACCTTCATCACACACTATAATAGAGTTTGCATCAATTTGATTAGTTGTTTTGTCAACACCAAGAATATCACCAAGTTTTGAGCCAACAAGATTTGGAACCTTCAGGATTGTTGTTTAATCTCTTCAACTTCTTGTCCTATTGTTTTAGGCTATCGTTTCTGGGTTGGTGGGGCTTGGAGGGTGTGGAATAGAAACAAAACTGAGGAAAGGGATCAGGAAAAAAATCCAGGAAAAATTGGATTTTATTGATTTGATACCAATTGACATAGCGGATGTAGTTAGGTAGAGATTTTAGGTTAATCTCGAAACCAAATCCAAGCATCAAACTTTGGATTTAATCAACAAGAGAAGACACTCTCTCTTAGGAAAATTTCTTGCAGAAACTTTGTTAAAATAATGTTTTCCGGGGTTTCCAAAACATCTGTTAACCCTCCCTTTTATATCCCTAACGTGGTACATAAGAATCCTAATTCTAGTGTGAAAAGAGTCCTAATTCTACTGTGAAAAGGATTGATTGAAATCCTTTTCTAAAGCTAACTTATTTCTTTTCTTGCTGGACAAGAAAAACTAGGCAACTTAAAGTAAAATAAAACAGAACAAATCCTAATGGATATACGACAACATAACAAATCCTTATCCTAATAGTTACATAACAACATAACAAATCCTTATGGGTTCAATCCTTTATTAAGGAACATGTCATGTGATTAGTGAAACAAAGGATTATGTGAATAATCTTTTTCACACCTTTCATTAATCATTCTTTACAAATATATACAATAGGAGCAGGAAATAATTAAGGGATTACATTAAAGAATATCTAGAAAGATCAGCCGAGAAATTTGAAAGTAAATAAATGGAAATCATTAAAAATTTGGAAATTGATTTTGGATCCCACTAATTTGGGCAATCCTAGTCAACTTCCCAACACTCCCCCTCAAGCTGGTGAATGTATATTAAACATTCCCAACTTGCATACATTTGATTCAAAACTAGACTTAAATAATGCTTTAGTGAGAATATCAGCTTCTTGTGATTCAGTTAGCACTTAAGACAAATTGATCTTCCCACTTTCAATCTCTGTCTTGATGAAATTTCTATCAATCCGAACATGCTTCATATGATCATGTTGTGTAGGGTTATGAACAATTGTAATAGCTGATTTACTATCGCTATATAACTTCATAGGATGCTCCAGTGGGAAATTTAAATTTGATGGAAATCTCTCTAGCCAAATTAACTCACAAATACCTTGTGCAATTGCCCTATATTCTGCTTCAGCACTACTTTTAGATACAACAGTTTGTTTCTTACTACGCCATGTAACAAGATTTCCCCAAAACTTTGTACAATAGCCTATAGTGGACTTAGCATCTTCAACTAACCCTCCCCAGTCTACATCTGCAAATCCTTCTATTTCTCATATTTCACTCTTTTTGAATAGAAGACCCTTTCCAGGTGCTCCTTTCAAGTACCTATGAATCTGATCGACCGCATCTCGGTGTCTCCTGGTGGGAGCATGCATAAATTGACTGACCACACTAACACTATAGGCAATGTTGGGCCTAGTAAGTGATAGGCAGATCGATTTTCCCACCAAATGTTGATAGCTTTCTTTGTTTGTTGGAGGGTCATCTTCAGAAACCTTATGCTTCCAATTCTTTTCAAGTGGTGTGCTTGCAGGTTGTCCTACTTCCTTCAATAGATCTAAGGTGTATTTTCTTTGAGAAATGAAAATGCTTGACTTACTTCTGGCTATTTCCATTCCAAGGAAATATTGAAGCTTCCCAAGATTTTTAACTTTGAATTCAGATTTCAGCAAGTTTTTCAGATTTGCTATTTCTTCATTATCATCACATGTGATCACCATATCATCAACATATACAGTCAAGATGGATTTCTTCCCATCTATAGATTGTTTTGTGAACAAAGTATGGTCAGCTTGCCCTTGTGTATAATCAAATTACTTCATAGCAGTGCTGAACCTAGTAAACCAAGCTCTAGGATACTGCTTTAACTTGTAGAGAGATTTTTTCAGTTTACACACGGAACCATTTTTTTCTTCAAAACTAGGTGGCAACTTCATGTAAACTTCTTCTCCAAGAGTTCCATTTAAGAATGCCTTAGATAAATCCATTTGGTGTAGTTAATTGTCTAGATTAGCTGCCATAGATAAGAGAACCAAAATAGAATTCAATTTTGCAACGGGTGCAAAGGTCTCTTCATAATCAAGGCCGTAGCTTTGTGTATATCCTTGAGCAACCAAACGAGCCTTGTACTTCTCTATTCTCCCATCTGAAGCAACTTTTATAGTAAAGATCCTTGCACCCTACTAGTTTCTTCCCTTCGGGTATGTCAACTATATCCCATGTGTCATTTTTTTTCAAGACCTTCATTTCTTCCATTATTGCAGCTTTCCATCTTGAATCTCTCAATGCCTTATATATGTTGGTAGGAATTTTTACATTATCGAGTTGAGAGACAAATGCCCTGCACTTGTTAGATAAGTGGCAATATGACAAATGGTTTGAAACTAGATGTTCAGTGCAAGATCTTACCCCTTTTCTAATAGCAATGGGAACATCAAGGTCATCAATTGTAACAGTACTTTGAGGTAAAACTTGTGATATGGGATCCTCTTCTGGTTCAGATGTTTGGCTTTGCTAAGTAACTCGTGGTCTCCTTGAGCACACAATTAGTTCACCCTATTTTTGGGTTTGTTGAGGTGGTTCTCCCCCTTGACTTGAGTCACCTGTGGATGTGTGTTGTAAAGATGGAGACAAAATTGATGGTATCGACAATGAAACAGGTCTAGATATAGAAGGGTCCCAATGGTTTTGTTAACCTAGATTCTCCCCCTGAAGAAAAACATGTGAATAGAAAGGTTGATTTTCAAGAAAGGTCACATCATATGACACATAGAATTTTTTTAAGTATGGATTATAACATTTGTAACCCTTTTGAGTAGGAGAATATCCTAAAAAAATACACTTAATAGCTTTTGGATCAAGTTTTCCTCCTGTAGGAAGAGTATTATGAACAAAAAACAGAACAATTGAATACTTTAGGAGTGAGAGAATTAAACAATCTAACATAAGGAAAGTATTTTCTGAGATAACGAATAGGAGTTCGAGAATTTAGAGTTTTAGAAGGAAGCCTATTAATTAGGTAGCAAGCAGTTAATATGGAATCACTCCAATAATGGCGTGGAACAAAATTTTCAAACATAATTGATCGGACAACTTCCAACAAGTGATGGTTTTTTCTCTTAGCTATCCCATTTTGTTGAGGTACATAGGTACACGAACTTTAATGAAAAATTTCATTATGGATGAAATAATTTCCCAAAAGTATGTGAGAAATACTCTCCTCCATTATTTGTGCAAAAAATATGGACATCATACTGGAAAACATTTTTTATCATCTTGTGGAATTTGTTGAATAGAGTTATTAGAATTGATTTTGTATTAATTAGGATTGATCTTGTATTGATATGTTTATTATTACTCCTATAATCTCTCCTATAATTGAGAGATTTTCTATAGTTAATAGCTAGATTATTTCCTAAATAGTCATAGGAAGTTTTGTATATAAACCTAGCAATTCCTTGTTCCTATGTACAGAAATATAGTGAATACAAATACACTTTCAACAAAATATCGAAGGATCCTATACACAGCTTCTAGATGCTCCTTATATGGGGAATACATAAACTAACTAACCATACTTATAGCAAAGGCAATATTAGGTTGTGTATGAGACAAGTAGATCAATCGCCCAACAAATCTCTGGTACCTTCCTTTATCTATTGAGTTTCCATCTTTAGCATCTCCAAGTTTGACATTAAACTCTACTGGAGTATCTGAAGGCTTTCATCCACTCATTTTAGATATCTCCTTAAAGAGATCTAAAATATACTTTTGTTTTGAGACCACAATTTCCTTTTGTGATCTTGCTACTTCCATTACAAGAAAATATCTTAGGTGGCCTAAGTCCTTAATTTCAAACTCTTTGGCTAGACTTAGCTTAAGTTTCCCCATTTTATTCTATATCATGCCAGTTAAAATATATCATCTACGTGGACAATCAGAACTAAAATTTTGACTTTGATGGACCTCTTAGTGAACAAAGTGTGATTAGATTGCCCTTGACAATAACCTTGACTCTTAAAAAACTTTGTGAATCCTACGAACCAGTAGGGATGGCAAAGGGCTCAGGCTTGGCCCAATTTTCCAGGCTTGGTCGGGTCTCAAACCGGGCTCAGGCTGTCTGGGACAGGTAACACAAAATGATGTCGTTTTCTTTTTTTAAAAATAAAATTCAGGTCGAGCCCGCGCCTCTGCCCATTGTCATTCATACAAACCAAGCCCTGGGTGACTCCTTAAGACCATACAAGATTTGTTTTTAATTTGAATACAGTAAAACCTCTATAAATGAATATTTTTGGGACCTGAAAAATTATTATCTTATACGGGGTTATTAATTTATC
>JANZLF010000001.1:13670486-13695069 GCA_026546835.1 Erythroxylum foetidum | reverse complement strand
ATATCTAATCCTTGAAACAAATGAGGAAACATGACCTTTAAAACTTTAAAAGATGGATGACCTAGGCGTAGATGATACAGCCAAATGGTGTCTTTATTTGAGGACCTAAGAAATGACAAAGATAGGTTGCTCCTAACTCTTTGAAGAAATTCAAGTAGGTAGAGGCCACCCCTTTCCTTAGCAAGTCCAATCCTCCTCCCCAGGACCTAATCCTGAAAAATACAATGAGAAGGAAAGAAAGTAGCATAACATTTAAGATTATGAGTAAGCCTTTGAATAGAAAGTAGAATAAGGGTAGGTGTGATGCGCATATCTCCGAAACCTACAATAGTAACTAGAGAGCCATTGGCCACTAAAATCTTTTTGTTACTTGGGCATGGGGTATAAGTGTGAAAGAGTTGAGATGTGGGTGTCATATAGTCTATGGCACCTGAGTCCATTATCCAAGAATTGGTATGAAGATAATCTAAGGCATTCATGCAAATAGGGAGTAAAGGTTTACCTAAAAGAGCCAAAGAACAAGTCTTATAAGGTTTTTCAATAGTCCCCGACAAGCTTCTCAATTTCTTCATTGTTTAATTCTCTTGTTCCTGAATTTTCCTCAACTTTGGGCTGATATACCATATGTGATCGGGACCTCTGCTCTCCCCCACGGTTTCCTCATTCTTGACTTGGTGGTTTATCGTGTATTTTCCAACATGTTTCCTTTGTGTGCCTCAGTTTCTTGCAGTAGGTGCACCAAAGGTTGTCTTTATTCTTCTTCCCCTGGTTTTCTCTACCCAAATGCTTAGATAGATCACTATTTCTTTTATCCTGATGATCAGTTTTTGCTAATAAAGCTGACCCGTACATGGTTTGGAAGGTTGAAATGATTAAGAAGAAGATACTGCAGTGAAAAAGAAAATACTGAGAGGTAAGGAGGAATGTAGCGATGAAGGTTGGAAACCACAAGAGAAAAACCAAAAAAAATAAGGTCTTATGTTTTTGAGAATAGGATCGAGTTATCGAGCGATTGAGCGGGAAATCAAATTCAACTCTCTTCCCTTTATTGCGATTCTTTGATCGACCTATTTTGAATAGAATTTCAGACTCGTTCAAGGGAGACTGACACCTTAGAGTTCGATAAGAGAGAACTCCGATCTCTGGTTTTTGATTAAACTTTGTACTATACTTTTATTTAGCTTCTGTCCTCTTAAATAAGGATCAGTCTTATTACATAAATAGGAGTCTTGTATCTGTCGAATACCTAACTATGTTGTTCCTTTGAATAAGGATCAGTCTTATTGTAATAATAAAAGTCCTATACTACTAAACTTCCTATGGAATAGGAACACTAAACCGAAAATAAAAGAGAATCAATTCTGCCGCTGTTCTCCTTTTCTGGTATAAACTCTCCCAACGAAGGCATCCACAACATAAGGTTTCGGTAGTGCAACAATGAAGGCTACTCAAAGGACAAATCCCAGAAAAAGAAGCCCTATGGCTTTGACACCATGTGGGAAAGAATTTTCATATATTCTCATATATTGAATAGGAAGTATACAACCATACATAGGACATTACAAGTAGGAATTAAATCTGGAAAGTTATCTAAAGCTATCTAGTGTAATCCTTTAATTCAAGGGATTTCAAACTTATTCTATCGTATCTATTTACAGCCTATATATATCTTAGTATAATCTATTTACAGTTGTCTAGTATCTCAATAGACTACATAAAGTTAAAAACGATGTGAGAGAATTAAGCGACTGAGGTGGAGATCTAAAATCTACTCCGCAAAAATGAAATAAATGTAGCTAAATTGTACTAAAAAACAACTTGGTAAAACACAAAAATTGTATCAATTTAAACAAGGTATGGAACCAAATTCCCTCAGTCCCATGAATATAGATTGTCTCTGAAAGAGAACAAACAAAAGAATCCTTTTGTTAAGAACAAAAAATAAAACTTAATAAGTAAAAGGGATGAAGAAACTACCCATCAACCATAGATAACGAATTATTTGTTTCTTTGTTGACATCAAAAACTTGAGCAGGTCGACAATTTCTCTGTCCAGACAGCTCCTTTCTTTCATATAGCAGGACATTTAACTGCAAACAAGAGAGGTTGAGCCTCAGCCCACAACATAACATACCTAGATTGTCTGTGACAAGCCTATCTTAAAATGTCATCTATCTATAATTCCACAATGTAAAAGAAAGATTAACAATGTAAAAACAATGAAAATGCTCTTTACCTCAGATGAAGACAAGAAATTATATATTGCACTCTGTCAACAAGTAGCAAAGATATCAGATCATGCCAATCCAAGAAGTCCTCCAATCAAACTTAAATGAAAAGAACTTAATTAAGAAAGAAAAAAATATTAGATACGATACCTGAGGCGTGCTATTGAAATCACCAGTCAGAACAACAGGAATATTACCCCACTTCTTTGAAAGGATCTGTGCCCTTGACAAGAGAAATCGAATCTGCAAGTCAATAAATCAATGTTGAGAAATAAATCAATATTGATACACTCGATGATGCAAAAGAGCTTAAAGTCTATAAAAGATATAAAAGAAGAAGAATTAGTCAACCATAAGTCTTACTTTGGTGGGATGGAGAATGAGAATTGAGTTGACAACAAGATAATAAGGGTAATTATATTATGACTCCTTATTAGATAGAAAGTAGTAGTAAGATAAGCATATTATTCTAGTTTTGGATATATATCCTATTTGTTTAGGGCTTAAACTTACGAAATTTTGTTGACATAATTGAATAGGAAAACCAGAACTAAAGTTTTGTACTTTTATTCTTTGGCCGATGCATCTTAAATAGAAAAAATATAGTCAGCATAGAATTAGTATCATAACTACTTATCTCTACTAATCTACAGCATCCTAACTATTAGGTGTTGATTTATAGAATCAGTATCCTAACTACTTATGTCCACTAATCTGCAACGCCCTAACTACTTAGGTGCTGATTTATCGTATCCTAAATTTAGGATAAAATTTTCCAATTTTTTAGAGTCATTATAACACTCCACCTCAAGTTACTGCAAAAATGTCTATCATGCCCAACTTGCTAACTTGAAGCTCGAATGGTTGTCTTAACAATCCTTTAGTAAATATGTCTACAACTAGTTGTGTGGTTGGAATGAGATTATTCTTGCTTTAATTTTTTTTCCTTAATGAAGTGCTTATCAATTTCAGCGTGTTTGTTCTATCATGAAGGACTAGGTTATGGGCAATACTTATGGTTGCCTTATTATCACAATAAAATCTCATAGGAAAGCTCATTGGACTTTGAAGATCTTCTACAACTCTTTGTGGCCATAGAACCTCACATACACCTTGAACCATTGATCTAAATTTTGCTTCAGCGTTGCTCTTAGCAATTACACTCTATTTCTTACATCTCCATGTGACTAAGTTGCCCCAAAGGAATTTACAATATCTAGAAGTCGATAATCTATCAATCATTGATCTTGTCCGGTCTACATCAGTATAAACCTACACTCCTCTACTTTTTTTTTTTAAAGGCCCTTTCTTGGAGTGTTTAAATATGTTGAATAGAGTTATTAGAATTGATTTTGTATTAATTAGGATTGATCTTGTATTGATATGTTTATTATTGCTCCTATAATCTCTCCTATAATTGAGAGATTTCCTATAGTTAATAGCTAGATTATTTCCTAAATAGTCATAGGAAGTTTTGTATATAAACCTAGCCATTCCTTGTTCCTATGTACAGAAATATAGTGAATACAAATACACTTTCAACAGAATTGTTGAAAAACAGACACAACATCAAAATTTTCTTTTAGAAGGTAGACCCAACAAACCCTTGTGTGGTCATCTATGAAAGTAATGAACCATCTTTTTCTAGTACATTTTTATAACAAAAAAAAAAAACAGTGAGTAAACCCGTCATATGATCTCATGCACCATTGTCAATAATCCATCCATTTAAGACATCCTTCTGTGATAAAAAAGATGAGATAATACCTCGTTGAATCATGGCTACCTTGGGTGTTGTGGATGAGGGATCTAGGTTTTTCTATTGACTGAGAAGGGTCCTTAAGATCTCCATTTGTTTTGGTGTAATTGCTGCAGTGCCAGTTATATTGGTCTCTGCAGCAGATTCAGCTACATGGGCAACAGGTGTGCTTCTTTTACTCCGTGGTTTCCAATCTGGTAGTTTTCCATGGAGATCCCAACAAGTCTCCTTCGTGTGAAAAGGCTTGTTACAATATTCACACCATGGTTTGCTCTCATTTGGCTTCTGATCTTGGGTATTAGAAGAACTTGAATGATTTGTGGCAAGGGCAAAACCTTATGCATGTTCTTCAATGGTTGGGAGTATGTTTGTGCTCAGCATTACCTTTTTCCTACTTTCTTCCTGCCTTACTTTTGAGAAGCTTCTCGGATTGATGGCAAGGGTTTTGTTCCCAGAATTCTCCCACGTACTTCATCTAAATCTTTGTTTAAACCTTGAAGAAAATCAAAGACTCAGTCCTTTTCAAGTACTTGATTATAGAGTACTCTATCGTCTGCACACTTCCATGGAATGGAGTAAAATAAATCCATCTCTTGCCAAAGTTCAATTATATTCTGTTACATATTTTGTTCCTTGCTTTGTGTTTCAAAGAGTTGATTGAATTTCAAAACATTGAGAAGTATTTCCAAAATCTGAATACATTTCCTGTTTTGCCCTCCAGATTTTGTGTGCTGTCTTGTAGTATAGGTAAGTGCGTCCTATTTGAGGCTCCATTGAATTTATCAATCAGGCTATGACAATAGAGTTTTCAGCTTCCCATATCTTAAAACTAGCATCATTCTTGTCTAGAGAAGATCACCAATAAGATAACCTTCTTTCCCTTTCCCTCGTACAATTGACAACACAGATTGGAACCATTCACGAAAATTTGACCCATTCAATTTATGTTGGGTTATTTGTAATGAGTGATTCACATCTGGTAAAGAAGGGAAGGTTACACCACTGTTATTCCTTGAAATAACACTGAAATATTCTTCAGTTGATGGTGGTAGGCTACCTTCGGCCACAGTTGTGATAGTAGAGGAAGAAGAAATTTCAGATGGCTAGGAAAATTGTGGTGGTTGATAGATTTTAGGGGGTTGGAAACCTAGGGCTCTGATACCATGAAACAAAGGATTATATGAATAATCTTTTTCACACCTTTCGTTAATCATTCTCTACAAATATATACAATAGGAGTAGGAAATAATTAAGGGATTACATTAAAGAATATCTAGAAAGATTAGCTTAGAAGTTTGCAAGTAAATAAATGGAAATCATTAAAAATCTGGAAATTGATTTTGGATCCCACTAATTTAGGCAATCCTAGTCAACTTTCCAACAATTAGTGGCTGCTGTGTCAATTATCCATATAGTTGAAGATTTATTTTCTAAGACACTAGAAATACAATGGATGGAGGAAATAGCTGAAAAGGTCAATGAATTGATGGTTTCTCAAATGTATTCAAAAGGAATCTTAATTTTTCAACATCCGCTTTATTAAACTCTTGGGCTTCATCTAGAGTTATTTCTGTATTATTCATATGTGAGCCCACCATATGTGCTTGTTTCCCTCCACCTTTTCTTTGAGTATAGGTCTTGACATTTAGCTTCCAGCACTGATGCCTTGTATGGTGGTGCTTTTTACAACATGTGCAATGGAGGGTGTCTTTATTGAATGACTTGGTTGGAGGAGACTACCTATTGTCTTCTGAAGTTTGTACAACATTTATCTCCTTCAAATTTGTGGATTTAGTTACTAAGGCAAATCCTTCAGTTGCTGTTGGATCTAGTTCTAGCATCACAATTTTTCTCCTTCCTCAATTCTAATCATAGCAATGGCCTAATTCAAGGATGGAAGATCATCTCTTCCCAAAATTTGGACTCTCGCAGCATCAGATTCTACATTAAGACTAGCAAGGAACTTATATATTTGATCTTTTCCCATAAATCATTTCAACATTCCAGCATCTTTTGCATATTGCATTTTGATGCATTGATAATGATCTAATTCTTGCCATAGACTTTGCAAGAGATTTGCATACTTAGTTATTGAGTGAGTCCTTTGTTTAGTTGATGAAATTTGAGTTTTAATCTCATAAACTCAAGCAACATCGTTAACCTTAGAGTAATTTTGTTGAATTGCCGCCCAAATCTCCTTAGCTGTGTTGATAAACTTATAGGCGCCACTTATCTTAAGATTCATTGAGTTTCGTAGCCATGACATAACCATTGAAACTTACACATCCCATGCGTTAAATCTAGGATTAGTTTTGGCTGATCCAGTCCATAACAAATGGTTCAGGTTGCCTTTTCCCCTTAAGAATGTTTGAACAAGTTGAGATCAGTTCAGATAATTCTTCCCATTTTGACGGTAGGTTGCTTGAATGCTTGGTAAGTCCCCTATGTGGGTTACAATAGTGTTGTCCAATGGAGAGACTCTAGTGGTAGCTATGACTTTTGACATGGCTCTTTGGCTAGGTTTTAGCAACTACCTTCCTTTGTAAAAGAATAGAATTTTGGATAGAAGTTTCTTAAAAAGAGCCCTCTGTACCATGAAAGTAGAATACTTCTATTATGTATTTACTTAAATAGTTTACAAGAATATGTACAGGAGATATCCCTAAAATATAACTTAGAAATTAGGGATATACATAGTCATATAACTAATTATAGGATATACATAAATTTACAACTAACTAATAATCTTATCCCATAAAATCCTCTAACTAATTATTTCCTATGCATAATATCGACAAAAATATGAGTGCATATAGAAATAGTCTTGAAAAATTAATTCTAATGGAACAAGATTTCCAATTAAATTTTCAAAACAATAATAAAGTCCTACTTAGAAGGATTCTAATTATTACTACCCTAAACTACGTAAAAATTAAAACTAAAATACTTTTCTTTTTTTAACAAAAAAATTAAACTAATTTTTAGTTTCATCAATTCCATCAACTATACTTTGCTTATTATGTAACAACTTGATGCAGGAACTTGTTTGGCAAAATCTCTAGTTTGTCTGGTGATTGATGAAGCTCACCGAGCAACGGGAAACTATTCCTATTGCGTGGTAGTTCGCCAGGTTTGTGTTCCTTTTTCCTTTTTTCTTTTTGTGCTAATAGCAGATAAATGTACAATGATCCATATGCTATTGATATCTAAATTTGCAGTTGATGTCCATCTCAGTGCGACCGAGAATATTAGCATTGACTGCTACGCCAGGGTGTAAGTTACACCCCATTCCCTATAGTCTATGAAAGTTACTATGTAAGGGCTAAAATTCTTCTATTTGGTTGTAATAATTTCAGCAAAGCAGCCTGTCGTCCAATCAATAATTGATAACTTGCAGATATCAACACTTGAGTATCGTAATGAAAGTCATCCTGATGTGAGCCCATATGTTCATAACAGAAAAATCGAATTGATAGAAGTTTGTATTGGTCCTTCTTTTGAAATATATTCACATAACTATATTTGTCAATAGCTTATGCATTCCTTATTATGTTGTAAGGTTGCACTTGGGAAAGATGCTGTTGATGTAAATAAACGACTATTAGAAGTGATACGACCGTATGTAGCCAGGCTTACTGCAATTGGTCTCCTTCAGAATAGAGACTATCAAACTGTAGGACTTCATGAGATATGATCTCTACAATCTCCTCTAGCAATATAATTTATCAATTATAACTAGAATTTATCAATTATCGTTGTTGTATTTTTAGTTATTAGTTAATTTCAAAATTCTAAAGTTGTATCACTATCTATCATAGCCTGTATAACTTCAATTCTTGGTTTTTCTAGTTTCTCATTTTGTATATTGATATTGTACAGTTAAGCCCACCAGATTTGCTTCAATCAAGGGAAAAGTTTCGCACAACCCCTCCAGTTGACCTTCCTCAGGACAAGTATGGAGAAATTGAAGCTTATTTTGGTGCTCTCCTTACCCTTTATCATATTCGAAAATTACTTTCAAGTCACGGAATAAGGCCAGCGTTTGAGATGCTAGAGGAAAAGTTGAAACAAGGGTACATTCTTGCATACCTACTCTCAAATACTATCAAGCAATGAACTGGTGTATGTTTTTGCTTATGGATCTTCTAATTTGATGAAAATCTTATCAACTTGGTCCTTGTGGAGCGTATTGCTATGTGTATATACCAATGAAGTGTGTTCTGTATTCACTTTTGATTTCAAAAGAGTACATTAATTAGCTTTTGAATGAAAACCAAAATTTGCTTCTTGAAATGAGGTTTTATTGCTTTCTTATACACTAAGAGATAAGATGAGATATAATAAATGATTTGTTAACAAAGATTGTGGAATTTCAGTTTTATGTTTTATGTCTTTACTCTAAGTTGAGAAGCCATAGCTTATGTTGGTGAACAACTCTATAAGCTCTAAGGGAAGTTAGTGTCAAAATAAATGTTTTACTTAATAGAGTAGATTTATTTAGTTTTTGCTCAAGATATGAGTCTAAACTTGTATTTTCTCTTGTCTACATTGTTTGAGATTGAATATAAGTTATTTTCACTTACTTTGGCTAAAGCTATCTAACCTTAATTGCTACAGGCCCTTTGCCAGACTAATGGGTAAAAATGAAGCTATTAGGGAAATAAAGCTTCTAATGCACCGAAGCTTGTCCCATGGTGCACCCAGTCCTAAATTATCAAAGATGTTGGAAATCGTAGTTGAACATTTTCGTAAGTTGCTCAGTTATCCTTTTCTTATGAATTAAAAATTTAATTTATAGGACATTTTCACCATTTAACCTAAATTTTGCTTACAAATAGTGTTTTAACATGCCTTGTGTTAGGGTTTATAATTTTAACATAATACGGGTAGCATGGTTTGAACTTAACCCTTCTAGTCTGCCTTGAAACTATGTCAAAGGTTATTGAAGGTTCCATCCAAGATTAGCTGCACAAGATAAGAGGACTCTTACGAAATTCATCTTGGCAACAAATGCAAATATTTCTTATTAATCAATCTTGTAGGTTTGGGTAAAACCCTTTGCCACTAATCGAGCCTTTAATCTCTCAATATAGCCATCCACCCTATGCTTCATCATGAATACCCATTGCCATCCTACTGAATTCTTGCCCAATGGAAGATTGACAAGTTCCAAAGTTCCATTCTTTACCAAGGCTTTAATCTCTTCCACCATAGCATCTTTTATGTGACAGTTAGTCAGTTGTTCTTGTTCCTAGTTTTATTCAATGTTAGTGATCATGTTTGTTTATGGTCCCCTAAGTTGTAGGGGAAGTTGTTTCTCCATAGAACCATTTATTTGACCTTTGATGAATGGAAAAGGGGTAGGAAAAATTCTCAAGTATTTGAGTACTTCGAACTCAAGAGGTCGCAAATTCTCTATGACGAACCTGAAAGTAGCAACAATAGGTCGTAAAAGAAATAATCGTGTCACTTTTCCCACTGAAAGCCCAGAAACCCCACCTATAAACCCATAACCAGATCCATTGCTAGGGACCGTAACAATTTGGTATCAAAGCCTGACGTTATGGGTGACTCATTGCAGCAACAATTCGACAGAATATTGCAGATGCTACGGGAGGAGCGTTTAGAAAACTGGGCATGACAAGATGCCATCAATGCCAAATTGGAGGAACTTACCCGTGAAGTTGTAGCCACCAAGTTAGACTCTTCAAGAGCAGATGAGGACAGTCATAATAGAGCTCGGAAAGGCAAGGGACTTGTAGGGGAACCGGGAATAGAATCTTCCGGAGGCCACACTGTTCCAAGATTTACAAAACTTGATTTTCCATGCTTCAACGGACAAAAAGATCCTCTTGGCTGGGTTAGTCGTTGTGAACATTTTTTTTGACACCAACGAACTCCAACAGAAGAGAGGGTAAGTTTAGCTTCATTCCATTTGGAAGGTGCTGCCCAATTATGGTTCCTTTAAATGGAAAATGAAAACCCTACTCCTTCCTGGGATGAGTTCAAGCACTAATGTCACTTGAGGTTTGGCCACCAATTCGGAGTAACAAATTAGGGGAATTGGCCAAACTAAAGCAAGTTGGAACTGTTGAAGATTATCAAAATAGTTTGAGCTCTTGGTTTCTTGAGCTGGATCGTTGACACAAGAGCAAAAGGTTTAGTTATATATTAGTGGCTTACAAGAGGCTATTGCTATTGAGGTAGAATTGCATCATCCCATTGATTTAGTCACTGCAATGAGCATGTCTTGCCTTTATGAATGTAAACCTTTTTCAATAGTCGATCATCGGAAGGGTTTCCAAAAAACTCCTCCTGCACAGTTTTCGCAGCCTCCAAAATTTGCAAAACGTTTGAGTTGAGTTGAGTTGAGTTGAGATGGAAGAAAAGCGGCTCAAAGGTCTGTGCTTTAATTGTGACGAGCCATTTGTTCAAGGACATCAATGTAAGTGACTTTTCTGGTCTGGATTGAGATTGGGGAGGATGATTGCACGGAAGGGGAGGATTTAAATCTAACAACAGATATAGTCTCTAGAAATTTCGCTCAATGCAATTACATGTGTCCAGGCCCATAAACTATGCGTTTGAAAGGTAGATGGCAAGGTAATCCTATTCTAGTCCTAATTGATTCTGGTAGCACCCACAATTTTTTAAACTCAAAATTGTGGCCCACTTTAATGCTACAAGAGAAAAAGGTGATAATCTTAAAGTTTTATCAAGGCATCTCACCTTTTTTAGTTTTATGAACTTTTTTTGCAGCTCATATATTTGGGAGTCATTACTTGTTTGGGAGTAAGTTTGGGTAACTACATCCTAAATTTTTTGAGCTGTGTCTAGGAGAAGATAACTTCGTGCAACTTGTGGTTGCATTGAATTGATCAACCACGACATGAGAGTTTTTTGAGTCCTACTTGTGGTGTCCAGGATTAGTTTCATCTAACTTTAATTTTCTATTATTAATATAGCCTTGCAATCCTTTAGCTTGATTAAACAGACCAAGCAAGATAAGTTATTCCATCTAGTTTAATTGGACTGATTTGTAGAGAAAGATTGTCATTAAGAGTGGCGTGATTAGTCAGTCATAGACTTAAAGATTCTTCCTTCTTTCACCAAACATGTCCATATCACTATTGGACTTCAAAAAAGAATTGGCTTTGGTTGACGTGTGCAAAGATATAGGCTGCGATTAGCGTTAGCAATATTGCTTTGAACCATGAAGTTTTTAGAACAAGGAAGAATTTGAATAAAATAGGGTGTTAATCATTTATATATATGAGTTTGAGATAAAAACCATTACATAAATATTCTTAACTAAATAGTAAATAATATCAAATATTTAATTGCAAAAATGTACATAATTAACTCCTAAAAATCAAACCTAAAATCATGAGTACAATTGTCAACAATTTCTTGATCAGAATGTTGGGTTTTTGGAATCTCCATCAGTTTCGTATGAGTTATGTATTTTGTAAATCTAATAGAACAGTTATGGCTGCAGGAACCAAGGACTTTCAAAACTCGAGAGTTATTATTTTCTCCAATTTTAGAGGCAGCGTAAGGTCAATATAAAAACTTGTTCTCCTGCTAAATTTCTTGTTACATAACATTACTTTTCGTTATTGTTGTACAAGTTACAATTTTTAACTCGGTAACATGATATTTAGGGATATAATGGATGCATTGATGAATATTGGTGACATAATTAAAGCAACTGAGTTTATTGGTCAAAGCTCAGGTTTATATGTTTATCCAAGTTTGTATATTTATATTCTTGAATATTAAGAATGATATATTTTTTAGCTATTTACATGTTATGCATGCCATCAAACAGGAAAAGTATTGAAAGGTCAGTCGCAAAAGGTTCAACAGGCTATTTTACAGGTATTCGCGTAGATTAGGTTGACTTTTATTTACTTGACAATTCTATTTAATTTAGAGTTATGTTCTTGTCTTAGTTGTTGGAAAGTTTGAAACAATTTGAATCTTTAAATCATGGGGATCCATATTTCATAAATTAAGAAGTAAGATATTTCATTCGTAAGAGGATACTACTATATTTATAAATATACCTATTGAGAGATACTCTTGGTGAATATTTGAGTCCAATAAGTTAGCTAAATCAGATTATGATCATATCATGTACAACTGTAATTATCTAAATCAAATCAGGACCTTATCATGTACAGATGTAGATTCCTATAATAGAAACCTATAAAGTCTATATATTATACGACAATGTAAAGTGAAAAGGGTGTAATACCTATTCCTCTGTTCAGGTTCTATTTTCTATATGGTATCAGAGCACCCTGAACAAGAATAGCTGCCATTCATCTAAGACAGTTATGTCTAACATTAAAGAATCCTCCAGCCACCCTACTCAACCTATTACTACTCGTAATCCTACTCTGAATCCCACTGCATTCAGGTTACTTCTATACGGTTGAATGCAGAAAATTTTCTTTGTTGGTCTCAATCCGTACGAATGTACATTTGTGGAAGAGGCAAGATGGGCTACCTGACTGGAGACAAGAAGGAACGTACTGTAGATGATTCTGCACATGCAATATGGGATGCGGAAAACTCTATGGTGATGACATGGCTAGTGAACTCAATGGAGGAAGACGTCAGCTCCAATTATATGTGCTACTATACGGCTAAGGAGTTATGGGACAATGTATATCAAATGTACTCCGATTTAGAAAATCAGTCACAAGTATGTGAGTTGATGCTAAAATTGGGTCAAATTAGTCAAGGTGAGGATAATGTTGCCAAGTACTTCAATTCCCTAAAGCGTGTATGGTAGGATCTAGATATTTATAATGTTTATGAGTGAAAATCTCTTGATGATTTTAATCATTACAGGAAAACTGTTGAAGATAATAGGATCTTTAAATTCCTAATTGGTTTAAATGTTGAGTATGATAAGGTGAGAGGTAGGATCATTGGGAGACAACCACTCCCTCCTATTGGAGAAGTCTTTGTTGAGGTGAAACTTGAAGAAAGTAGACGTCAAGTCATGCTTGGAAAATGGCTCCCAATCCTAGAAGAAAGTAGACGTCAAGTCATGCTTGGAAAATGGCTCCCCAATCCTAGTATTGAAACTTCAGCCTTAGCTGTAGGCAATGTTGACAGCTGTGGCAAGAAACTTGAAGAGAAGGCATGAGTTTGGTGCCACTATTGTAACAAGGCAAAACACACTCAAGAAACCTGCTGAAAACTCCATGGGAAGCTTGCCAATTAGAAGGGGTCTTATGAGGGTAAATTCAATAAAACCCCGCTTGCTAATGAGATGGACACCGGACCATTCAATCAAGAGCAAATTAATCAAATCCTAAAGTTGTCGAAACCTAAATCTGAATCCACAAGTTTCCCTAATGCCTCTATTGCACAAACAGGTAGTAATCTCAATTCTTCTCAAATTTTATCGTGTTCTTTTCCATACTATTCCACTCGTTGGATCATTAATTCAGGAGCTTTTGATCATATGACTAGTCATTCATATCTATGTCATACTTACAATCCCTGTTTTGAAAGATAAAGACATTGTTTATCAAACAACTTGTGTTGACACACCTCAACAAAATAGAATTGCTGAGAGAAAAAATAAGCATTTATTTGAAATATCCCGTTCCTTGATGTTTTGTATGAATGTTCCTAAATATTTGTTGGGTGAGGTGGTGTTAACTGCTTCTTACTTAATCAACAGAATTCCAAGCCATGTTTTAAACTATGTTTCTCCCCTTGATATGTTTCACAAATTATTTCAAGTTTTTGGATGTACTATTTTTGTGCATATATCTAAGGTCTAATCAAAACTTGATCCTAAGGCTGAAAAATGTCTTTGTTGGTTATGTTCCTTCCCAAATAGGATACAAGTGCTATAATCCACAGACTAGGAAAATTGTAGTCTTTGGATGTTACGTTCTTAGAAAATAAAAAATTCTTTCTTCAGGGGGAGATTTAGAGTGAAGAAGGGAATTTTTGGGATGTCACGCCTTTAACTATTGTAATTATGGATCATGATCTACCAAGCAATACTGATTCCAAGATAGGAGGAGAAATGCTATAGTCAGTTCCTAAAGAACTGACCAAAGAGCTTCATATTTATACTAAGAGAGAGAATCAACAAAGTCGTAGCGAACCATCAGCTCCAACAATACAAATGCAAGGCCACTCAAACTCCTCAGAGAAGGAACCTGAAAACACATCCAGCACAGGTAACCCGTCTGCTACCCTTCCTCTTGTTGTCTCTGAACCTGATCAACCCATCCTTCCTACTGACCCGACTGTTACTGATGTTCATGATGATTTAAATCTTGATTTCAGTCTTCCTATAGCTCTTAGGAAAGGAAAAAGGTCTTGTACTAATCATCCCTTGTCAAACCATCTTTCCTACGACAAACTCTCACAAAACAATAGTTCATATGTTTCTAAAATTACCAACCTATTTGTATCAAGAAACACTCAGGAGGGATTTGCAGATTCGGATTGGAAATAAGTTGTTATGGAGGAGGTATGGCCCTTGAAAAGAATTGAACCTGGGAGTTAGTTGAAGTGCCTAAAGGGACAAAGCTAGTAGGATGCAAGTGGTTGTTCCCAGTGAAATTATTGGCTGATGGAAGTGTGAAAAGACTGAAGGTGAGGTTGGTTGCTAAGGGCTTCACTCAAATATATGGTGTTGAATATCAAGAAACGTTTGCTCCAGTGGCCAAGGTAAATACTATACGGTTTCTCTTATCTTTGGCCATGAATTTTGACTGGGCATTACTTCAACATGATCTCAAGAATGCTTTCTTAAATGGAGACCTTGATAAGAAGGTGTTCATGAGCCTACCTCCAGGATTTGAAGAGACTAATGGGAAGAATAAGGTGTGCAAGGTAAGAAAAGCTTTATATGGTTTGAAGCAATAATCTGTGAAAAGCTATGTTTACTGTCAAAGTCAAACAGATAACACCATGTTCTACAGGGTATCTAAGGAAGGTAAACTCTCTATCTTTATTGTATACGTGGATGATATGATTCTAATTGGAGATGATGTTGAAGAACTTAAGAGGTTGAAGATGAAGCTGGCTCGGGAATTTGAAATTAAAGATCTAGGACCTCTGAAGTTCTTCCTATGCATGAAATTTGCTAGATCAAAGGAAGGCGTCTTCGCGAATCAAAGGAAGTATATTCTAGATCTTCTCAATGAGACTACACTACTCGGTTATAGACTAGCAGAAACTCTAGTTGAATCTAATGTCAAACTCACTCTTGCTAAACGTGAAGAAGTTGTTGATAAAGACCGATTCCAAAGACTTGTTGGAAGATTGATATATTTCTCATACCAGACCTGATATAGCATTTGTTGTGAGCTTGATAAGTTAATTTATGCATTCTCTAGGTCAGGAACGCTTTGATGTAGTGTATAGGATCTTAAGATACATAAATGGTACTCCTGGATAGGGCTTGATGTTTTGGAAAAGGAACAATCTCCAAGTAGAAGTCTACATTGATGCTAACTAGGTAGGAAACTTTGTTGATGGAAGGTCTATTTCAGGTTACTGTACATATGTTGGAGGGAATTTGGTAACTTGGCGAAGCAAGAAACAAACCATTGTAGCAAAAAGTAGTGCTGAAGTTGAGTTTAGGTCTCTAGCTCATGGAATTTGTGAAGCTTTACGACTAAAAAGGGTACTGGAGGAGCTGAACGTTTCTAGTTATATTCCTATGAAGGTATATTGTGATAATAAAGCATGCAATTTCAATGGCATGTAATCTTGTCTAACAGGACAGGTGATAGAACTCTAGTCTTAGAACACTAGAGTTTTATGTATTAATTCAATAAAACGTGATGCATATAACTCATTATAGTATGATATCCGTATGTCTTCCCTAAACCAGAGCAATCGCTCCTCAGCAGGTATTGCCCTCTGCTGTCACAAGTTTTCTTACTTTCTTTTCTGCCTACCCCCACTGTCCCTCTCTGCCCTACAAAATATTCCCCTCTCCTGTACATTCTGTTGGCTAACTAACTTGCCACCTCAGCTGATACTACTGCCCTCCTACACTACCCTTCAGCCCTTTGTTCTTTCTTCTAGAATATACCTTCCACACCACCGGTTTATCCCTTCTTCTATTATGCTCAACATCTAAGTCATCCTCTAAATCATCCTCTCCCCTATAGGTTCTATCATTGCCTCCCCCTGAAAGAGCAGCCTTGTCCTCAAGGCTGAAGTGAGGAAATTGGCTGTGCATTACGGCTTCATCTTCCCAAGTTGCTTGGTCCATGGACTGCCCTTTCCACTTGACCAACCATTGTTGTATGGAGTCTTCACCGACCGTAACTGTTCTGCTGGCCAGCACACCTTTCGGTTCCACCAAGTCATCCAATTCCACTTCCGTACCTTCTGGCAATGCCGCCTCCACAGAATTATTGCCTACTGCTCTCTTTAATTGTGAAACATGAAATACCGGGTGAGCTCTAGAAGTAGGAGGGAGTTTGGGTTTGTAAGCCACTGCTCCCAATCTGTCCAAAATCTGAAAAGGACCAAAATACCTTGCTGCTAACTTTTGGTTAATATGTCTGGCCACGGTAAGCTGTCTATGAGGGCGTAGTTTCAAGAAAACCCACTTCCCGACTTGAAAAGATTGAGGAGTGCGTTTTTTATCAGCATACCTCTTCATTTGTTCCTGGGCCCTATGCAGATGATATTTCAGCTAGTTTAAAGCTTCATGCCGATCCCACAAATCTCTAGCCACTGCTTCAACCCTTGTTGCCCCTTGCACATACCGCACAAGTGTAGGAGGTTTCCTCCCGTATACTACTTCAAATGGTGTTGAGCCCGTGGAGACATGGAAAGTGGTGTTATACCACAATTCAGCCCATGGAATCCAATAGGACCAAGTCTTAGGTTGCTCCGAAGCAAAACATCTCAAGTAAGTTTCTAAGCACCGATTGAGAACCTCCGTTTGTCCATCTATTTCAGGATGATAAGATGAACTCATTTTAAGCACGGTGCCTTGGAGACGAAACAATTCCCTCCAAAAATGACTCACGAACAAGTGATCACGGTCACTTACAATAGACATAGGAACTCCATGTAAGCGCACTATTTCTCTAGCAAACACCTCAGCCACACTTTTAGCCGTATACAGATGTTTCAAGAGGATGAAATGGCCATATTTCGAGAGCCGATCCACCACCACTAACACAGCCTCAAATCCTTTAGACCTCAGAAGTCCAGTGATGAAATCCATAGAAATATCCTCCCAAATCTGGTGAGGAATAGGTAGAGGTTGTAGCAATCCTCCCGGTGATGTGGCAACATATTTTTGTCTTTGGCAAGTGTCACAAACCTTGACAAAATCTTGGATAGTCTTCTTCATCCCGATCCAATAGAGGTTACTAGCAATCCTCCGGTAAGTACGCAAAAATCCAGAATGGCCCCCAATGGGTGAAGAGTGATACTTGTTCAAAAGTGTAGGAATCAATGAAGATGCCGCTGAAATAACCAACCTGCCTTTGTGCAAAAGGACCCCCTGCTGCCAAGTAAACCTGGATTTGGGGTTCGGTTTTTGTTGCAATTCCTGGATAATTTTACACAAAGTCGGATCCTATTGTACCTCCTGTTGAAGTTGCTTACCTTCTGCCCACATTGGGTAAGATACCAAAGTCTGAAATTCTCCCTCTTCATAAACCCTGGACAAAGCATCAGTCGCCTTATTTTCCGGTCCCGGTTTATTCATAACTTCAAAATGATACCCCAAAAGTTAGGACATCCAACACTGCTGGTCCGTAGTAATAATTCGTTGTTGCATCAGATGGCGTAGACTTTTCTGATCAGAATAAACCACAAAAGGATGCCCAAGCAAGTAATGACGCCAATGATTCACTGCCAACACCAAGGCCATCAATTCCTTCTCATAAGCTGATTTGGAGAGATTCCCAGCTGAGAAAGCTTTGCTGAAATAAGCGATGGGTCGACGACTCTGCATCAAAACTGCTCCCACTCCATTACCTGAGGCATCGCACTCAATCTCAAAAGGCAGAGAGAAATTAGGAAGAGCTAAAACCGGGGATGTTGTCAAGGCTTGTTTGAGAGCCTCAAAAGCCTCGAAAGCGGCAGCATTCCAATGGAACCCTTCCTTTTTAGTCAACTCAGTCAATGGTTTGGCTATTTTTCCATAATTCTGAATAAACTTCCGATAGTACCCTGTTAAACAACCCAAGAATCCTCTTACCCCTTTTACATTCTTGGGAATATGCCAAGTCAACACGCTACTTATCTTCGTAGAATCCATAGCTACTCCATTCCCTGAAATAGAATGCCCCAAATACTCCACTGTCCGTCGCCCGAAACTACACTTCTGTTGATTAGCCACAAAATGATTGTTTTGCAAAACCTCCAAAACCATGGACAAGTGAGAAAGATGCGAACTCCAATCTGCACTATAGACCAGAATATTATCGAAGAAAACTAACACAAATTTCTGAAGAAATGATCGAAAAATATCATTCATTGCAGCCTGAAAAGTTGACGGTGCATTGGTTAGACCAAACGGCATTACCAGGAATTCGTAATGCCCGTTGTGTGTCCGGAAAGCAGTCTTGTGTATGTCTTCTTCCACCACCCTAATCTGATGATAACCCGACTTGAGGTCTATTTTAGAAAAGACATGAGCATTGTGGAGTTCATCCAATAGCTCATCCACCACAGGAATATGATACTTATCAGGGATTGTAACCCTATTTAGTGCTCGATAATCGACACACATTTGCCAAGTCGCATCCTTCTTCTGTACTAGAATAACTGGGCTAGAGTAAGCACTTGAGCTTTGCCGAATAATTCCCATTTGCAACATCTGTCAGACTTGTCTCTCAATCTCATCTTTATGATGATGAGGGTAACGATAGGGTCTTACACTGATAGGTTCTTGTCCCGGCTGTAGGACAATTGCATGGGAATGTCTCCTCTCGGGAGGTAGCCCTTTCAACTCTTGAAAGACCCCTGCAAATTGGTCTAACACCCTGTCTAACTCCCCTTGTTCAGAAGTTTTCAGCTTAGATGACTGAATTTCTAAGGCTGCCCTCTCCTTTGCTTCATGAGACTCACCCGAGAAAGGTTCTAATAGGCTGTGCAAGGAAGCTGACTCTTCCAAATACTGTCTTCCTCCCCTTGGGACTGATCTGAAATTGGCATTTCCACACAATACCACAGTCTCTCCCTCGTATTGAAACTGCATAGTCCTCTCCTTCCAGTCGACAATAACCTTCCCCAATGTCTGTAGCCAAGCTATTCCCAGAATGATGTCCATGCCCCCTAATTCCAGCACATATGCATCCACCTTTAATTCTAAGTTCTCCATCCGAATGGGAATTGCCAAACATTTCTTATTTGTGGAAACCTTATGGCCGTCACCCAAGCGAATTCCCAAATTCTTTGTCTTCGTCACTGATAATCCCAACCCGTTAACGAGTTAGGGTGAGATAAAGTTGTGACTTGCGCCACTGTCAATCAACACGACAATAGGAACCCCACGAATTTCTCCTTCAATTCGCATCGTTTTACTCTCCGATAACCTTACCTGATGGATTCCGAACACACCCATAGCTCTACACTCCAACGCATCTTCTTCCTCCTCCGAAGCCTCTCCTTCAATGGCGATGATCTCCCCATCGTCGTTTAGGGTTTTGTTTTCGTCCAATATTAACAACCGAAGTTGTCGTTCTGAACATTGATGGAGGGGATGAAAATTTTCCCCACACCGAAAACACAAGCCCTTGGCCTTGCGATCCATCAACTCCGGGTACGAAATATTAGGGGTGAGCATTCGGGCCAATCGGGCCAAATTTGCACTATTCGGGCTTTACCCGAATTACCCGAATTTTTTTTACGTTACCCGGCCCGAACCCGAAATTGTAATTACCCGAAATTTGCGGCCCGAACCTAAAATAGAACTTACCTGGCCCGAACCCGAAATTGTAATTACCCGAAATTTGCGGCCCGAACCTAAAATAGAACTTACCCGGCCCGAACCCGAAATTGTACTTACCCGAACATCATCTTTCTGGTGCTTACATCCGTAGTCTTGTGAAACAATTGAACACCTCAAGAACAAAAAAGTCCATGAATCCAAAAGACCGAAGCTTTAGTGACCCTGATGATTTTTCTACCAAAAACATGTCCGAATTTGATCAAGAATTAAGTGGAAGTCAGCAAACCAGGCAAACCCAACAGCCTCAACCACGCAAGAAACAGAAGTCCATTTCCAATACCTAGGAGTATCACCCCAAACAATCACTAGGTTCCTTGCACAGAGCATGTAACCTTTCTTCCCAGTTGATTTGTCCAACCAAAAGCTCTTCAAATTCAAATGACATGGAGAAAATGGATGAATCATTACTGGGCATACACATCTAACATAGGACGCGAAATAAATACAGACGAAGGTCCAACAATGAGACCCAAAAAACAAAAAACTTTTGTTAAAAGTATAGATGAAGGAAAGAAATATTGGAGGGTAAATAATTATCTGAAACATGGAAAAATATCAACAACAGAGGAGAGAATTTACCAACTTAGCGTCGTCGATGAGAATAGGGTTGTCACAGAGGCTGAAATAGAGGTCCTTCAAAGAAGAGAAGCGTGTGAGGATAGAGGGATCTGTGGACCTAGCAATTATTGATCGATAATCCGGCGGTAGATATTTCTGCCAAACAGCATCGGATTCCGCCGCCAACCTGAACAGAGATGATATAACCGACAATCGGCAAGTATCCCGAGGACCCGACAACGAGAGAACGTTCTCTATGTAATCTTCTGGCAGCGCCGACAAATCCAACCCTCGGCTTCCCATTTGGTAAGAGTCTGAATCTGTTGTTGTTAAGGAACTCAGAGTCGATTTTTCCTTACACAAGGTGAAGCCGTGAAGGTGAGAAGAACAGAAGTTTAGAATCTTTAGATTGTGGAGAGAAAGGCAAGTTTCGGTTTAGGTTAGATTAGGTAGGAAGATCAAGATGAGAAGAACTGAAGAAGTGAAGAACCGAAGTTAGAAGGGGGAGAGGAGAGTCGGAGAGAAGACTGAAGAGTGATTGGAATTAGAGAGAATTGAGAAAAGTAATACCTAATTCGGGTTACTAAAAGAGGGGAGAGAAGAGTTACTTATTCGGGTAATCGGGTAACCCGAAATTTTTTCGGCGTTACCCGGCTTAACCCGAACAAATTTTGGGTAATTTTCGGGCCAAACCGATTTACCTGAAATTTGATAATTTGTTACCCGAATTAATTCGAGCCGGGCTGGGTAATCTGGCCGGCCCGAATAGTGCTCACCCCTAATTGTGTCTACTAGATTTGTTATGTAAATTGTTTTCCGCAACATTCATATAAGTAAGTGTATGATTGTTTCAAAAAAAAATTTTTGTACTGTGTTTTGACTGAGTGAGGTAGCATCCCATCCTCGTAGGGCACGGATTCGGATATCACCATCGATGTTGAGTCTAGGTCTTACGGGAGTGGGGTACTACAATAACTAAAACTCAACTACCACAATCTTTCACAATTAATACCATAAATGCATCTAATCATTAAATGAACAACATAACAACTTTCCTTACCTTCTCAAGCTTCCAACACTTAAAACTCCCAAAAATCTCCAAGTCACCAACACATACCGCCCTCTCTTCTCCTCTCACAAATTCTCAACATCTCAAGGGTTTTAAGGATAGCTTACACAAGGGAGAAGAAGAAGCTAGCAAGTAAACAATCAAGAAGACAATCAATAGTCTTGTAGAGAAGAGAATCAAGAATCAACAAGGAAGAGGAAGACAAGCCCTAAAGTGGAGGAAAAAGAGTTTACTGCCAAAGGGATTTCGGAAACTCTCAAGGGGAAAAGTCAAAAACTTAAGGCACTAAGGGTTGATCTCGTAACAATTTAAAACCTAGGGCTCGAAGATAAACCACTTCTCTTTTTCTCAAACACACTTAAAGTTCTTTCTCTCTTCAAAATCCATTTCTAGTCTAATTTATCCCCAAAATTCAATGGCTCAACCTACATACCTCTGAAAGCATGTATCTAATTCTCCCATTACCATTGGACAGTTATTCCAGTACTATAAGGTCAATCAGTTTGTCACTTAGAAAATTCTCCGGTCTGGACCTTTTCTCCCAAAGTTCCAGACAATTCTCTAAGAGTCACTAACAACTGAGAATCACTCTCAGAACACTTCCAATTCAGATTTCCAAACACAATTATCTCATAATTCATAAAACAAATCATATTCAAACATAAATGCCAGAAAATGTCATGAATGCATGCACCTATATGTACATGTGCAAAACGTATCATTCCTCTCTATATCGAGAGGCCAAATGAATGAACAAATCAAAATATGTAATCAACTCCTAGCTCGTCCCAATTTACCGATTTACCCTTCCCATTGGTGATGAGATGTTACAATTCTCCCCTCCTAATAAAAATTTCGTCCTTGAAATTTCATACTTGAATGATCGAATAGATGAGGATACTGTCTCCTCATATGCTCCTCAGTCTCCCAAGTTACTTCCTCAGTTGAGTGGTTTCTCTATAAGACTTTTACCAGTGGAATAACCCTGTTCCTCAACTGCTTGACCCGTGATCCCACAATCTGAACCGGTTCCTCTATATAACTCAGATTGCTAGCTACCTCAATCTCCTGAACCGGAATCATATGTGTCAGATCCGATCGATACCGTCTGATGCCAAAGGTCCTATCCTCTCGAGAATCTCGTACGGACCAATGTATCGAGGGCTTAACTTTCCCTTCTTACCAAATCTCAATACTCCTCTCCAGGGAGACACTCGAAGGAAAACTCTGTCTCCCACATTAAACTCCATCTCTCTCCGATGCTAATCCAAATAAGTCTTTTGTCTAATCCTGAGCCGCTTTAATTCAACTCCGAATTAGTTTTACCTTAACCACAGTATCCTGAATCAGCTCTGGACCATCAATCATCCTCACACCCTCTTCATCTCAATACAGAGGCGATCGACACTGTCGCCCATATAAAGCCTCATATGGTGCCATTCCGATGCTACTATGATAATGATTATTGTAAGCAAACTCAATCAGAGCCAAATACTGATCCCAAGCACCTCTAAACTCCAATACACACGCCCGAAGCATATCCTCAGTAGTCTTAATCATCCTCTCACTCTGCCCATCTTTCTGAGGATGAAAAGCTGTGCTGAAACTCAATCGAGTACCCATAGCAGACTGTAGACTCTTCCAGAACCTCGAAGTAAACCTAGGATTCCTGTCTGATACTATAGACACCGAGACCCCATGCAGTCGCACTATCTCTGATACATACTTCTGGGCCAACTGATCAAGTGTATTGTTCTCCCTCACTGGCAAGAAATGAGCCGATTTAGTCAACTTGTCCACTATGACCTAGATAGCATCATGCTGCCTCGGCGTCCTAGGAAACCCCATAATAAAATCCATGGTAATTCGTTCCCATTTCCACTCCGGAATGGGCAACGAATGCAATTTCCTCACTGGAGCCTAGTGCTCAGCCTTAACCTGCTAGCACGTCATACATTTTGAAACATACTCTGTTACCTGCTTTTTCATGCCAGCCCACCAGAAATGTGGCTTAAGAGTGTTATGCGTCTTGGTAGTACCAGGATGCATAGCATAGGCGACCATATGTGCCTCCTCCAGAATCTCACGCCTCAAATCATCCACATCAGGCATACAAAGTCTCTGACCCATCCAAATGTCCCATCTCCCAAGTCAAAATCAGAACTCAGATCAGACTTCACTCTATCAATTAATTTCACCATAACAGGATCCTTATGCTGAACTCTCCTGATCTTGTCATGTAGTATCGGTCTGAGCCTCAGAGTTGCCATCAAAGCCCCATCCTGACCCAAATCCAACTGTACATTCAGAGCTCTCAACTGAGTCAAATTAGGCAATCTCCCTATCAGAATCTGAGCTGCAATGATGTGAGACTTCTTGCTCAATGCGTCTGCCACAACATTGGCCTTCCCTGGATGGTAGTCAATCGTAAAGTCATAGTCCTTTAGCAGCTCTATCCATCTCCTCTGTCTCAAATTCAACTCTCTCTGACTCAATAGATACCTCAAACTCTTATGATCAGTGTAAATCTGAAATGTCTCCCCATACATGTAATGTCTCCAAATTTTCAGAGCAAAGACAACTGCAGCTAACTCCAAATCATGCACTGGATAGTTCACCTCATGAGACCTCAGCTGTCTTGAGGCATAAGCAATCACTCTACCATGCTGCATCAGTACACACCCTAATCCCTGATATGAAGCATCGCTAAACACCTCATAACCTCTAGTCCCAGATGGAATATTCAACACCGGTGCGGTGGTCAACCGATGTTTCAGCTCCTCAAAACTCTCTTGACACTCCTCAGTCCATATGAACGGTACATTCTTTCTCAGAAGCTTTGTCAGAGGGGCTGAGATCAACAAAAACCTCTTGACAAATGTCCGGTAATAACCGGCCAATCCTAAGAAACTTCGAATCTCAGACACATTCCTAGGAGTCTCCCACTTCAACACTGCCTCAACCTTGTGAGGATCCACCTGAATACCCTC
>JANZLF010000001.1:13654510-13670386 GCA_026546835.1 Erythroxylum foetidum | reverse complement strand
GGCTGAAGTGAGGAACCCTGGTGCGGCGTTCCAGAGCCATATCTTCCTCTTCCTCCGGTTCTGCTTCCAAGGCGACAATTTCTCCATTCTCAGTCAAAGTCTCGTTATCATCCAAGATCAGCAACCTCAATTGTTGCTCGGCGCACTGGTGGAGGGGATGAAATCGCTCCCCACATCGGAAGCACAACCCCTTGGCCTTGCGATCCATCAGCTCTTGGTACGAAAGGTGTCGCAAGCCTCGATTTTTCTCCGTGGGTAGTCTTCGGTCCCCTTCCCCTGGTCTAGTCGGCGTCGAAAGGTGAGAACCGACGCCTCGGGTCGGCGATCGGGGCTGGAAGGTATGACCCGTCGCATTTCGGGTTGGACCCGACCCGTTTTCTGCGCGACCCGCTTCATAACCCACAATATTAGAGGATCCCGACTCCGTATAAGGAGCTTGACCCCGATTCTGGCTTCTGAATCCAGTCCCTCCCTTGTTGAAGCCGATCTCTCCTCGGTTCTGCCATGTGCGAGTTCGTGGATGGAAGGAGTCCCAGCCCCTTTGGTCCCCGTATATCTCCTCCTCCACAGCCCTTGCCACCTTCATCATCTGAACTCGATTTGTCGGACCGAAGGTGCGCACCCGTCGTCGTATCTCCGTGCGCAGCCCACTCATGAAGTAGCCCATCAGTTGTGCTTCCGGTAGACGTCCAACCTGAGAAGACACAAATTCGAAAGCCTCAATGTACTCATCGATAGTACCCATCTGTTGTAAATCCGAGAGTTCTTCAAAGGGATTCTCAAATCTTCTACCTCCATATCTTTCGATTAAAGCCTGGTTCAACCTTCCCCATGTTAGCTCTACTTCAGTTTCTCGGAGAAGATTGAACCAGTGAATGGTTGATCCCTCCATGCTTAATAGGGCCAGCTTAATCTTCACCTCCTCCGACGTACCATGGACTTCGAAATAAATCTCGGCTCGGGTGATCCATCCTACTAGGTCAGACCCATCAAACATAGGTAAGTCGACCTTTCTCACCGACATCCGATACTCTTCCATATTGCCCAAAGAATGCTCCGACTGAGCATTCTGTTGAGGACGCGGATTATTCCTGTCTCCTACTGGATTCGGCCTCCTCTCATAGCTCTCACTGCCTTGTCCCTCCTCGGGACGCTTACCCAACATTTTATTCATCTCTATTAGCAATGCCTGCTGCATCTCCCCCATGGTCACACGCATTGATGATTGCATCTCTTCTACCCCAGCTTCAAGACTGGCCATACGAGATTCTAATAGCTCAACTCTGTCGGACATCTTCGGTGGCATGAAGATGGCACACATATTCACTAGCTTGAGGGAAGCGTGGGAAAACATAATTTATGATTAAGTCAACTATTTCAAAATTTTGTATCTTTTTAGGATTTCCTATTTGTTTATATGCGATCTAATTATTTTTGTTTTTCTACAGAGTAAGGATATTCCATTATTATGAGATTTGATTATTTTCGCTTTTTTTTTTTGGTTAGGGTAATTTGCATATAATTGAAACACTTGTTCACTTGTAAATAATGCAATGCAAATAATGTTTTCTATCGCACCAAATGGAAAACAATCCATATTGATCTAACCTCGAGAAATTGAAAGACGTAAACACTTGTTGAGATTTGAATTTCAACTTAAAGATTTGAGCACTTTGATTGAGTATGGAAATTGCCAAAAGCAAAGAAGGCATTGTAGTCTTTCAAATAAAACATGCCTTGGATCTCTTAGAAGAAACCGAGATGCTTGGTTGTAGTTCTATTGACATTTTTAGAAAGAAATTGAAAATGTAGAGAAATTGAAAAATGATATGCTTGTTGATGAGGAAAGATACCAAAGGTTGGTTAGGGACTTATCTACTTTTTTCTTACTCGTCTAGATATTAGTGTTATGAGTCAATTCATGTATTCATCTACTAAGCGATATTTGGATGCAATATTTCACATCTTGAGATGTTTAAAAGGGACATTTGTAAAGGAACTAATATTTCGAAAAAGTGGTTATAAAGGAGTAGTGTATCTTGTTGATTCAAATTGGGTTAGTTTTATTATGGGCAGCAGCAAGTTAACATTATATATTGGGCCAAGTTATTGGGCGATTTGGATATGGAGAAGTGAGAAGTAGTCCTTAATTACAAGTAGTAGTGCTAAAGCAAAATTTAGGCTAATCATCTAAGGAATATGTGAGCTGGAAATGTTGATGGAGGATTTAGAAGTGATGTTGTATGGTGATGGCAGGTCAACTATAAGCATTATTAACAATTGAATACAATATGATCATGTGAAGGATATGAGGATTGACTGAAGTTTTATAAAAGGAATGTGTTGACTAAGGCAATGCTAATTTAGGTATTCGAATCATTAATTGGCAAGATGAGAATGATAGACATATTTTCATCAACGTGAGGTGGAATATTAGAAGGTCTAAAATAATTTGAATCTCTAGGCTATAAAGACCAATATTTCAATATCTTGGAAAGTAAAATATTTCATTTGTAGTATGAGGAATATAATAGTTATAGAGGATTCTTTTAGAGGATACACATATTTGTGGATGGGTGTGTGTATAAATAGAAATAATGAAATGACTGTATGAATTATTCCTGTTCTCTAGTCATGTACCTTGTTACTTTAGTGGATTAGTTTTAGTAACAATCTAATTAAGTTTAGTCTCAATTATGAAATATAGTTGTAGTTAGCTTAGAATATTTTTATGTTGTACATAAGTGTTAGATGAGGTGGATCATTTTTAAATGAATTTTGAGATTTTCAGATGTGAACATGTGAAGCTTTCTATTTCCTAGAGTGATTATTAGATAAATAGTGAGTCCTAACCCCAGGTGTTTCCTCGACCCCAATCCATTGTTTTCATTAGTTTTCCTCAACCCAATCCATTGTTTTCGTACTTTCCTTAATTTTCAGCCTTAATTTCAAGCTTTAGCAACCCCTAGTTTCTATTTATACGCTTGTCCTACACAGGTATTCATTCCACTTTGTTTTTGTTTGTTTTTTTTTGCTTCCCTTCGCATTTTCTTACAGCGCTTTTCTGCAGAAATTTCGAGCTGGTGGTTACAATGTCATTGTTGCCACATCAATAGGTGAAGAAGGCCTTGATATCATGGAAGTGGATCTCGTAATATGTTTTGATGCTAATATTTCACCATTGAGAATGATTCAGCGCATGGGGAGAACTGGAAGGAAACATGATGGGCGAGTTGATATCCTTTTATCAATTGCTTATAG
The DNA here is from genome assembly GCA_026546835.1 of Erythroxylum foetidum. NCBI lineage: Eukaryota > Viridiplantae > Streptophyta > Magnoliopsida > Malpighiales > Erythroxylaceae > Erythroxylum > Erythroxylum foetidum. The sequence continues at coordinate 13,667,125 of JANZLF010000001.1, read as the reverse complement.
AATCTTGCCAATGTAGTGTCTCAAATATAAACTTTATTTATTTGGTTGAAAGCATTCTCTCTTTCTAGTTTTATTCTTTCTAACTGCTTGGGATTCCTTGATAACGTAGTACTAGTTTTAGCTTGTGAAGGGTCAGAGTTAAAGGGTTATACAAGAAAGCAAGCAAACAGCAGAACAATCAGGAAACACATGCATAATGGAGGGATAAATAGCTTCAATTTCCATTCTAGCCCAAGAATGGTGAGAGCTATTATAAAGTCTTCATACATGTCTCTTCTCATGTGAAACCTACTTCTCATGGCTTGCAATTATTGTCTTTCATCCAGATTCCTCATATTTTCAAGCCAGAAGTCCAGTTTGTGGAGATGTCAATTGAACAATATGTTCCTCATGGAAAGAAAGTGAAGGATGATTTTGCTATTCAAATTCCTACATACAAACAAAAACTAACTGTTATAGAGGATGAGTTAATTGCTAGGTATTTCCACCCTAAAAGTGGAAATACTGGGAGACCATCACTAATTGCCTTTCCTCATTTCCAAGCATTTCCATCTAGAGTGCATAAAGTAATGCATTGTCACAGGACAAATATGCTAACTGAAGCAATTCAACATTTGCAAAGGTTATCTTTTCTTAAAGGCGATTTAGAGTCCTCTGAGGTTTGCCTTCAACTTTTGTATTGCTTGTTTTCTTCTTTTAATATGTTGATTGTGTTTATGTATGTGTTCCTGATGAATGTAGGATGAAGTTGAATCAGTTAAGTGCTTTGCAGCAGGTGTCATTGGAAAAGAGGTCAATGGTGCAGAAGGTATGGACCAAAAAATGCCTTGTAAGGAATGTAATGGATTTTGTGAACTTTCTTTCTTGTCAAATGAAAACAAGACATTAACTGGTGAATTTGACTAGCCGCTAGTTGTACAATCATTCATTAAATTCAGCTTATTTCTTTTACATTATATACTTGATTTTCACATATGGCATTATACTGATAAAGAGTACTAGTATTTGATAGAGCTTGTATAAATTGAAAATCTTTGCTGCTGGAGCTGCTTTCTAATTTCAGAATACGTTGGTGGAATTTATAAAGAAGGAATTATACCAAAGGATTATGGTTAGGAATTACTCACTTGGGTTTAAGAATCTTAGGAGAAAGTACCAGACCTAATATGAAAATTCAGAATTCACAAAGAAAATTACTCTACTATTAATTGAATATTGAAGCATATAGAAGTTGAGTACTATTCTAATGAGGACTCAAACTAGAACATGAAATAAATTCTTTCAAGTTCCTTTACAGTAAGAAAAACTTAAGCGTAAAAGATCCTGACAAATAACAAATTGCTCTCATATATCTTTTTCCAAGTGAACAGTTACATGAACAGTGATAGTGGTACTAAATCCAATTCTTTTTCATCCCACCAAATTAAGGCTCGAAAATGAGTTGTCTATTATTTCTTGTTCCTTTTATAAATTAAGTTGTTTTGGGGTATTTGCTGTTAACCTTGGAACTGCTTTTCTTACTCTCCCCATTCCCACTATACTTTCTAACTTTTGACACAAAAAATTGGCGCATTCCAATAATGCAATCTCGTTATTTGTAAGTTCCTGACATGTTATTACAGATTCAGTACATCAGGACGGTTCTCTAAGCGCCAATTCAGCACAGGATGTAGGAAATTCTGAATTGTTACCTATGAGGAGCATGATAGCCAAGAAGCAGAACTTTTTGAATGTCAATGATCAAGATTCTTCTGCTCATTCATGTACTTTTGGTTCAGACTTCAAATCTATTGATGCCGTTGATCAAGTAACCTTTTCTGTACCCTTAGTTCCTTCAAAAGAAGCATCAGATTCTAAGTTTACAATTGCTACTACCGGCACAACAGATACCTTGAAACAGATTTCTTACCCCTTGGAGAATTGGGCTCAACACCAAAAAGAATCAAGTATGCACGAAAATGTTGCTACAAATGTAGAAATTGTTCAGACACAATACAGAAACGGCATTTCTTTGACGGCATCAAGATCAGCCAACACTTACGGACATCAAAAGGAAATGGTGGATCTGGTTAAGAAAGTTAGTATTGCTTTAATTTTAAAGAAAATCAATTAAATTAATTAGAGAGAGTGTATAATTGAAGAATTCAATTTGTCTGGGAACATGGGACTAAATCTGCAGGCTGACATATGTGAGGACAATTTTGGAGACATTGAGCTGAGTTCCCGACTAACAAATATGATTGAAATTGGTGTTGTTCCAGAGTCTCCGATCAGTGATGGTTAAAATTAATCTTATTGTTGATTTTGAACTTATTTTTTGCTGCAACTGTGACATAGTGCAATTAATGCTTATCCTGGAACTTTGGTTTTTCAGGACCATTGGATGGTAAAGAAAGAGGGTCTCTTGCTCCAGAGCTCATTTCTTCTGCTAATTGCGGTGATGAAATGTTGGTAAAGCTGACAAGTATAAATCAAACTTATGTTGATGGTAGCCCTTGTCAAGGAAATATTTTAGTTCATCCTGATAGTGATGAAGGTCAAACCCCTTTACTTGAGGTGAAAAATCCCTCTGTGAAAAGGGGATGTACTTCAATTTCTCCAATTGCTGAGGAAACTAGTACTCCTTTTCCAAATGGTACACAGAATACCGATATCAAAGATTGGCTATTGAGTTCAGGAGAAAAGTCAGATAATGTCAAACAAGTACGCAAGTTCAAAAGACTCCGCAAAATAAGTGACCTGGTGAATCATGTGGACCCTAACAGATTAAACAATTCCTTAGTCCCAATTACTAACCTTGAAAGATGTTTCTGTGATACATGTCCAAGCCAAATTAAGCAAGGAAAAGGTAACTTGAATAGTCTCATGCATGGAGGTCTTCCCCCTAAAAATCATTTACTGGCTAAAACTTTTCTCTATTTCCATTTACTGTGAGTCTATTCACTCAGTGGATGTACCAGTTGTGATGTGTTTGTAGCATCAAACGACAATGTTCCTCACTAATATACGGAATTTGACCTTTAATCAGGTAAGAGAAAGCAATTTGGCAATGTCAGGGACTTCGTTGATGAAGAAGCTGAGTAAGTTTCTGTTCGGATAAGTAATTATATGCTGCCAAAATCTTGGAATGTCTGAGTTGATGTTCCAGAAATGGACTTAAAGTTTTGCCTAATGAACTTGTACTTATGAGATGTGTTGCAGACATGGAAACAAAATTTATGTTTTCAAATTTTAAGCAGTTACATTTACTCGGTATCTTTCATCTTGGTTTGTCTTCGGTTGTGCTCAGGATATCCTTAGAGGTTGAAGAATCAGATGATGGGAGCTGTGTCCAAGAGAGCAGTTCATACGATGATAGTTTTATAGATGATCGCACAGATCCTATTACAAGTACTCAATCGGAAGCTAGTAGAGTTGACATGATTGCATTCTATAGGTTCTTCATTCTCCCACCTCCCTCGCTCTTTTTCTCTCTCACAGGCACAAAAATGTTGCACCCACAAGTAAATTGTATCCACTTTCATTGTACATCCTCCGGTAATTTTAAAAACCATGAACCATGAAAGGCATTTCAATTTTGATGCTAATTTAAAGTTAAAATCTATGCTTGAATTGCTGATATTGAAATTAGCTTTTCTTCTTCATTGCTGTCAAAATTTGTAACATGAGCACTAGACAACTACATCCCGAACTAATATTAATCTTAGAAAAAGAGAAACTGTAGTTTTTGTGTGTTGGCATTTCCATTTACTTGTCTTCCTTTATAGTCATGCCACGTACTCTTTGCTATTGCCATTAACCTGTCCTCCTCTTAACATTCGTCTCCCTTATTAATCAGCATCTCTTAGTCTGGTAATGAATTATGATTTTACCCCGAAATTCATGTGCTTAAAAGTGCAGTTTAGCTCCTTGAATCCATCTTTGCATATCCTCATTGTAATTAGTTCTAGAATATGAAGTTTCTTTCAAGTGTTATCATTTGAATTGATAGTTCTTAGTATTTCTTTTTTGCAGGCATTCTTTGCTCAGCCAATCACCAATTGGGAGATTAAGTTCTGCTGCCTTTACCCCTGATTGTGGGACTGCAGCAAGCAATTTAAAACAAACCGGAAGTTCATCAGCCAAGCCATCATATTCTCTCCAGGCACCGCAAACTGAACATCCAAATCACTCAGCTGCGCTCATTTCAGAATCCTTTCAATTAAAGTCAGAAAAGTCGTCTGTAGCAATGATTACTGTGATTGCTGGCTTACAAAATGAAAATGACGAGGCAGATACGAGGAAACGAAAATTTACTAACTGTCAATCCGGGTCCATCCCTGCAACTAACTTGGACCACGAATTCTCTTTGCTGTTAAATGCAACAGGAACAAAAATATTGAATGAGGACGCAGTGAACAAATCTGATGCTGATATTGAGATGTTCTCTGACGATCAATTTTTTGAGAGTCTGGACCTAGATGCTGTGGAGGCACAAGCTACCTCACTTCTCAAACAAAGGTCAGAGGCATCTGTACAAAAGAGTGATATAATTTTGAGAGAAAAGCCAGAAAGTACAGACCTTGAAAATTCTCCTTCATTTGATCTTGGAATATGGTGATTTTGGGGACAAATGTGGTTACAATCTAGAGAACCTTCCGAAGAACTGCCGTTAGAATTGTTACTAGGCTTATTTTGCATCAAAAGGGCCTTGATATTTTATTTAGAGGTTTTCTGACAGATGCATTCTCATCAACTTTTTTGTGGGTCCCATAAATGTATATTACATAGGTTAAACTTTTCTACATATTGAAATTATTTTTTGTATATCAAATCTTCTGCTCCAGTTATTCTGTTTATATCTTGTTCTATTAAATCTTATCTATACAGTTATGTGAGTATGTAAACATGTGGATGAGATTTAAAAGAATATGATAAAAACATCATAAACGGAACAGAAGATTTGATCTCTATTTTTTGATGGCAGACAGTTGCATTTGTAATGTGTACAGATTGTGCTCGACTGTTTTTTGGTAGATTATTCTGCTTACTCTTAACCTCCTCGTTCTTGTTCTCTGTTCCTTGAAAGCATTTTCTATTCATCTCACTTCAAACTTTGAGGTGCAAGATCCCAAATTGATCACATACTAGAGAAGAAATTTTAATTTCTTTAAGGACATGCTCTTAGAGAAGAAATTATAAAGAAAATGTACAAACTATTTTTACAAAGGAGTGATAATTTTTGTTTTGTTTTTCCTTTTATTTTGTTAAGAATACATGCTCTTCTTATATTAATTTCAAATCAACATTCATTGGACTTCATTGTTTTCTATTGAAAAAGTAATATTTTGTTGAAGGGATTTATGCTGATTCTATTGAAACATTTGAAGTCGAAAATTCGTTATTGTTGCTCTCTTGTTAATTGTTGGACTTCTTCTGAAAACAAGTAGGTAAGGAAACTTTATCAAAAAATTGGGGATGATTGAATATAATTTATCTAAGGAATATTTATGTGAAACTAAAAGTAAACCATACATCTCAATAGCTAGTTTATCACAATATAATAGTATCTATGGGAAGCTATCTAAGATTGCTCATCCTCGAGAAGAATTGTCGAATTAAACTAAAAATATAGGTTAAAGAGAGTCACAACAACTTTATTCCTTAAATCAGCGTAAGTTATAGAAGAGTCAACATAACCTCCATCTTCTTGTCATATTTCTTAAGAGTGAGCTTATATTCATATTATCTATGATAACTCCCCTAATCTATTTGAAAATTCTATGATAAAAACTCAACTTCTTTGAAGCTTTATTATTAAAAATATGCACATTTCTAACCCTTTATAATGCATAAGTGCTAGAGCATAAAGTAATCTTAATTAACTTGTAATCCTTTTTCTCCAGCTTATTGGAATCCTATTTCATCAACCATTCCTAATCATTAACATAAGATAAATGATTGTTCAACATTTGAATTATAATTCGACGTTCCTTTAAAAACAACATTTGAAAAGCATGTTGTCTCTACTATTAAGTTTAGTGTTACAAAGATTTCTTTTCCAAAGTTAATTCATTAATATATAAGGGGTATACATAAATCTTGTTAATCAAGAACAAGAAACTCAAGTATATCTATTGAAGCTGAAAGCACTTCAATAAACAAAGTGATGCTCTAATTTAGTAACCATCTTTCCTTCATACTGTGTGAAATGTTGTTGATTAAGCCTGTAGCTAGTAGGTTCAATTTGCATTGAGCTATAATTATCTTCAAAGTTTACTCTTAAGATTTAGCTTCGTTTCTAAAGAGTTTGGCATTCCTTTCTTTCCATAGGTAGTAAACTAGTGAAGCCAGGAAAATTTTGAACACTTTGTTATCCACTTTGCTTGTCATTTTGATTCTAATGGTCTATGCAATTACTTAATTCCATGTAAAGACTAACTTCCTTATGTTCAAGAGTCTTTGTATCTTCTCCAATCAACCATTAGGCAGTCCATAATGTCAATGAGTCTCCAAAATAGCTCATAGTCCTTTGATGGGATGACAAACTTAATGTTGTTCTTTGTAGTTATTCTTCCAACTATCCCTAGCCAAAGAGCATGTGATATGTTGATGTCATTCTCTTATACTATTTTCTTTTGCTCCACTCTATTGTTCAATTCATGCCAAAGATGTTCTCTGCAATTCTTGGTGTTAAATTCTATTGATCCATTATTTTTTTTTTAAGTACCAAGTCTTGATTGGAGGAGTCAGGAATTATGCCTACTCCTTTATTGGAATGGTAAGGCTGCTTACATTGATTTTTGCTAATGAGGCCCTTTAACTTGGTGTTTTATGTAATTACTAATTTCAAATTAAGGATTTCCTTAATCCTCTACAGTGGACCTCTACTTTGCCAGGCACCAAACTAAAATAGTGTGGACTTCTTATCTCCAATCCTATGTATGATTAGTTCCTACATCTTTATGTATGATTAGTTCCTACATCTATTATTTGGTAACTAAGATTTGCCTTAAGGTCCAAGACATACTCTGATTTATTTGTATATTCCATAAACTATTTCTCCTTATATGAACAGAGTGTATCCATTTGACCCAAAGTTCCTCTTTATGCTTACATAACCACCAAAGTTTCTTTGTCAGACAACTTTTGCTTATCATCTTAGCTAGGCTAATACCGAGGCCTCCAAACCACATGATAATGTGATTTTGGGGGAATATGCTTATAGTATACTAGTTTCCTTCAGTGTACCTTAGAAGATGAACCTCTGAAGACTTGGTATCCTAATAGGTTAGAGAAGTTCCTCGAAGGAATTTTGGATCATTTAATGCAATCCATTTTTTGATGATTAAGGTTTCTCTTAGGCAAGTTCTCTTTGAGCCACTCATTGTCATTAATTAGTTCACTCATTTTATTATTAGGTTTGATCATGTGTCTTATATGGAAAAACTTTGGAAATAGGTATAAGGGATTTAATTCACACCAATTATCACCAAAGTCAAGTTGATTTCCTTGCAAAGTTACATCTCAATTACAAAAATATGGAGCATGGTCCAAAAGGAATAAACTCTAGTTTTGATTTCCTTGAGGCATTGATTTTTCGAATAATAGGAATGAACCCATTGGACCCAAAGGGCTTCCTTCATAGCTAGGATTCTCCACATCTTTTTGAAGAAAAACTTTGTTGTTAATTTGAATTCCTAAATGCAAGAACCCCTTTATCCTTTAGTATACCAATATCTACCAATTTAACTTTAGCAAAAGGTTATTTGTAATCTTCACCAATCCATAAGAAGTTTCTCTTGACTTCCTCCAATCATTAGTGATGGTTTTTGGTAGAGTCATATAAGAAATCTGGTAACATGAAAGTTGCTGAGAATGGATTTGTTAAGTTGCAACTCACCTGCATAAGAAAGAATTTTATCAATATAATGACCAATTCTTTTTTTTAAAATGGAATTGGTTAAACAAGGGTTGAAAAATACTTATATGTAGGTCTCCTAGTGGAGATTGGAATGCTAAGGTACTTGAAAGGGAGCTTTCCAAGTTTTAAGCCAACTATGGAGCATAAGGTCTCAGCCTAAGAACTAGCTACATCTAAGATGAATATGAAGATTTTATCTTCATTAATACTAAGGCTTGATAAATCTTCATTAATACTAACGCTTGATAACTTGTAGAAACACTAAAGAGAATTCATAATGATTTTGATGGAATTAGTTTCAACTTTATAGAATAGCAATAAATCATCAACAAATGATATATTAAAGATTCTTTTGCTTGGCAAACTTGAGGTGGAATTTGAAAGTTTGATCCATCCTAGTGTTATAATCTATGAGCTTAGATAGTATCTCTGTACAACTGAAGAATAGAAAAGGAGAAATGGTATCTCGTTGTCTAACACCTTTGCCACCTTTGAATACAATTCACCAAAGAGGTAGTTAAGACGCATTGTTCAATCCAATTGACAAAAATTTTGGGGAATCTAAGAGCTTTTAAGGAATTCAAGATAAACTTCTAATTGATAGAGTCAAATGCTTTATGGAAAATCAATCTTCATTGCACATCTTCTATTGGAGTTCCTAAGACAAAAAGATGTTATCCCTAATGTTTTGCCCCTAATGTAAGACTATTGAGATTTGCAAATTAGAAAGTCTATAATAACTTCCAATCTAGTAGAAATGATCTTGTAAAAAGTATTACAACAAGCAATAGGCCTAAAATCCTTAAGTGAGTTAGGATTTGAAGTTTTGGGAAATAGACAAATGAAAGTTTTACTAAATTGTTTAAGGATAATCCATTATTTGAAGAATTTTAGGACTTTTTTTTTAAATTTTTATGTTTGATTAGGTGCTAAGACTCTTTGAAAAAGAAAGAGTTTAATCTATTTAGACTTGGAACTTTGTTAGAGTCAAAGCTAAAAAGATAAACTTTAACCTCTTGAGTGCATACAGGTTCAATGAATTCAATAGGCTGACATTAAAAACAAATCTAACAATAAAAGTGTTAAGGTCTTGCATTGTAGAGTGGTAAGTAGGAGAGGAACTAAGGATAACCTAGAAATAGTTGAAACCATACCTTTTAGTTCCTTTTGCTCCCAAACTTGTTCCTTATTCTCTTTGCATAAGTTAGATATCTAATTTGAATTCCTTATGGAAAGGATGGATTTAGAGATAATGAGGCGCTCTTATATCTTTTGTAAAGCCAAAAGACCTTGGATTTTTATTTAAGAAGAGAGCTGTTAGCTTTTAGATTTTTAATATAATTGTTTTAAATAGTTTTCTTGACCTCAATTTTGTTTACTCTAATAAGATCCAAGAAAAATTTAGATTGAGCTAAGCTTAGCTTGTTTTTGGTATCTAATCTTCTCCTCAAATGTTTTATGTGCAATTATTTGATTCCTAGTTTGATCAAATATAGTTTCCTAGTTTGATCAAATATAGTTTCCTAAAGAAACTATACTACTCAAAGCCCTCATTTTCATGCTTTAAGTGGTCATTATTATTTCTTAAAATGTTCCCATCTTAGCAAGATAATTAATACAATTTTAAGAGGCTAATCCATTAGAAGGATTAAAATGATTGTGTATTTCAATTAGATAGTTCTAAAAAAAAAGTTGTTGCTAAAATTAGCCAAGCTTTTTAGGAATTTTTTCATCTAATGATGATTAGATAAAACCCTATCTAACTTTTTCCTCTTAAACCATTTCCCCTATTTGCTCTATGTATAATAACTTCCCTTATAAGTAATAACTATAACGTTAATATTTGCTAAGAAAGATTTGAATTCATTGTTGGGTTTTCTTGTTAACAAGTTACTCCTTTTTCTTTTGAGTAAAGAAGAGTGCAATTCAATTTCCTAAGTGGGATCCAAGGAATGGACAATCTAGACCACTTACTTTCAATCTCGTTCCAAAGAATGAATCTCTAAAAAGTATAATTAAAAGCATATATAAAGGAGACATAAGTTTAGAAACTATTATACTTGAATTCAATGACCAAGTGAACAACTTGCTCATAGATAGTGGTATCCAAGACATGAATTTTTTCAAGATCATATTGTAAATTCAATCTTACCATTGTGATGATTTTCCAACTATTTTTAATAAACCAAAGCTTCTTGTACTTAATTTTAGTTTCCAAAGAGTCAAAGATTACATGTTCTATAAAGGTAACTAGAAAGAACAAGTTGCTTTTGGGGTTTTTAATACCCCTTACATTCTAAGCTAGGACTGAAATGAAGTTAGGAGATATGAATTGGGAGCATCTTTGTCCTTAGCTTTCCTACCTAATTTCCGTTGCAATGTAGGGGTGAAGAGCTTAGAGCTAACATCTTCAACTTTGTTTTTTTCCTTAGCGATTGTAATCAAAGCCACAAGTTTGTTAGTTTTATTTACTTATTGACTCTGCATGGTTTCACTATCCTTAAAAGTTAATTAAAGGGATTCAATTGATTTAAAAGTGAGAGGATTTCATTTTCACTAAACTGAATGTGCTCCTCTTGGGGATCCTCATTTTTCAACTTTGTAATTCTAACATTATTCTTTCTGGACTTATTCCTTAATGTTGTAGTTCTAACTTTATTATGTCCAACAATATTATCAACCAATCCATTTTATTATTCTTATTATTAGTTTTGTTTTTTCTACGTCTTTAGGGACATTGACCGCTTTCTGTTCTATTAAGAGGTTAGTTTGTGTTTAAGAGATCCTTTTCCATCAAATTCATCATAGTTATCTGTTATAAATAATTTGTATGTCGTTATCCATCCTGTTCCTTTCTATTTATATGAGGGTTTCTAGTGATAGGTGACTTGCACTGACTCTTCAACCAATTCTTAAAGATTATTGAGTTGCACAATGGGAATACCATTAGGCAAGGATTGAGATATATTAGCTTATACACAAATTGGAGCGAATCCTATCATTTTCATTGTATTAGTGTATTCATCCATATATAAAGGTTATCTTGTGAAGCTTACAAGATAACCCAAGTATGTTTTGGACTAATATTTAAGAAGAATTTTATGAATATTGATCTATAACGGGACATGCTTGAGTTTTAGCTACTCAAGATTTAGTCTAAGGGGCCATTTTTTCATAAATACATATTTGTTATTCATATGAAAAGATCTAATTTCAAGGATCTTTTAAACCTTCTTAGTTGAGCCAAACTTAAAGATAAGGAGCCTCTGTTGATTAAAAAGAGTTTAAGCCTATCCCATTTTCTTCCAATAGAAATTTGCCCATGCTAGCATTAGTGGATATATAAGTCTCTTGTTAACAAAGAAGACAATTGTACATAAGTTCCATTTGGCTATTCCTTGCTTTAGAACTTCCTTCGAGGTCACTACTAGGTTTCTTTCCTTATTTAAAGGGGGTAAGTGGCTTAACTTGTCAATGGGAGAAGAATCTCCAACAATATGACACTTAAGTTTTCCTAAGATAATGAGCTAGCTTATCCAAAATATTCTCAACATGTGGAAGTAAAGCTAATGTTGAGGCAAGGGGTTGAATCTTAGAGTTGGCCTAGGTTTTGATGAGAGTTTGAGAAGGAAGACTCACATCTAAGAGTGGAGGAAAATCAGTTAAGGGAAGAGCCATCTAGAAAACATCCTTTATTTAGATTCAATAACTATGATAGTCACACCAAGTGTTTATAGCCTTCTTCTATCAAGATTTTACTAGCTTTTTTTAGGAAAAACTTATCCCTTTTATATCAAAAAGCTTTTATGCTAATGCTGTGCAAACATCCTTAAAACCCTTCGTAATTTTCGTTTTATTTCATTTATCCCAGTTATAATAATGATGGGTAGCTGTAACTTTTCCTTCAAAAAGGTATATTAAAGATGATGCGCAAATTGTTTCAACTCAAAGATTAGTGGTTCCTTTATAGATGATTCAATTTCTACTAGGATAGGATAATGACTTTTTTAACATCATTTTTTCTTTTTGAGATTTTGATTTACGTCTAAATAGTTTATTTGCTCATGTAATTTTTTTTCTCCTATTCAACTTTCTCTCCTTTCTTGATGCAATACTCTAACATAAACTTATAAACAATTTACTAACATGAATTAAGAAATTTCAGCATATAATACGTTAAGAAAGTAGCAAGAATCATTACATGAGATGAAATGTTTAATAGCATTTGAAATCTTGAAAATTACTTATTCCTTAACAACCCCAAGGATCAATTTCATTCATGAACATTTATTATGGCTTTTCCTATAATGAGGAAGGGTTCAACTAGGATTAGAGGTACCTCAATATATTTTTCCATGTTAAAAATAACAAAATCAATTGGAAAAATTAACATGTTAACCTATACTAAAACATCTTCCATGATACCCATAAGATATACAATCAATCTATTAGCTAATTATAGACTTACCTTACTCAGTTTAGGTTTCTTCAATCCTAACTTTTTATATACAAATTAGGGCATCAAATTAATTCTAACTCCTAAATTAGCTTGCACCTATCAATAAATAAGCCACCAATAATGGAAAAGGTAGTAAAACTCCCTAAATCTTTGTTAGCCCCTAATGGCACCTAAGGATTTTTTTTGAATACTGATCCTAAAAAAACCAACGAGTCACACATTAAGCATAGCAATTATGTCAAATTCTCAATGG
>JANZLF010000001.1:13634608-13654410 GCA_026546835.1 Erythroxylum foetidum | reverse complement strand
TATTAGTTGACCACTCAACCATTTTGTTCAACCAATATGTCCCTTAGAGGGACAATGGTTAACTACAAAACCCTAATTGTTGATAAATTTAAAACAAAAACTACTAACTTATTATGTTAATGAGAACAATTATAAAGGATGAAAGTATGAAATGAAATAATGGATTTCAATAATGCACTTGAGCAATAAAGTCAAGGGAGTAACGAAAGAGAAATGCAAAATTGATTTATAATGGTTTAGCAAACAACCTTTGCCTACTTATACTATTTAGACTCTTCTTATATTTCTATTATAATTTTTTTAAGGCAAAGAATAACCTTTATACAATATTTAATTAGCAAAGATGAACCCTTTTGCAAACTTCCTCCAAGGTGAAGAAGAACCTTAACGTCACTTAGGTTACCTTGTATACAATGAAGAAGAACTCCAATGGAAGCTTACAACTAAAATAAAAACTCACATTATCACTTTAAAAATATTAAAAAAGTTTCACTCACTCTAGAATAAGATAATGAATGCTCAAATGATTTAAAAACACTTAGCAATATGTATAAAAGATACCCCAAATGCTTCTTTATGTAAAAACCAATGAGAAAACATGCATTTAAAGGTTTTAAGAGTCAAAAACTAGCTTTCACTGATTGATCGATATAGCATATTAGTAGATCAGTGTGTATTAAATGCACATATTCAATAGTCTTTAAGACATTGGTCAACCATTAAGGTGTAATGTTTAACCAATATGTACATTGGTTAATCATAAATTTATATTCATAAGCCAATTTACATTCAATGCATAAAATTTGCTAACCGTTGCATATTAGTTGACCACTCAACCATTTTGTTCAACCAATATGTCCCTTAGAGGGACAATGGTTAACTACAAAACCCTAATGGTCAACCAATATGGCAAGAAACTTATTATATGAAGTTACTTACATTACTCAAACACCAGCCTCTATTGGTTTTACCAATCTTATATTAACAACTTCAAATGTCAAACTTGATTTGTAAAGTGTGTTTGAAAGATTAAGAGGCCTTTTAAAAAAAAAACAAAGGCTTTAATACCTTTTGATAAATAAAAATAATCATACAATAAGGTGTTATGAAATATTTATGCATGGTGAACCTTCAAGATCATTAAATTGACTAGATGAGATTATTATTAACAAATATAGAATGACCTTAATATGCATTGATCTTCTTTTATTCCTTGATCTTCACTTTGACAATTGTAAACTTCAACTTTTCTTTATCAACTTTAAAAACTATATTCTTCATTTTATGGCTACATCTTATTCTTATATTTCTTCTTATGAAAATAATAATGTATTCTTAATTATGTTTTGTTGTCATCAAAATATCAATTGAAACCTCCCTTAGTTTAATAATCTCTCACTTTTTGACGATGACAAAGCCTTTGTGATATTAGAGACTAATAATAAAATTAAGCACAAAAAAACTATCCATATCAAGATAATAACTAACTTCCCTTTAATTCATACTATCCATATCAAGATAATAACTAAATTTCCTTTAATTCATACAGAAATCATAATTGAGTATCATGTAAGTGAAATATCAATAAAGAGATATTCAATAACAAGTAAAAGAAGTATCCATGCATAAAAGAAAATTAAAAAAGTCATCATGTTTATAAGAGACACACTCCTCTTAATTCTAATATCACCAAATTGCTTTCCCTTTTTTGGAAACATAAAAAATAAATTAGTTGAAGGAGAAAAGCAAGACTTAATCAAATGATATACGTCATTAGCTTGATGCATGATGATGTTTAACATGGTGTCAAGTTTGGCTAATAACATAGTGAGCTGATACTCAATGGCTTTAGATAAGCATTAAGTGGAGACCTATAGTGTGGTCATAATGTAGTGGCCTCATTATTTATAAGGAGCTCAATAGTGTAACTAAGAATAGGCTCATTGATAGATGCATATTTGACCATATTTATATCCCATATTTGATGTATTTTTGCTTAATATTTTATACTTTTACCATATATTTTGTACTTAATTTACTCCAAGTGTGTTTATAGGTTATAGTTGCCTTTATGGACTTAAAAGAGAGGAATTTAAATGAAAATGCAATATAAAATGAAGATTTGAAGTATAGAAGTAATACATGAGCGTGTATCTAGGCATACAAATCCCTCAAGCCTAACAAAATTATAGAATTCTAGGTATTTGGTGTTGTACTTGGTCCAATACATGACCATGGATTAGACCGTGCATCACCCAAAACCATAAAATTTACTATAAAAGGACGTATTCAGAGGCAATTAAAGGGAACATACATAAGGAGGTGATTGCAAAGGTTGAGATCATTTAAAAGGGGTGACTTTGAGTCAAAGAAGTGAAAAAATACAAAGAAATCATTGAAGGATCCATTGGAATGCAAGATCAAAGATCTACCTTGTAAGAATATTCGATAAAAGACAATTAGGGAGATTTAGAATTATGTTTATGTTTGATTTTGTTCTATCATATAGAACTAAACTCTTTTAATGTCTAAGTTAGATTAACCCTAGTTTTATGCCATAATATGTTTTGATTCTTTTATTAGCTGTTCTCTATTGAAATAGAAGTTTTCAACAAATTGCTCAAGAGAATTATGGAAAGGAACAATCAATTTAAATTTCATTCTAGGTGTAGTAAGCTTGGAATCTCAAGCTTGAATTTTGCTAATGATTTGTTGTTATTCTTAAAAGCTTATACAGGCTCCATTTCATCTCTCCCTACAGATTTAAACATGTTCAATAAACCCCTGAGATTATCTATCAATAAAGATAAAAATGGGATTTTTATCTGCAAATGTTCCCTACTGAGCTATATTATTTTAAGCTTAATCAATGTATATTTGGCCTTACATGTTGTGTTTCTTAGTGCCATCATCAAGGTCATTGACAAACTACTTAGAAGATTTTTCCGGTTTGGTTGTCAGGAAAATTAAGCCAAGGAAAAAATAACTGGATTCAAATATGTTAGCTAAAGCATCAACGGGGACTTATTATTCTTCCACTCAAAGTTACAAATATGGTTATGCTGGTTAAAAAATTTTGGGAATTGTTTAAAGATAAGCAAACCCTTTGGTTTAGATGGGTTCATGTTTACTATATCAAGAGCTTTTATTTCTGGTGTCTAAACATTAGAACAAATGTCTCCGTAGTTATGCACTTCTTAATCAAGATTAGGGACAAGATCTAATAATCTTTATTCTATAGGATTTGAAATAGAAATAGTTCTTTCTTTTGGACTGATAATTGGTCTCCTTATGTATTGTTGGAAAACTATGCTAAATTGCTTCCTCTTAAACCACTCTTCTAACCTGATGCCATAGTATCCTAAGTACTCTTTGATCAAACATTCACTCAAATATTTTGCCAACTTAAAAGCTTTCAAAATTTATGATCAGCGTCATATTAATACTTGATAAGGAAGATGAAATCATCTAGAAAGGCTCAATATTAGGAAATTACACTAATGCTTCATATAAGAAGCTCTCATATAGTATAACTCCAAAAGTTGTATGGAGTGACTTGGTCTAAGTTGAAAATGCCTTACCATGGTTAGTAGTGAAAAGCAAACTTCCCGCTCTAGATTGGCTAATCAATTTCCTTATCACTCCAAACTGATGATTTATACACAAATCAAATCAAGAATTTTTGGATCATTTCTTGATTAAATATGCTTTCATTAATAAGGCATGTAATATAATTATTAAGCTATTCACTTTAGGAAACTCATATGGAGAATAGATTAACATTACATACTAGAGCCCCTATATCAAAATAGAAAGGAAATGGACAAATGTATTTAATGCGCTACACTATCCTACTAGTTTCTAGTACCCGGGATGAACAAAATAGGAGAATATTTTTCAATCAAGCTTTATGTAGTGAGACCTTTAGCTGGTAGCTGATTGGAAAGATTAGACTTCTTTTTTTTAGCATACAAATTAGATTTATATGGGGACTTCTTTGGTTTTAGCCACTCCATACATGCTTCTTCTTTTATATTTGATTTTATGATGTAAAAATGTATGTTTATTAAAATACAAAGTTGTTTCCTTGTAATCCTATTCTTTAAGGCCCATAATGGCTTAATATATTCACAATTTTTGAAAATATGTTCTTTTATTATATTTGGTTAGGATTTTCCACAATCTATCTATGATAGTGATTTCTCAATTACTATATATGAAATCTAAAATTGAATGAAATTTTAGAAAGCTTCAATTCAAGAATGAAAAGTAATCATATTCATATGAAAACTTGTGTCGTTAATTAAATCAGAGAATCATTCCAAACAATAGTTATAAGATTCATATCATTTAGATTTATCTCAAATTTGTTCATACTAATGAAAGAAACAAATAACAATCAAGAAAAATATGAAATAAAAGAACTCATTCTTATGGATATTAAAATGATGAAGTTCTTTACTTGAATTATGATGGAAATCCTTTTATTTTGATCTAAAGTTGCTCTTTTCTTGTAAAATCGCTCTTCGTTTATATACGTATGTGTCATTACAGTCTCTCAGTTGTCTTATTCTATAAAATCCATAAAATTTCATAAATATTGTACTAATAAAGTCCCAAATATGAATTCATATTGGACATGTTTTCCTTAAGTGAGTTACTTTGTAGAAAATCCTTGATATTTGTAAAAAAATCACTAACACTGATCTTAAATATAGGTCTGTGTTGCATTTGTATTACTTAACAAATAACTGAAATGTAGCATAAATTGGTAAATTGGACATGGTTCCATTTTCTAAACATTATTGCAAGTCCTTTCTCTAAAATCATGCTTACTACTCCAATTTAACTCTATTTTTTAATTTTAAATTATTTAATAAAAAGTTAAACTAAGGCTTAAAAATAATATATAAGCAAAATTAAGTACCAAATCCTATGAAAACCGTCAAAACACAAGCAATACATTCTTTTAAAAAATTAAAAAGAATTTGATTAAGGAATAAGAGACTAAGTCTAACGCAATGAAGATTTCCTTATTCAGATGGATACGTAAGGGAATATGCCTTGACCAATAGACTGAAAGAAACAAGCTTGATCCATATGGCTAGTTCTCTATCGTCTAAGTCTTCAAAAGCTTCCAAGCAAGCCCATCTCCTGATCAAGTCTTCATACCTCCTCAAGAGATACATGCTAAAAGCATAATATAATTAGAAATTATCAGTCGATAACCGTAAGTCAATCATAGAGCTTTTGATAGGAGCGCTAACTCCTTTATGTCTTTCTCTTTGTAAAGAAAGATTATAGTTTATTTCAAGGTTAATTGTAAATAAAATCCTAATTATATTTCAAGTCTAACTCTAATTATAATTATAATTTAAACTTAATAAAATCATATATCTAATATTCAATCATTGAATATTAGATTTGGGGGTTTTCACTGGCCTTCTGCTGGCTTGGGACTTGGGATATCGCAGCGTGATTGTCGAGGTGGACTCCACTGAGGTCATCACTCTCCTTTCTCATCCTCACAGTATGTTCACTGAGTTTCCTTTTTTTTTGTCAGGTACTTGGGAGCTCTTACAGAAGCTTTGGGAGGTTCGCATCCAGCATGTTGTCCGGGAAGGCAATCAGTGTGCAGATCATTTGGTGAACTTTGCCAGTGTTCTACGTCCGGGTCTGCATGTCCTCCAGGAGCCGCCCTTTGGAGTCCAGGAGTTGCTTTGCCATGAAGCGCAAGCGGCAACTTTTGCTCTTGCAATGCGATAATTTAGTTTAGTCTGTCCCTTTGTACTCAAAAAAAAAAAATCAATCCTTGAAGTTTCTTAAACTTCATAATTAAATTTTAATTAATTAAATCATATTTTCTATACTTAATTTCTCTATATGTGTCATTCACTAAGTTCCTAATGTGTTGGTAATGATTATAAATTATAATTATAATTTATATTTATAATTAGATAAATTAAAACTACTTCTAATTCATCTTGAATTATGTAGTAAAATAATTTATATTCATAGATTAATATTGACATTTAATAATATGTCATGTTATCTTTCAATTCTCTAATAAAGGAATTTATATTCATAGCTCAATATTGACATCTACCAACATATCATAACCATAAAAATATTAAAAATGTCAAAATAAATAGTTTGACTTAACGTTTCTATGTATAGTTTTAACTTATAATTTAATCCTTTTTTAACCAATATTCCAACTGGACATTGAACATAAAATTAGCGTCTATTATATTAAATCCAATCATGTTTGTTTTTACTAATTAGTAACTAATTTATAATTGATATTTGAAATTTTTTAAAGATCTTAATTCTCTTATAGAGAATTTCTTCCATCATTACTAACATAACAAAAAGGTAGGACATTCTCCTAAATTACTTTTGGGTAATAAATCATTTATTTACTTTCTCAACTATCTCCACACAGTTTATACTATATCTAATATAATTGGCTAAGCAAATCTAAATAAAATAAATCATAAGTAGCATAAAAAAATTACCAATTCTCATATAAAGTAATCTTGTAATCTCAAATCTAAAAAACAATTATATAGCCATCGTAATGAGGATATCCATAAGCACATAAGTAATGTTCTATTTAGAATCCTCTATTTAGAATCCTCGTAATCAAGCTAGTTTAGTGAACTTATCTAATAATATGTACTCATACATTTGTTTTAGAATCTTGGGACTTTAAATTATAAGATCAATTATTTTTTCAAAAGAAGGAAACATAATATGTGCTAGGGTTATCATTTTATCAATATTCCATCTTGATGAAAGTATAACTAAGAATAGTTTAGCAATAATACACAAATATAAATTCAATCTCATAACTAAATTTACAAAATAATTATTTTTAAATTTTTATTTTTAGTATTAAATGTTAAATATAATTAATACAAATCATTAATACAAAAATGAATTTATTAGATAAATTAATAATATTATACATTAATTATAACCAATTGATTGACTATAAGAATATAAACTAACACATCAATCATGCTACTTAAGTTTAGTGGCATGTAACCACTTTTATTAACGAGCACTACTAAAACTATTTTCCCATTTGGGTATGATTTAGAAAGGGTTAAATGCACCATTCTTATTGGAAAGTTTATGAAAATTGTGAAAGAAATTTTAACAAAAATTAAGGCTATTGTGGATTAGCTTATTTCTATACTAATAATGAATTATCATGATGTCAATATTTATTTTCTTATTATAATATAGTTCAATTATTTGTTAATCATCTTGTTTTTGAGACAGTATAAGAGAGTAGCAAGTATGAAATATGGGATCCATTGTTTTTCTTTTAAAAAGATAAAAAATAATATTAAATAATAATTAGATAGCTAAGAAGACTTCCATGTTTATCAATTGACAATGGAAAATACAATTGAATCTACTTAATGCTAAAATTAAGGCTAATTTCTAATAACAACAAGAACCTCATATTCTTTTGCCTCCTTCTAACTTCCTCCTTCCTATATTTTTCCTTATAGTAGATATGGACTCACTAAACCAGCTTTTCATTTTCTCCATATTGCCATTTATTATCCACAAGAAAGTGGCCATATCATTACAAATCATGGCTTATAAGTTGCTCCTTAGTCCATTGAATGATCTCGATTTCAATATGTTCCTTGGAGCTCTCCACTCCTTAAAAACACCCAACATTTCTTTACTTATGAATTTTATAAAGGTTTAAGCCAAAAGTTAGCACAAGCACCATCTTATTTTCTTTGGAAAAGCTCCTCTCCATATACGACCATTCCAGGAACTTGGAGTAGTTGAGTCTAGACTTATTTATACGATATAGATCTAGGACACCTTTCTAGATATTAAAGGAAAATTTGCAATTAAAGAAATCATGCACCAGGGTTTCTGAGCTCCCTTTGCATAAATAGTAGAAGATACTGGTGAGGTTGAGATAACTTAGCTTAAAAAGAGTGGCTACTTTGTTTTGGTTTCTAACCATATGAAGAAAGAGACTTTTGGCAACAAATTTTAACTCCAAATAGATTTGTATTGAGCCTAAATTATGTTCCCTAACCCTGAGTACTTCTCTATAAGAATAATTTGTAAATTTCCAAAATGAGTGACCAAGCCAAATATATGAATCTTTCATCTTTGCATTAGGATTATAACTTTGAAAAATATGTTTAAGATTTACAAGAATGTTCATCCAATGGTTAAAACCAATCGAAACTCTCACTTTAATGCAACTTAGGAAATTTAGAACTGTAGGCATTATCTTTAATTTTGTTTTAATTATTAAAGTATAGTAAAATTATATCACCATTCCCACTCTACACTTGATCTGTCTTGATAAACCCCCCTAAGTTTTGGTAGTTGAGATAAAAACTATAAGAAAGAGGGTTTATCATTCATTTCCCATAAGCTTTTTGTTTTTAAAAAATGTAAGTGGATCCATTTAACCTACATTGAATTTTTATTCTCCAATAAAATTCATAGCCTCTTTTCCATAAAAGCTTTGTTGCTTAAGTTGATTGGGGTGATCTATATCCCCCTTCTTTCAGTGGTTTGCAAACTTCTTCCCACCCAACCTTAGTGTTATACTTACCATTATGACCTTTAGCCTATAGGAATCTCCTTAGCAATTTCTCTATTATTTTAGTCATACCCCTTAGATAGGACGAAATGTGATGATCAATACAGATAAAAAGAGACTTTAATATGGATTTAATTTGTTGGACCCCGTTTTTGAAGCCCAACATCGGACAACGGATCATGCAACTTAAGCGTGGAGGGAGGTTTAGAAGAAAAATCCTTCGAAACCAAAGATGGGCGACGTCGCGGCAAGCATATGCAAGAAAATCTCCTGGACCCCTCGGGAATTTTACGTCGCAGCGAACGATTTAACTTTTACCACGGCAAACCTACAATTGAATTTTCGCTGCAGCGACCATTTGATCTTGCCGCGGCGAACTCACCACGCCAACAAAAATAAAAAGCTTTGGGTTAATTGTTGGACCCCAAGCTTTTCATGAAAGATTTGAACCATTGAATGAGAAATTTGGTGATTATTTACGAGTAAAGAACAAATGAATGAAAATTCATGAACCAAGAATTTATAGACAAGAGTAAAGTAAGGAACAAGAAATGTGGATAGATTCATGATTGGCTAAGGTGTTTTTGGTAGATACGAGATTTTTTTTGGAAATAAAAAGAATTAAGGTGAAAGCTAGAAGTGAAATAAAAGCAAAAATGAAATTGAATATGTGAAGTAAGTTGATGAAGGATATGTACATATATGTATGTTCTGTTATTCGCGTTCATGGTTTAATCATGGATTATAATTTATTTTTATGGAGGCCATTGATTTGAAATGAAATTGAGAATGAAGAGCAAATGGCGTAGAAAAGATGATCTTAGTATGAGTTGTGTTAAGGAAAGATTTTGAAACAAATAAGTAGTTGATCTGGAAAATGTTCACTGAGTATGCTTCGGTCTATTAGCCCTATATTTTTCTCTAGTTGTCCAAATGAGATGATTCTTAATTTATATTAAACTAGAAACATATGGCTACATTTCTTATGAAGACATCAATTTTTAATTCTGTCTCTAAGAGTCTCAAAATTTTGTGAAGTTAAGGATTGGGTGCAGTACGTTGGTGTATGAATGGAAATTTCACCTTCAGACATTAGGGACAAATTTGGGATTGATATAAATAGATTAGAGCAAAGTTTCCTCTGGAAATTTGTAAATCTTTCTTTTATCTTTCCAATGGTATATAGTATGAAATTTTTGAACATCGGAATCAAAAGTTATGATCTTTACAAGTGACTTAGTTTTGCTTCTGTCTAAAAATGACGTCATCATCGTCTTAGTATGACGTCAGCATCGTCTTAGCTTTGCTTCAGTCTCAAAATGATATCATCATTGTCTTAGTATGATGTCAGCATTGTCTTAGTGTTGTTTTTTTTAGTTTTGTTTCCGTCTCAAAATGACATGATCATCGTCTCAATACGACATCAGCAATCGTCTCATGACGTTAGCATCGTCTCATTTTGGCCAGAACATCTTCTAGTACAAATTTGATCCTTTATATGATAGAATTGGCCTTTAAGGTCTTCATAAGAGTTGTATATCTTGAAGTACTCTTTCTATTCATATAAAGAACACCTGAATCTGAGTTCTATATAGAAATTTATACCCATTTTTCCGATTCATCTCAGTATGATGTCAACAATCGTCTCATGACGTCAGTATCGTCTCATTTTGTCCAGAACATGTTCTAGTACAAATTTGATGTTTTAGATGATAGAATTGGTCTTATAAGAAGTGTAGATCTTGAAGTCCTCTTTCTATTAATCTAAATAACACATGAATTCGAGTTCTATACAGAAAGTTGTACCCATTTTTTCGATTAATCTCAATATGACATCAGCAATCGTCTCATGACATCAACATCGTCTCATTTTGGCCAAACATGTTCTAGTACAAATTTGATCCTTTAGATGATAGAATTGGTCTTTAAGGTCTTCATAATAGTTGTAGATTTTGAAGTCCTCTTTCTATTCATCTAAAGAATACTTGAATATGAGTTCTGTATAGAAATTTATACCCATTTTTCTGATTCATCTTAGTATGATGTCAGTAATCGTCTCATGACGTCAGCATCGTCTCATTTTGGCCAAAACATATTCTAGCACAAATTTGATCCTTTAGATAATAGAATTGGTCTTTAAGTCTTCATAAAAGTTATAGATCTTGAAGTCCTCTTTCTATTCATCTAAAGAAAACCTGAATCCAAGTTCTGTATAGAAAGTTATACCCATTTTTCCGATTTATCTCAGTATGACGTCAGCAATTGTCTCATGACGTCAGCATCATCTCATTTTGGCCAGAACATCTTCTAGTACAAATTTGATCCTTCAGATGATAGAATTGGTCTTTAAGGTCTTCATAAGAGTTGTATATCTTGAAGTCCGTTTTCTATCCATCTAAAGAAAACCTGAATCTAACAGAAAGTTATACCCATTTTTTCGATTCATCTCAATACGATGTCAGCTATCGTCTCATGACGTCAGCATCGTCTTATTTTGGCCAGAACATCTTCTAGTAAAAATTTGATCCTTTAGATGATAGAATTAGTCTTTAAAGTCTTCATAAAAGTTGTAGATATTGAAGTCTTATTTTTATTTATCTAGAGAACACCTTAATCTGATATCTGTAGGGAAAGTTATGACAATTTTCCCAACCTTATATTATCTGATGACATCACTTAGTCTCAAAACGATGTCATATATTCTGTTCTATTTTTGACCCTTTAGATGAACTAATTTGTCCCAAGACTTTGATGAGAGTTGTACTCTTGAAGTCTTGTTTTGAACCATATAAGTAATACATCAATCAGAAACTTCTACAAAGAGTTATGCTAATTATCCCAAGATAGGTTCAATATGATTGAGGACCAAGCCATGTTTGATTCTTTTGGCCATAACTTCTTCTATAGACACCCGAATGACTTGATTCTTGAACCATTGTATTTTTAAGACGTTGTTCTATATCTATGCCAAAAATCATAGCCATATGAAATGAATGAAGAAAGGTTGAGTGAAAAGAATGGGACAGGTATAGTGAATGTGCTCTTAAGTAATATGAATTGATGAATATACTTTAGTATTTTGAGTATATCTGGATCTATAGAATTCCAAATGAGATGATTTCTAATTTGAGGTAGACTAGAGACATGGATCTACAAATGGTATGAAGAAATTGGAATCTGATTCAATCTCTAATATGTGTATATTTTAGATGGAAGTTGTGCATAGTATGATATTTTGGGATAGGAGCAGTCCAAAAATGTTTGAAGTATATCTTTTGAATCACTGAACCAAATGGAATGATTTTGGTGTCATTAGAAACATAAGATAATGGGAAACATTTTCTTGAAAAAAGTTTTATGTCAAAAAGGGTATTTTTGGCAAGACACTTAAGGTTAAAAAGAACATAAGCTTAGGGGGAAGGGTAAAATGAGCTTTTTGGACTCATTAAGGGCATAATTGGAAGAAGAAGTATTTTCTTGCTTATAAATAAAGGAGGAACAGAGAATGAGAAGATTCTGGAAAAGCAAAATGTGAGGATGAGAAAAGAGATAAGGGAGAGAAAACATGAAAAAGAATGAAAGAGAAAAAAAAGAGAAAACAAGCTAGGGTTTTAATTCCCTTAGCCTTCAAGAAAGATTTTAAGGTTGTTCAAAAAGAGAAAAAGGTAGAGGAAGAGAAGAGCTTTCTTTTGAGCTAAAAATCCCTTCATTTGGTGAAGAATGAAGGTAAGATCATTTTGAATCCTTTGCATTTTTGGCAGGATTTTAGTTCATGGAGTTTAAAAAATGTTTGGGTTTAAGTATTTTAGAACAAATTTTAGTGATTGTGCTTTGTGGGATTTTCAGTTGAAAATCCTATTGAGTGAGATTTTTGTTATTGTATAAAGGGATCAAGAGAGACAAGAGGAACAAAAGAAGAAGCATTTTGAACAAGTCAAGTCTTTAAGAAAGAAAATCAAGGTGGGTACATGTTTGTAATAAAATAAATAAGCCATTAATGCTTTCTTTAAATCAAGAAATTTTCTGATTTCAATTGCATCCTAAGTGTTGCATCGTTTGCTGTTGCATATTCTGTGAAATCTGCTACATGTTGATTACATGTTTTAAGTAATGTTTTTGGAAAAGATGCATGTATAAGAAATTATGTTTTCAAAATACATGTCAATCATACATATGAAATATTGTTTGCTCATGAAACTCAAGTTTTCAAGAAGTGCCATTTTGGGCAATAGAAGCTTACAAGTTTTGAAATATATGTGTTATGTGGGTTTGTGGTGATCTCTCAAGAACCATCACGTGCACGTTGACTCAAGTTTAAGGCTTCTCCCGCCTGCTCACTAATGGCCCGAAGCTCTTTCAAGGACTCCCTCAAGTTTACAATTGCACAGGACCATTATATGAGAATGTGTAGTGCGTCATGTTTTGGATCCACCCAAACCATTATGATGTGTTTATGTGCCCATGAGATGTTTGATCAAGTTTGATGTATTCATGTTATGTGACTTGTGGATTTTGGCTAAAAGCCTAGGAAGCATGTACTTTATAAACTCACTAAAAATTTATTTTGATAAGAAAAATGGTTTCAAAAGTTTTGATTCTCTTCTTATTATAAACTGATACCCACGAGCTTTCGAGTTCACCCCCTCTCTATCCCCTCCTCAGGTATTTTGATGAGAAGTCAAGAAAGCAAAAGCATGAAGGAAATACTTTAGTTTTGCTTATTTTGTATTTTTGGAGTTTTGATAGAGTTGTAATGTTTGTACTGGTTATTTCGGATTATGATATATTAGAACTTGTAAGTCCCCTTTTGTTTGATGGTAATGAAATGTAAATGATCATATTTTCAACAGTAAGAAATGCATTGAGAAGTATGATGGATGTAAATATTCGTTTAAGTTTTTGGCTATTCACAAGTTAGTTGGGTTCTCGAAACGGGTCCCAACAGTTGTAGTATCAGAGCAAGAAGATGAATCGGTGATGATTAAGGAATTTCCATAGGAGTAAGCTCACGTTCATGTTCTGAAGTTGGGCTCTAGAAATCGATGCCCAACATTAATTACACCGCGGCGAACTCTTAGCTTTGCCGCGGTGAAAACCCCTGAAGCAGAACCCACAACCCAAAATCAACTTACCTCATTTAATACAACTTAAACTTTTTCAACTACTCAACCCCAACATTAACTCTACTAAATGCAACTATAAATTTCCCAACAACCATCCTCAATTCAAACCCAAAATAAAATGAACTTATACATAAACACATGCAATTTCCAAAATCCGAATACATATTTCATTAATAACAAAAGTAAGAGTTTTACAAAGCTTTAATGGCATTTTAAGCCATAATACA
The DNA here is from genome assembly GCA_026546835.1 of Erythroxylum foetidum. Taxonomy (NCBI): domain Eukaryota; kingdom Viridiplantae; phylum Streptophyta; class Magnoliopsida; order Malpighiales; family Erythroxylaceae; genus Erythroxylum; species Erythroxylum foetidum. The sequence continues at coordinate 13,640,464 of JANZLF010000001.1, read as the reverse complement.
TCAGTTGAGTTTTGAGAACCAAAAATACAAAATACATTTGAACTAGCAAAACTTGAAATGCGGCTAAAGCCTTGAATTCCAAAAAATCTAACTTAAAAACACAAAAACATGTTTAATACGGAGTTATGTTGTAACTCTTGAACTACTTAATCTCTTGCTCATCACCTGAATAGGGGAAGGAGAATGGGGGTGAGCTTAAAGCTCATGGGTGACAGATTTATAATCGAAAAACAAGCAAAAACCCTTTTCAAACCTCATTATTATTGTGTATTTTCGAAACCATAATAATTTCGCATGAAAATCACCAAACACTTATTTCTCAAAATTCTCAATTTATCAAACAATTCATGAGCAATCATAAATCATGTATGCAACAAACTTGTCAATAGATTATAAACACATAAACACATCAGAATGGTTTGGTTAGATCCATAAATATGACGCACTACACATTTCTACATAATGATCCTATGTAGTCGTAAACTTGAGGGAGTCCATGAGGAGCTTCGTGCCACTAGCAGGTAGGCAGGAGAAACCTTAACTTAGTCAACGTGCACGTGACATTCTTGAGGGACTACCACAAACCCACATAATACATATTTTATAACTTATAAACTTTTAGCCCAAAATGGCACTTTTTCTTTTTAAAAACTTGCTTTTCAAATACTTGATATATTTTGGAAACCATTTCTGAAATCATGATTTTGTAAGCATGTATCCTTTCAAAAAGAAATCCTTTTCAAAGTATTTTCATCAATCATCAACACAATTCATGTAGCAAACATATAACAATTTCACAATACAATCAAGAAGCAAATAAATGCAACATCTATGATGCAATTGAAACCATTTAGCTTCCTTGATTCAAAGAAAATATTGAGTGGCTTATTTACTCTTATAAACATGTACCCACCTTCGTTTCCTTGCTTATAGACTTGCTTAGGAATGTCTTTCCTCTTGCCTCTCTTGCCCCACTTGATTTCCTTAAACAATAACCAAAATTCCATTTAATTTGGTTTAGAAATCGAAAAGTCATATCTCAATAATTTGGACTACTTCTAATGTTGAAACAAATATCTATGCTTGACTTATATCCCAAACATTGAGATTCTTCGAAGCTTAATTTAGACTTATTCCTTCACACAATTTGTAGTCCTATGTCTCTAGTTTATATCAAATTAAAATTAACCTCATTTGGACATCTATAGAAAAAGTTATGCCCAAAATACCAAAATGTATCTGTGTAGGAAAAATGGACTTCACCGCGATGAACTGGTCTAGAAACTCACTTTGAAGACATATTTTGCTACATTTTTCATCTTTTCACTTTCCCCCTTTCATATATAATCCATCTTAACACTAGCCCATATTTTCTACTTCATTATCAACCTAAAATCATTCACAAACCAATTCATAATCTACTCTTGATCATTAACTAAACAATAAAACATTAACATAAACCATTCATCAATAACTTCCTACCCACATTCAACCTTGTTTTCACTTCTAACTAACCCTAGATATGCTTCATCCAAAAATCAAGAAGGGTTAATGGTTATACTTACTTGTTTTAGCCTCTTAGTCTCTAAGTTTTTCAAGAATCTCCAAACCCTAGCTTTTCTTTTCTTTTTCTCCTTTCTCCTCTTTCATTCACGATTTTTGCTTCTCTACAATACAAGACTACATTTACTTCTTTCACTTTTACCCTAAATGCATGAGCAAAGTCCACTATGCCCTTCTATGTAATGCCTTAGCCTTCTAACCTTAAGTGATCTTCCAATTTTGCCCTTATACATTCTTACTTCTTCAATTTAACTTACACCATACTATACTCTATCTTAATCTTAATTTCTCCATTTAATACCTCTAATTCCATCAATCTAAGCAATAAATCATCCGATCATTGGCATGCTAATTAAACTCCAAACAAAATAATTTATCTAGCAAGACCACAAAATTTAATCAATTCATGCTCAATAAATTAAAAAAAAATTTAGGGCCCATCATAATCAACAGTAATCTCCCTACAAATGATAAGGTTTTATTGCAGCAACTATTGAGCCTCCATTGGATCTTGTCAATCAAGGGATAAATTATTTATATTGAAGCCTCTTGGTTGATAAAGGTAAGAAAAGATAAATAAATAAGGGCTGCTTGAGTTGAAGACTAAAGATTGTTAAAAGCCAATGAATAAAATGATAGAGCAGTGGTAGATAAGATCATACACTCTTTGTTTCTATTAATCTCCAAACTTGAAAGATCCTTAAAAATATTAAGAGAAGCCATAAGGATAGTTGCAGGTCTATCATAAGCTCTTAAGAATAGAAATAAATCATCTATAAAAGAAAGGAAAAACTTTACTAGCTTTTTATATACACTATGATATTTAAAACAAGGAGCTAACTAAATGTTATGCATCATCAATCTTGAACGAGATTTTATACATAATATAAATAAGTATGGAAAGATATTATAACCTTTTCTCAACCCCTTTTTACCTTTAAAATAATGTTTTGTCTCACTATTAACTAAAATAATGAATAAAGCAATTTGGAAACAAAATTAATCTAATTCATCAAGTTTTCTAGGAAACCAATCACTTAAAATAATTAGAAAACAAACTCCTAATTGATCAAGTTATACGCTTTATGAAAATCAACCTTAATTGCATAATTTATAAGAGAATTCGTTCTATTATAGCCCTTGAACAAATCTTGATCTAACAACATATTGTCTCCAATCAATCTTTGGTCTTAAAAAGAACTTCTACATTTATTAGGAGCTTCAAAACTCTTTTTAACCTTGTTTCCAATATTTTAAATATGGTTTTATAATTACAACAAGAGATTGGCATGTGCTTATTCAGAGGCCTTATGTTGGAAACTTTAAGGATGAGGCACATAAATGTCTAATTAATCTCTTTGAGTAGTTTTCCTTTCTTAAAGAACTCAAGGAATGCACCAATCTCAATATTCTTGATTATAGGCCAAGATTTTTGGAAGAAGCATCCATTTATATTGTCAGTACAAGATGCTTGTTAGTACTCAATTTAAACAAAACTTTCTCTATATCTTGTGCATTAAAGAGAGAACTCATCAATTTGAAGTCTTCATTAGAGAACTATTTATAGATAAATGAGCTAAAGATTTACATAGAGGAATTACTTGAAGCATAAGTTCCCAAATAATCCTTGAAGAATAAAAAAGCCTCATTTTTTAGATCTTCCTAAGAAGTAGTTGAGACACCAGTATGATTGGTCAAGGAATAGATCTTATTGGAGTTTCTCCTTAACATTGTTGAATTATAGAAATTTTGGTGTTTTAATCCCCATTTTGAGCCATTAACTATAGATCTTTATTTGAGCAATGTTTTATATAATAAAATAGGTTTGATATAAGAGCATAGTGTTATCTTTTCCTCATTTAACAAAAAATAGTCGCCAAGATGTTTTTATACCTCCTCCTAAACCTTAGAAAATTATCTTTGACAGTTGAAACATTTTGCTATGTGCTTTTTCCTCTCCTTAAATTCAACTCCTTGAGTCTTCTTTAATTAGGATTAGCTTTTTAACACTAATAAAAGCCATACATCCATAGATAGATTCAGACATACCTTTTAAAATAGCTTTTATGAATCATTCTTCCTTTATAAAAATGTTATTAAACATGAAGGAGAAATTCCTTTTGCATTTAAAGATCATGTTTTGGATAAAAATGGGGGAATGATATAAAAATAAAGGATTCAAAAAGAGGTCTTTGCTCGCAAGGAACTTAGATAACCACTCTCTATTTATGAGTGTCCTATCAAGATTCTTCCTTATATGTCATCTCGTTGGTTGTTTCATTCTCTAAATGAAAAATCTCCCCTCAAACTTCAAGTCAATTACTACCATTTTATCCATATACTCTTTAAAATCATGTTTAAATTCTTCAAAATTACACGATCCTCTACTTATGACTTGTAAAGAGTAATATTGAAATCCTCCAAAAGTATATAAGGGTATTGATTTTGGAGTGTATGTATTGAAGGTTATCCTATAGTTCCTTTCTCTAAAAAGAAAGGAGACAATAACCCTTATATTCTTTTGGAGAAAAAAAACCAGAAAGATGAATAAGTTAACCACTAGTTTAAAGAACATTGACCTTGATTTGCTTGGTATCAAAAGCTATCACTAAACAACCATAGTCCGGATGTTAGTGGCTTGACAAAAAAGAACTGCCCAAAAAACTTAACTTCAAGAAGTTTTCTAAGTTAATTTAGACAATAGTAATCATAACATAGTAGGTTTATTCTAAAACATAAAGTATCTTAAGAACTACTATTTTTTGGTGCAATTGATGTCCCTCATATTCCATGATGTTGTGGACATTTTGGGATGTTTTGGAGCTTAAACCCCTTAAACATGTTCCTTCTTCCTAACTTCCTTTTGTTATTAACCTTAAATTCCTTAGTAATTAACTATTTGACTTCCTTAGGAATTTTTAGGACTTAGTTCCCTAACAAGTGCCTTGTTTTGTGATAGGCACATCATGTTTGAGTTAGGTACATCTAAACTCTCTTTTGAAGTTTTTGAAATCATCTATATTCTCCACCCTTGTTTCTATTGTAACAGGATTATCTCCTTTTAACACATATACATTTGTATTTATAGGGTTCTCTTCTACCACCTTTTGGTTTGGATGTGAATTATGTTCATACAAAATAACATTTAGTTAAGTGTCTATCCCTATATGTTTAGTGAAATCTCATCTATTGAATCTTCTCCCTGTTGCATTCCACAATTGACCTTGTATTTTTAGTGTTGGCTTCCATTAAATGGAGACTTGAATAAAGTATTCAAATAAAGTATCATCTTCCTTTGGTCTCATAAGAAGAATGATATCAGGCAAATCCTTCTCCATCTCAACACTTACTGATGTGAACCGGAGTAAGGATCACCATAGAGATGGCGTGCTTGACGAAAGTAAGCTTGTCATTCCAGTTGGACCTATGTCTAGGGCTAGGACCGAAAGACTCAAGGAGGCTTTCTATGCACATGTGGGCCAATTTGCGGAGAGGATGAAGTGCTCCAAGCCTATTAGAGGAGAGCTTAATAGAATTGAGCCCAAACTAATCTATTTAACTCAAATCATTGGACTGGATACACTTGGAGCTTGAAGACAAAAAGACTTAGGCTATTTTAATGCTTCATCACTTAAGCCCAATGAGTGTTTGGTGCGCCACTTATTTTATTAGTGGGAGTGGGCTATTTAATTCACTTAAGTCCAGGAGCATATGGATCCAGTAATGGCGTCACACATCAGACTTATTTATTTAGTTTTTGGACTTTGTTTTATTTTGGACTTTCATGAATTTTTAGCCCAACTTTTTATTATTTAACCTAGGTATAAATATGTGTCTTTAGGTTAAAATTAGCTTTTAGATCAGAATAGCTGGAGTGCCATTGGCTTCAATAGGGAGAAAAATTATTCTCTTATTCTTGTTACCTTTCGAACCATCTTTCACTTATCAATTGTGTTGGACCAATGGCGGTTGACAAATTAAATCCCTTTATATTTTGATAATAATAAAATATCTAGAAAAAGTTAAGAGATTATTGCAGGTATTATTCAATGAAAGAATCGTGCAAATCAAGAGAAGCAAGTGTTTAATCAATGAAGAGTCAAGATGGGAGTTGCCTACTAAAGGAAATTGACATAAAACATAAGGTCTGTAGAGAATTTGGTCGGATGTTTTCATAGATGGCTAAACAAGTCGACTTACACAATACAAGTTGACTTACATATGAAGATGAATTCACACAAGTCGACTTATAGGAAACAAGTCGACTTATCGAGGTAAACAAGTCGACTTATA
>JANZLF010000001.1:13590137-13604818 GCA_026546835.1 Erythroxylum foetidum | reverse complement strand
TTATGATTACGTACCTTTGTTACGATAGAATTATACCTTATATATGGAGCAACAACTAGGTTTAGGTCTTTACGTGTGCATGAGAGTCTCTCACATGCGGACGAGTTAAGAAGAGCGTAGATCGGGCCTGGGCTTGACTTTGAAGAATGGACCGATCAGCTCACGGGTCGTCTGAGTTCGGGCTCTGCATGACCGGCCCGACCAACATGTAATAATGTAACCTTTTTTGGACATCAAATTAGTTCTACGAAAATAAAAAGCTAATGAGTAAAAGAAACGAGCTTTCTATTTTTTATTTTATTTTCCCCTGTTTCTCAGTTAAAATAACCATCCAATAGGAATGGGGGCAAAGTCATACAGTAATACAGAATCTGCAAGTTTGAAGAAGGGAAAGCTGCTTGGTGTCCATCTCTCTCTCTCTCGGTCTACCACAAAATGGAGAAAAGGACCATTTACTCATGGCTAGCAGCAATTCTCTGCTTCGTGGTGTTGATGGTTGTCACTCCTGCCATTCCTCAGTCCGAAGCTTACCACGACTTCGCTGACCAACGCGAATTTTTGGGTAATCAAAAACCCCTCCCCCCTTTTCTTCTCTATTCTATTGATTGTTTCTCTCCCTGTTTTCAGCAAATCTCCATGCTTTCTACTTACCAAATGAAGAGGAACTATAGCATTTTATGATATTATTCCGTGATCTTTGCTCAAAGTTTGTTTCTCGGTTCAATCAAGTCTCCAGTTTTGATCTATCTTTCGGATTTTTTCTTGATTTTTAATTTCAGGCATACCAAATACGCTTAACGTTATTTCTAATTTCCCGTTCTTTGTCGTTGGTGCGATTGGTTTCGTGCTTCTTTATCACGGGAATTACTTCAAACTCAGGTAGGTCTCTTGATCGCATCAGCGATTTCATACATTTTATGATTTATATACTAAATTGACCTATTTTGAACTAGTCGATTGCATATATTTCAAGTCCTTTTTTGCCAACTTTTAAAGTTTGCGAGGTGAGCTTTGGGGTTGGACGTGTTTCTTCATTGGTGTAACCGCCGTTGCTTTTGGCTCTGGCTATTACCATCTCAAGCCTAATGATGCTCGTCTTGTATGGGATCGCTTGCCAGTGAGTTTGGTTATTTCCAACAATGGAAGGGAATCCAACTTTGATCAGTTTGTGAACTGATTATAGTTACATCTGAATGTACTACTTTTTTTCATGACTGTTGCAGATGACTGTTGCATTCACTTCAATTATAGCAATTTTTATCATTGAAAGAATTGATGAGCATAAAGGAACAGTGTCCATTATACCTCTTCTTTTGGCCGGTATTATTAGCATTCTATATTGGAGGTATATGTTCTCTTTCACATCTTTATGTCATATTCTTTTGGATTATATTTTACATTATGAAGATGAGTCTGTAATTGAGTAACAGAATGATGAGGATCATTTTGAGTAGAACCCTTGCACATGAAAACTAGTTTGGTATTTCGCATGATATTTTCTTTTCTCTGGAGTTTTATAGATTCTTTGACGACCTTCGTCCATATGCCCTAGTACAGTTTGTTCCCTGCATTGCAATTCCATTGATGGCAATCTTGTTGCCTCCAATGTACACACATTCCACATATTGGCTTTGGGCAGCAGGTTTGTGATTTCATAATAAAGTGGTCCTCTTGTATGTCTAAGCTATCTTCTCAAGTTATGTTGATCATTTCTATGTATGCAGGCTTCTATTTGTTAGCTAAGGTGGAAGAAGCAGCAGACAAACCAATATACAAATGGACTCATCATATTGTCAGTGGGCACACTCTCAAGCATCTATGCGCTGCAATGGTTCCTGTCTTCTTGACACTTATGCTAGCAAAGAGGAGCATTCAAACAGATAGGTATCTTTCTGGATCTCTTTGTTAAATCAACTGCTTACTGAGATATATATGAGAATAGCTGGTTTTTCACCTGATTATGAGTAGTCCAATTACGACTGCATTATCTTCCTATGATTTTCGTTCTTATTCTAAAACTTAAGAGGTACACTATATGCTTTGGTTTATCTGGTGTACCTCATCTGAATTTTACCTTTGGGCGGATTGGAGTGTTGAAAAATGTCCATTGCTCCCTCAGTCCCTCTTAAACCATTCATTGCAATTTGCTAAAGTATTTCACACCCCTCTTGTGAATGAGATTGTTTCTACCTAGTATTTAATTGGTTAATAGATTTGTCTGTTTTGTCGGGCACATAGAAGTATTTAGTAGGCAAAGAACCTTAGCCAGAGTCAACTCAATCTGCACACACATTAAATGCGCATACATGCTTAGGCAGACAAACAAATAATACCTTCTTTTACTCAAGTAGAACTGTTGCATATTTTCCACAATTATTTCTCCTAAATATTGTCTTGTGCAGGGAATAATTTCTACATAATGTTTAGTTTACTTTTGGTTTGTTTTTCCAATTTTCTTGGGTTATAGTAGTCATTCAGATGATAAAGACCTCTCAAGGAATCTAACGATTACAGACAGTGAAAGATAAACTGTTCTATATTTGGTTCCCTGATTAAAAGAAATATCTTCAGTTTCTCTCTATAAAAAATGCTAGCTTTTTACTGTCTCCGTTGCCAAATGATTTCCTGCAACTTTAATTATAAGTTAATTTACCATATTAGCTTTTTCTTTCTCCTCTCATCATGCAAGTAAATTTGTTCCATGAACAGGATAAGTTTGCTCAAGACATGGAAGATTCGTTGGACAAATATCAAAGGAAACGACATCAAAGGGGAGAGCTACACTTGTACCTACACAAGTGTTCCCGTTGTAGAATCATCTTAACGTTTGCAGCAAAGGTCACTGATCTAATTTGATAGGAACTTTTCACGTCACCAAAATTTTAGATGCTGCTATTAACTTCATTAGTGGTCCTTGGATCAGCATACAAAGCAATACTTTTTCTATAATAATTTGTGTAACAGCTTCTCTATGTTGTACATATACATTAAATATGTAATTAATTGATTTCGCAAAATATTTCTTCTCCCCAATTTCATTAGAGCTTAAACCTCCATCATAAGTCTTGTGGGGTGGCTTGGTCCGTGTTTAATTTGGCATCTGATGATATGATTTGAAAGTCAACTTTGGGGTTTGTTTTCTGATCTACGGTACCAGTTGTATTTGTTGGCTTATTAATTCAATACCAACATTAATGTAATCCAATATTTTCAAGCATAATTGTGGCCCTTATTCTGTTGTAGCAAATTTTGAGGTTAATCCCTGACTAACTTTAAGAGATTTTGATTCCCTAACAATTTTCAAGTGAGTGAAAAGTTTCTGGGAACAAGACTGGGCATGCCCAGTATGCTGGGAAATGCTTTTCTTCAACTGGGAAAGTATTTATTATGCAGTGGAAACATGCAGATTAGTGATGCATTTATATCAGGTGTTGGTGATGGATGTAAGCAATGCCGCAATAGTGGTATACAGCTTGTGCAAAGCAGTTTATGGGCTGTTTGGATTGGATACATACGAACGCAAATGATGAATAAGTGGATTGTCTGTGCAATTTGTAGTGGACTTAAAGAATGAACTAATGTTGTTTAATTCTGTTGTTCAAGTTCAAAATGAACAAGAATATATATATATATAGAAATACGCACTAACCAAACCAGCAAGGGGAAATTTTTAGCGAAGGGTACGACATCTTGTGATGCGATGCTAATTAACCATCAATATGATATTCTTTTCTTTTGCTTATATTCGACGCTAAATAATCTTTTATTTTGTTTATTGTCGAAGCGAAGTGTTGGCTATAAATACAAAGATTACTTCAACCGCATCTCTCATTGTTCTGAAACTGAAGAGTTTGTGAAACGAGAACATGGATCAGTTCAAAGGACAGCCTCGCCTTCCAAAATTTGCTGTCCCCAAACGGTACGATATTCGAATGAAACCCGACCTCTCCGCCTGCAGTTTCACTGGCTCCGTAGCAATCGACATTGACGTCGTCTCCGACACCAATTTCATCGTCCTTAATGCCGCAGAACTCCGTGTCAACTCTGGCTCCGTTTCATTCACCAATCCAAACTTCTCTAAGGTTTTGGAGCCCGTGAAAGTAGAAGCGGTGGAGGCCGATGAGATATTGGTGTTGGAGTTCTCGGCGACACTTCCGATTGGCGTTGGAGTTCTGAAGATAGGTTTTATGGGAGTTTTGAATGATAAAATGAAGGGATTCTATAGAAGGTAATAATAAAGTCTCTCTCTCTCTCTCTCTCTCTCTCTCTTCTTTGATTAAGTATGAGCTAAACGAACACAATATTTAGTGAACTTTATGGAGTTGTTAAGTGGCCATGATATTGGTTTGCAGCACTTATGAACTTAACGGTGAAAAGAAGAATATGGCAGTCACGCAGTTCGAGCCTGCGGATGCTAGGAGATGTTTCCCTTGTTGGGATGAGCCTGCTTGCAAGGTATGTATATTTCAGTTCGTACACGTTTCATAAGTGCTTGCCACCGTTGAGAGCAAGTAAAGGTTTGTTTTCCAAGAAAGTTGACCAAGACGGAGACACCGGTAAAGTTTTGTTTCAGGACTAGTTTAGAGTTTAAAATTAATATGAAAAATGTTGTCACAGGCCACTTTCAAGATTACGTTGGACGTGCCATCTGAACTGTTGGCTCTTTCAAATATGCCAGTTATCGAGGAGAAAGTGGATGGACACTTGAAGACAGTTTCCTATCAAGAAACACCCATCATGTCTACATATTTAGTGGCAGTTTGTGTTGGTTTGTTCGATTATGTAGAAGATCATACATCTGATGGTACAATTCCATTCTGCTTCATATTGTCTGCTTGATTAAACCCTTTTTCTTACATAGTGGTTATGCTAATCTATATAGGGATCAAAGTACGTGTATATTGTCAAGTTGGAAAAGCTGATCAAGGGAAATTTGCCTTGAATGTTGCTGTGAAGACACTTGAGTTATACAAAGGGTATGCTGTGCTATTTTTGTTACTCAATTCAATGGTGATTAATCCCAGTCTTCCTAGAAGCCAATGAAGGAGAATTAGTACTACTTTTTTTCTTCATAGTTGATTATTTTTCTGTTCATTCAATTTGTATTTTTCATATTAACTATTATAAGTTTTGCAGATACTTTGCAGTACAGTATCCTCTTCCCAAGTTGGACATGATTGCGATCCCTGACTTTGCTGCTGGGGCAATGGAGAATTATGGCTTGGTTACATATCGTGAAACAGCCTTGTTATATGATGCAAAGCATTCTGCTGCTGCTAACAAACAACGAGTGTGTTGTGCATTTTGTTTTCTTTGGTTTTAGTTGTCAAAATATACTTTGTATACTGTGGTCTTTGTGACATTTTTGCAATTGCTGCTTTTGATTCTATTAAAGGTTGCTACTGTTGTAGCACATGAACTAGCTCACCAGTGGTTTGGCAATCTTGTTACAATGGAATGGTGGACTCATTTGTGGCTAAATGAAGGCTTTGCTACTTGGGTATGTTTCTTTGATTGTCATGTCTACTTTTTCACTTGTTTATGCACACTTTAGCGAACACCACTACTTTGCTTGGGTTCAGGTGAGCTATCTAGCTACTGATAGTTTGTTTCCAGAATGGAAAATATGGACACAATTTTTGGATGAAACTACAGAGGGTCTTAGGCTGGATGGTCTTGAAGAATCCCACCCCATTGAGGTAAATAGAAATGGATTAGCTTTGACGGTTGCTCAAAGAATAATATAGTTACCTTTTTATCAAATTTTTTCCAAGATATTTCCGTTTTCCTTTTTTAGGTGGAGGTAAACCATGCTTCTGAAATTGATGAAATATTTGATGCGATAAGCTACAGAAAGGGTGCCTCTGTCATCCGCATGTTACAAAGCTATCTAGGTGCTGAAATTTTTCAGGTTGGTATTTGAGAACTTGAAATTCAAAAGCTATTCATGATTAAATTTACAATTTGATTACTTTGCTTGGTTCTGAAGAATGGTAATTTGATAATGAGCCATGGAAGTTAAAAACTTTTTGATGTTCCTTAATTGAGGTTAACTCTTGCCTTTAAGATGGTCATAGTGGCTAACATCTGTTTTGTCTTTCACTTATAAAATTAGTTTATTACCTTTATCGAATTCTATACTTTTCTGCAAGTTAAGGCTATTTAATAATACATGGCTTATTTATGCATCAGAGGTCACTTGCTTCTTATATTCAAAAGCATGCTTACTCGAATGCAAAGACAGAAGATTTGTGGGCTGCCCTTGAAGAGGGATCTGGTGAACCTGTCAACAAGTTGATGAACTCATGGACAGGGCAAAAAGGATACCCTGTTGTATCTGTCAAAGTGGAGGATCAGAAATTGGAATTTGTGCAGGTTTTCTTTTCATGTTTTTTCTTTGTTCGAATATGTTAACACATTAAAATTCTTATCTTCTTTTCGTTACTGGTACAATTTTGTTTTATTTTAAAGTTAAATACTTTGATGAATAAATTCATGGCAGTCACAATTCTTGTCAAGTGGTTCCCATGGAGATGGGCAATGGATCATTCCAATAACATTATGCTGTGGGTCATATGATACTCGCAAGAATTTCCTGATGCAAAGTAAATCTGAAAGTCTTGATGTCAAGGAATTACATGATTCCAGCCTTGAAGAGGCTAGAAGTGCTTGGATAAAGCTTAATGTGAATCAGACTGGCTTCTATAGAGTGAAATATGATGAAGGCCTTGCTGCTAGACTTAGATATGCCATAGAGAAAAAGAACCTTAATGAAACAGACAGATTTGGTAATCTGAAAGTGCTTGATCTACACCTTAATTATTTGTTTGATGGGGGAAAATGGAAGATGACAAGTTATACCGTTGGCAGGTGTTTTGGATGATTCATTTGCACTTTGTATGGCTCGCCAACTGTCTTTGACATATTTGCTTACTCTATTGAGTGCTTACAAGGAGGAACTGGAGTACACTGTTTTATCTAACATGATCAATGTAATGCTCACCTATCTATCATGTTCTCTCATCATTTTCTGACTTTATTTTTCCTGATTTTAGTTAATTCGTTTCGCAGATAAGTTATAAGGTCATAAGGATTGCAGCTGATGCAACTCCTGAGTTATTGGAATACTTCAACCAATTTTTTATTAACCTTTTCCAAAATCCTGCCGAGTAAGTAAGATTAAAATATTGTAATTGACCATTGATCTCGTGTTACTCAAGGCTATTTGGTTGGCTTTTGTTGTTTGTGTTAGGAAATATCTATATTAGGAAGAGTAATATCTATATTAGGGAGAGTATGATCTCCCTTTTTGGTGTATGATTTCCTATTTATTACTAAGGTTTTCTTTCCCTACGTAATGACTACTATATAAATGATACAAGGGTCTTGAATATTCATCAAGCCCTCTGTTTTTCCCACAGTTCTTCACAGTTTGTACTGAGATGCACTCCAAAAAATCTAGATGCTAGGAACTTACAATAACTGCAAACTTAAGTTTTGATTCATCAATTCACTGCAATTTGTGCTATGAGATATATGATTACCACATCACTTCAACTGTTAAAATGGGAAAGATTTCTTACAAAGTCAAAGTGAAGGACTTTTACTGCTATAATTATTATAGTTGGATTAGCTCTTAACATTTACAAATTTGACGGAAATGATTGAAATAGGAATAAGAAATAAGTAGGACTAAATGTGTGATTATGTCACGAGTTGCATTGTCAGGAGTTTACTGCAATTTGGTTTCAGTGGTTCTATTTTGATGTAGAAGCATGATTGCTATTATCACTCTCTCATCCTTCTTTAATTTCCCTCAACCTTTGATTTTCTATTCAGGAGGCTCGGTTGGGACCCTAAACAAGGTGAAAGTCATCTTGATGCGTTGTTGAGAGGAGAAATTTTGACTGCCCTTGCTCTTTTCGGACATGATTCTACATTAAATGAAGGGAGTAGGCGTTTCCATGCATTCTTAGATGACAGGAATACAGCACTCTTACCTCCTGACATAAGAAAGGTTGTTAGCCATAGTGTTCTTACTTCTTGTCAGTTGTTATTTTACATGTCTAATATTTGTAGACAATGATGTCAGGCAGCATATGTGGCAGTAATGCAGCGAGTTAATACGTCAAATAGATCTGGCTATGAATCTCTTCTTAGAGTGTACAGAGAGACAGATCTAAGCCAAGAGAAGACACGCATTCTGAGTATACTTGATATTTTCTTGAAGGTGGTTTAGGTTATATGGGTCAAATTTAGTTTTTGATGGTATAATATCTTTCTATGCCCTGTAGGTTCATTAGCATCTTGTCCAAACCCCAATATAATCCTTGAGGTTCTCAACTTTTTGCTGTCTCCTGAGGTACTGTGGAAATAATTATATATGGAGTATTAAGGTTGTCATTCAACATACAGTTTCAAAGTAAAGATAAGGCCTCTCAAGACTTACAATATCAATTCTTGTTTCATTCCAGGTTCGTAATCAAGATGCCGTTTTTGGTGTAGCTGTTTGCAAGGAAGGACGTGAAACAGCTTGGACATGGCTGAAGGTAATAAATAACCGAACATTAAAGATACCAAGTTTAGTAACGCAAACCCATCAGTTTACAGTAACTTTTAACCATGTCCGCAATGCCGTTCTTGCCCTTTTCTTACCCTTCTCTTAAATCATTTGTTCATCTGTATTTGTTAAACATCTTCAATGTAGGATAATTGGGAGTATATTTCAAAAACATGGGGTTCTGGATTCTTGATCACCCGCTTCATCAGTGCAATAGTCTCACCGGTAGCACTCTCCCTTCTTCCATTGTCAACTATTTGACCAAGGATTGCAAACTTTTCCGATGTTATAATATTTGTGACGCTGATGCCTTGTGTTATGGTGCAGTTTGCTTCAATCGAGAAAGCCAAGGAAGTAGAAGAATTCTTTGCAGATCGTTCTAAGCCTGCTATTGCTAGAACCCTGAAGCAGAGCCTGGAACGAGTTTTCATAAATGCAAAGTGGGTTCAGAGCGTTCAGAATGAGAATCAACTTGCTGAAGCTGTGAAGGAATTAGCATACAGGAAATACTAGTGTGTGGTGGTCGTCTTGTGACCTCGATGACGTTTCTTAGGGTGAAACTTTTTAAGGATTTTCCCACAAGGCCACTGAATAAGAGCTTTGCATGAACTTCAACTGACAATGGAAAATGTATTATGACGCCATTTGATCAGAATGGCTTCGACGTTTTATCTTTAATAATGCCCCTTGAAAGAAAGGTGCTGGCAAAACCCTTTCATGATGATGCTTTTGGATATTTTAAAATAAAAATCAGAACATGATTTGGTTGTTTAGAATTAAAATTAATCAAACTTTGTTAAACGAGTTGAATGATAGAGAAGAAAGATAGGAAAGAGCTTTAATTTCTTTAAAGTCGCAACATAAAAGAGATTAATCAGAAGGTTGTTTTAAATCTCTCAAACTAAGAAATTAAGGCACGCATATAGGTGTTTGTGGGGAATACTCTTGAATTTATTGTCCGAAATGTATATAGTATCTCCGTACATCACTTCAAATGGGGACTTTCCCACTACATGTGAAGGTGACCTATTGAAGTTGAATTCTGAGTATGAAAGTTTGGTCGTCTTATTCACCATTCTATGCCACAAAGCACCTAAAGTTTTGTTCATAACTTCAATATGGCCATCGGTTTGTGGATCATACGATATACTAACTGGGAGCTTTGTTCCTAGTAATCTCCGTAGAGAACCACAAAAGTGACTTAAGAACTTCGAGTCTCAATCTGATACAATGGACTTAGGCACCTCGTTAGGATGAATAATTTCTTTAAAGTACAAATGAAGCGTCATTTGTCTTATAACAAGGAACAAAGTGTGCTATCTTGAAGAATCGATCTACTATTCCCATAAATGCATCTTTTCCTCATTGCATGTGAGGTAGCCCTATGATGATCACCATAAGAAAAATGGACGGTGGAATGTTTACATATTCCATCGGAAAGCTTAGTTAGCAACAAAATTTACAGACAAAATAAGGTGTCGGAGATATGACCGTAGATAATAATTTGCAATGATCAACAATATGTATCGTCGGTGAATATACCGATGGTTATTCTGTGTTGTCTTCGGTCGATAAATTTATTGATGATGAAAATTTATCCATCGGAAAAATTACCGATGAATTTGGTTATTCCGTTAGTAAATTCATATTGTTATTGCCGATGGTTATTTGTCTTTTGTCGATAAATTGATAGATTTTATTGACGAACTTTTTTTTTCCTATTGGTAAATTTACTAAAAACTATATTTTAAATTTTCCTACATTAAATTTTATTTGATGATGTTAAGATTGATGCATAATTTAAATAGTTATGAGTTATCTGTTGATAATCTTTTGATTTGTTTCAACATTTAATTTGTTAAAAGTTAAAACAGAAAGTTGATTGATGATATAAAGTAAAAACTATCTTAATTGATAATAAAAAATCATTTTGTACATAATAAATATTTGTAATTCATACAAAATGACTACAAGTACGCTATTTATTTAGTAATCACAGATGCTCTGATTGCTACGATGAGGTGTTACGTCTTTCCTTCAACTCATCCATCTTATTACAGATCTGAGTTATGTACTCTATCGACTGTCGCAACTAAATTGCCAATGTCTACACTGTGCTCTAAAGCTCATTGACTTCATTGGTTGTCGACCACCTATTAGATGTTGTTGT
The DNA here is from genome assembly GCA_026546835.1 of Erythroxylum foetidum. Taxonomy (NCBI): domain Eukaryota; kingdom Viridiplantae; phylum Streptophyta; class Magnoliopsida; order Malpighiales; family Erythroxylaceae; genus Erythroxylum; species Erythroxylum foetidum. The sequence goes on along the minus strand of JANZLF010000001.1, from coordinate 13,594,088 downwards.
ACTGGACATGGAAGATTGCGAATAACATGTGTTCGCAAATGAACATAAGCCGAATATCCTTCCACGATAGTCTCTACCATCTATTGCATAAAGATAGGTTTGAGTCTCATCAACATCTTCAAACTGCTGAGACTGTCGTTGAATATTTTCTTGTATTTAGTCCTATCATAAGGCAATGTTTATGTTAGTAAGTGATAATTATTAAGTATTAATATCAAAGCAAAAATTTAACATACATTTAGTTCTCCACATCGGGTGTTAATGAAGGTCACACCGTTATGCTTCTTAGTGTGAGTGTGTAAAAAGAGTTGACAGGGTGTAGGCTTCGTGTCCATAAACTTTTCCTGTATCAGAATAAACTGTTATAAGTGAATTATAATTTATAATATTATCATTCTTCATAATATACATATTTTCATTCAAAAACTTACATATTAAATTAAATTGTAATACATCAAAGTAAAAAAAAAATAGAATGTAAATGTAAAATGTAGATACTTACAAGTCTCTCTGAATCTCGTGGTGGGTAATAGATCCTCCAATATATACAGGAAGACTCTCTCCTCCCAGTTCTGTTAGTAGAATTATGCTCTAAAATGGATATTACCTTGGGTGATGTCCAATACTATTGCCAATGACTCCATATTTGTTCAGAAATATAAGACTGTCGTACACTAGTCTTGTGTATCACATTAATAAAGTCTCGATAACATGTACGTACTTGTCTATCCCATACTTTATAAATAACCGTGTCAAATTCAAAATCCAAAAAAAATCTTTCTAAAATAAAAATAAGAACATACGATAAGTATTTATAATGTAATAATATTTATCTAATAAATGTAAAAAAAGCAATTTAAAAACAAAAAATAGTTTTTTAACCTCAAACTCTTTATAGTAAAATTCCTTTATCGCCTAAGAGATATTCTTCCATATATAACCCTCAACATTAATTTTCTCTTTGAATTTAGATGTCATGTTTCTTGAGCATGGTTTAGACATAATCAACCTAATATTAAAATCGTTAATTTTATACCTTTTTTAAATTTAAACCTATAACTTAATTATAAACATATGGTGATTCATGTATTTTCACTTACAAATTGTTAACAATTGTGATGTAAGTCTTCCATCCACTCCCTCAACTCCAAGTTGGAGGTCGCCTTCTTCATCCACATCATTTTTCCCTGATATCTCTATCGATATATGGGTGGTGGATAGTATAGTGGCAGGTAAAAAAGGTGATGCCTTATCTGCAAGTGTAGTAGTAGCTGGAGGTACAACATCTGATTAGGTTGTAGCTGCAAAATGTGATGCTTCACCTGGATAGTAACTGGCTCCAAATCATGATCTAAACCTTGATCGCATTGTATCTTATTTTCTTTGATGACATAATTCAACCTGAAATTCATATCCCATCATTTGAATTAATATTTCCCATTTTCATCTTGGTGTGCTTATGCTATTCTTACGACAACTCAATCAAATTTGCGACAGTAGTAATATCTGTCAACCCTCTTTCTATTACAAACTTCAACTGTAACTAGTGAGTTGGAAGTAGTTATTCATAAGTTTGTTGTTCATGACCATTTGCAATAGAAATACAGCTGGTGATACATTTTAACTTAGTTTCTAATAATCACCAAACAGAACTTCACATTTCCTTCAATAACATACCTATATCCTTGTATGTAAGTCGTAGAAATTTCCTATATGCACAGATCATACGAGAATATTTCCTACTTGCTTGACATATTGAAAGAGGAAGGTATAACTCAAACCTACAAAGGCACGATGCATATGAGAATTATGACTACGAGTCTCAGTCGCAGGGTGATGCTTCAACTTACATACATCAACTATGCTTGTCTTCACTCAAAACCTCTACATAAAGACTATTACAATTAGAATGCTAGACTCTCTAACAAGATTATTTTCTCATAGATTTAAGCTAATTTATTAGGGAGGGGAAGCTAATCTATGTAAGTTATATCATAATTCAAGTAAAAGAACTGAAATTATGAAATTTGTACTAAAAAAGAACTGAAATCATTTTTTCAAAGAACAGACATTTCATCAAACACCTTACATGCATTAGAAATTCATCCCAACATCATAACCAAAAACATGTCTTGTCCCTTTTATCACTAATATTTATACCTTAAATTTGTTTTCAATTACAAAATACACAAATAGACAAAAGTAAACAATACCCAAATTAACTTTTATTCAATATACGAAAAAATACATAGCAGTGGTTGCAAAAATACCTCCATCGAAGGACACGATGACAATGATCTGAGAAGACAATGCCGACGAGCAGAAGAGGAGACAACTTCGGAGAGAAGAAAATCGCATGAGAGGAGACACAGCTGGAAGAAGAAGAAGCAAATGGGGGAGGAGGAGAGCTTCATGTGAGTTTAATGTAAGCAAACTAAGTCGTTTTATTTTACTTTAAAATGCTAAAGCCGAAGCAAGAGACGACGTTTACCTTTAAAATTTACTAACAAAATTTTTCCGTCAGTAAACTCAAATGCTTAAGTTATGTTGATGCCTTAAACCATATTTATGTGATTGTTCTAACATTTCATTTCTGTAGAGTATATTCTCAACTATCTGTGGATATGTTTGAGCATATGCGCTATGGGTATGGTATGTTACAATTTTGGTATTAGAGTATGGTTTGACATCCTTAGGGATACATATATAAGCATTTAAAAATGACATATAATAAGAGACTCATATAGTGATCACAATTATTGTTTGTTATAGGTCATCCGCTATAGGATATCAAGTCACATATTCGGTTGACCTTGAGTCTATAGGAGCCAATTAAGAGTCCCTAGTACCTTAGTTTGAACAAATGCCTAGAAGAAGAGAGAAGAGAAAGGAGGTATGTTAAACTTAGAAAGTAGGGGGCTGTAGACTTCTATGGAAGTACAGACACTGCTAAGGTAGAAAGTTGGCTAGGAAGAACAAAAAGGGTGTTTGATTAGATGGATTGCGAATTCAATGAAAGGTTCAACTACGCAATCTTGTTACTGCAAAGCCTGGCTTATTAGTGATGGAAGACTATTCTAGGTAGTTCTACCCAACTTTGTAAACTGACATGGGAAAACTTTCTGAAGGTCTTCAAGGAGAATTATATGCCAAAGATCTATTTAGATAGGAAGATGAAAGAGTTTTTTGATCTGAAATAGGGAAATCTCACTATAGCAGAGTATTGAGGTATGGTTTAATGAATTAATAGCATATGTTATTTATTTGATTCTGACTAAGGAACATAAATGTAGGCAGTTTGAGGAAGGATTGAATATGGAGATCAAAATGAGGTTGGCTATTATCAATTTGAATAGTTTTACTGAGTTGAGAGCTGATTCAATTCGGATTGAGCAGTTATTGAATGATAAACAAGAAGAGTATAGATAGGAGTTTAGAATTAAGATGCGTCTCTGGCAGAAGATTTGGAAAATGCTAGAATAGATCATCACGATTATAGACTAGATCAAGGTAGTCAAGGTTTAAACCAAGAGGCAGTTTTGTTCATGCTGGTAGTGATAGAGGTCAGGCGCCTGGAGGACAGACATATGCAGGGAAAACACAACAAATGCCTAGTTTTGAGTATTTGGTAGAGACTGTTGGAAGATATCGGGAGCTTGCTTGCATTGTGGCTCTTTCGAGCATCAGATTAAAGATTGTGCCGTAACTTTAAGAGCACAATCCAGAGTAAGAGGAGGATCAGTAATTGAAATGGTTGTCCAGCAGAGCATAGCTAGTGGAGTAGGACAGAGAGGCAGAGATGGGGTAAAACAAGTTCAACAGATCCTAGTGTTAGGACTGAGGTATAGAGAAACCAACTACAGTCCCAAGCCAGAATCTTTACTATTATGAGACAAAAGGCGCAGAATTCTCAGGTGTGTTATATTTCTTTAATTTTGAGGCATTTACATT
>JANZLF010000001.1:13562631-13585138 GCA_026546835.1 Erythroxylum foetidum | reverse complement strand
CTTTGGTATTTTCGATTATACATCATGTTGTTGTATGGTCTTTTTCCGCAGTGTATTGTGAATACTCGGACCGTACGCGATCCAACAGGTAAGTGACCAAGATGCCCGATTTATTGGTTGATTTGTACGTCTCTCTACAACATGATGGGGTGTGAATTAAAGTTCTCAATTGCGAACCACCCACAAATATAAAGGTTGACTTTTGTTGTAAGGTCATGTGCATTGTTCACTTCTTATTGCTATCTATTTTATTTTGTTGGCTTAGTGAATTTCGTGAATTTACTTTGCTTTTGTGAGAAACATCTTAAACACGAAGGATTTGAGAAGGTTGAGTTGAATTGCAGTAGTTTAACTACTGTACTTAGACCTTGGAGCAAACTTAGAGTTCGTTCTGATACGATAGCACAATGGAGGAAAAACCCTACACTCCTTTTCTCATTAGCATAACATTAATATATACAATTTCTCTTTTGGCAACTCCCCTAAAGATAGCTAACAAATCAATTTAAAAAGGTAAACAATATCCTACGGTTACAAAGAATATTATTTACAAGTATTCTAATATACAATAACTCCCAATACCCTCCCTCAAGTTGGTGCATGAAGATCTCGAATGCCCAACTTGCAAAGAAGATAGTCAAACTGTGATTTTCCAAGAGACTTTGTAAAAATATCTGCGAGCTGCTCTTTTGTCGAGATATAGCTAGGACTAATAGTACCGTTGACGATCTCATCACGTACAAAGTGGCAATCCACTTCGATATGTTTTGTTCGCTCATGAAAAACCGAATTCTGTGAGATATGTAACGCCGCTTGACTGTCACAGTGAAGTAACATGGAACGAGGGTGGTGTACACCTAGGCTAGTGAGAACACCCTTCAACCACTTCAACTCACATGTTGTCATGGCCATAGATCTGTATTCAGCTTCGGCCAAAGATCGTAAGACTATATGTTATTTTTTCATTTTCCAGGAGATTAAAGAGGTACCCAAAAATATCAACCAACCAGTAAGGGATCGTCGTGTGAGTGAACAACCTGCCCAATCCGCATCACACCAGCCATGTAATTATAAATCATATGTGCTACTCAAGAAAATGCCTTGACCCGGATTACCCTTCAAAAATTGCACCACTCGAAGCGCCGTCTCCCAATGCTCGATGCAAGGTTGTTGCATAAACTGTGATAGAATATGAACACTGTAAGAAAGCTCCGAGCGAGTGAAGCATATATATATCAGGCGTCCAACCAATCGCTGTTACTTCTCGGGGTCCTCAAGAAGTTTTTCTGTTGCTAAAGCCAATTGGTGATTTTGTTCAATGGGAATACTAGCCAGCTTAACCCTTAGTAGATCAACTTCGGAAATTATATCAAGTGTGTATTTACGTTGACACAAGAAAATCCCTTTGTGTGCGCAGGCAACCTCCATGCCTAAGAAGTACTTGAACATCCCCAAGTCTTTTATATGAAAACACTTACTCAAATAAGCTTTAAACTCAGTGATGGCATCTTGATTGTTTCCGGAAATGATGAGATCATTCACATATACAAGGACGTTGAGTTGCATCCCAGCCTGATGCATAGTGAAGAGAGAATAATCAGACCGAGATTGCGTGAAGCCATAGGTAGTCAATGCTATTGACAATTTTGCAAACCAGCACTGCGGAGCCTGTTTAAGCCCATAAAGGGACTTCTGAAGTTTACATACCTTTCTAGAACTGGCCATTTGAAAACCCGGTGGGAGCTTCATATATACCTCTTCTTGAAGGTCTCCTTGCAAGAAGGTATAGTGAACATCCATTTGATGGAGTTCCCATTGCTTGGCTGCCGCAACTGCTAGAAAAAGCCAAACTGTGATCATCTTTGCAACAGAGCAAAAGTGTCATTGTAATCAATTCCTGCAACTTGACGATTGCCAAATATCACAAGCCTTGCCTTCAGTCTTTCAATTGTGCCATCAGAGTGATACTTTATTTTGTACACCCATTTGCATCCAAGTGCCTTCTTCCCTGCAGGAAGATCATCAATCACCCAAGTCTCATTTTTTTTCTAGAGCTTGAATTTCACTCTGCATTGCTGCACGCCAACCCTCTTCTTTGACTGCCTTAGAATAAAAACTGGGTTCCCGGTTTGCTGTGATGGCTGCAATAAAATTCCGATGTTGCACAGAAAAAGTATCATAGTTAACAAAGTGTGCTATAGGATAGGGTTTACCTGCGGACTGCTGTGAAGGAGGTGATTGGACAGATGGACTCACTTTCTGGATGTTATGTGTGGCATAGTCCCGCAGTCGAATTGAAGTTTGTCGCTGACAGTGCCCCCGACCTAACACAGTCAGTTCCGTGGTATCTTCCTATCGAGATACTATCCCCTCAGTAGTGTCATGACATGGAGATCTGTCTCCACTGCCTACCACATTATCCTCTTGTGCACCCCCTGGCTGGTAGTATCTTCTCGTCTGTCAATTCAAGAACAACATTCCCTAGGCCAAATGGATCTCCGGTTTGTTTATGGGATTGATTCTTCTTTATAGTAGCAAATGGGAATTGAGTCTCATCAAACACAACATCCTGTGAAACAAAGAATACCTTTCGCTCCAAATCATAAAGTCTCCACCCTTTTTTCCCATAAGGGTACCCCATAAAAGCACATCGACGACTCCGACTAGCAAATTTGTCTCCATTCTTACAATGAGCAAAACATAATGACCCAAAAATTCTCATATGACCATAATCAGGACAACGGCCAAACAAAACTTCATACGGACTCTTTCCATTTAAAACCAAAGAAGGAGTGCGATTTATGAGGTATCCTGCAATCAATACACATTCCCCCTAAAATTCGATCGGTAGTGACTCGTGAAATCGTAAAGCACAAGCTACGTTCAAAATATGTCTATGTTTCCTTTCAACCCGCCCATTTTGTTGAGGAGTACCAACACAAGAAGTCTCAAATATAATCCCATTCTCAACAAAATACCTTGTCAAACAGGTGAACTCGGTACCATTATCACTTCTCACGGTTTTAATTTGTATGTGAAACTGACGCTCAACTATGGTGAATTTTTTTTTCATAGTTTGGGATACTTCGATTTTATCATTCAAGAGAAAAATCCACACACTACGTGAAAAATCATCCACAATCGTCAAAAAATAAGAGGCACCACAGGAAGACCGAAACCGATATGGACCCCATAAATCACAATGTATCAACTCAAAAATGCCATTAGCTTGATGTTCACTTAAAGGAAACTTATCTCTAACTTGTTTTGCCCTCAAACAAACATCACAACTGTTAGTAAAAAAAATCACTACTGCTTCTACTATCTACTTTCGGGACTAACTTGGTCACTCGTAAGGATGGATGGCCCAAGCGGTTGTGCCACAATTTAAGAGAATCTCTAGTATTTGTCAGTATTGTTTTGATGCTCGGTGCATCTCGAAATTAATAGAGTCCATCCCATCTATCACCCGCTCCAATCAGCGTCTGCGAAGTACGGTCCTGTATAACAAACAATGTTTTAGTGAATTAAACAAGGCAGTTGGAATGATCAATGAGTTGTGATACAGAGATCAATTGCAAGTCAAGTCAGGCACAAAAAGAACGTTTTTCAACACTAAGTCATCAGTAATATTGACTTCGCCCTCTTTAGTGGCTTCGGCATGACTCCCATTCGATAAACCAACTGGATAGCTAGCAATACAACGCACGGCTTACAGATTACTGAGATTACCCGTCATGTGGTTGGACGCTCCCGTGTCAATGATCCAAGAAAGTTGCTTACCAGTCATTTTCTCATGAGGATTGTTCTTCTGACTTTTCAGTGCTTACAGCAACAAACCCCATTGTTCACTGCTAAGTCCAGGTGGAATCGGTCCCTCAACTGCATCTGGGTTTGAGGAGGAACTCTCTCCTTGGGTCTAGGAAGCATTAGCCCGTAACCCAGGCTTGTCGCGACCATTGCCATTGTTTCTGTGACCTGTTGATTTCCCACGTACTGTTCCTTTCACATCACTACGGGGGTGATCTCCCCACCACTTGGGGTACCCGATAATGGCAAAGCAATTGATCAAAATTAGCCAGTTCATTGTAAATCTATTTTAGACGACCAAAGTAACTGACGATCTTCATTCCTCGTTGTCGACAGTCCGCGAGATCAGCACGAAGCTGCTGAATACCATGATCACTAGACATGATCGATGATCTTGTGTTTGAAAAGAAAAAAATTTCATTGTTTAGAACCAAGCTTTGATACCATGATACGATAGCACAATGGAGGAAAAACCCTTCTCTCCTTTTCGCATTAGCACAACGTTAATACATACAATTTCTCTTTTGGCAACTCCCCTGAAGATAGCTAACAAATCAATTTAAAAGGAAAACAATATCCTACGGTTACAAAGAATATTATCTACAAGTATTCCTAATATACAATAACTCCCAATACCTCCTTACGATTTGCCGCAACTCTCTCTTTTCTTGCGTGTACTATGCGTAATTTTCTTTCAATTTCAGACCCCCCTTTTCTCTTCATTTTGTCTCCTCTTTGCTCTCTCCTGTTACGTTCTTGTGCTGCCCATGCCTAGGTCCTCTAGCGTTTTTGTGTGGCTAATTAATTTGCTCCTGATTGCCCTTTGTGTGCTCCTCAAAACGACGCCAACGCCTGTGTCTCTTGCGTTGATTTAATTTTTTGGGCCTCCTTAAAGTGTCTCAAGCTACTGATCCTTTGTGCGATGTCGTCTCTGTCTCCGTAGCTGTTGATGTTGTTTTTCTTCCTAGCGTGGATGATTGGACCATTTTAAATTGCCACTGTTGATGCCTCTCTTTAATTCCTCTTTAGCGCTACTGTTGCATGACTTGACAATTAAAATGCCACTAAACTTAAATCCCTTCACGCTTCTCACGCCTGCTGCCTCCTTTAAATTACTATGTTGCCATTTGTCAACAACTATGTGACGAAATTTGCCAGTCAATAAAATATTTAGTTTTAAACAATCCAGTTCAAGTAATTTATAAATTTGACAAAAAGATTGGACTCAATTCTACATAATTATAAGATGTAAGATGAATTATGAAAAACAATATCCAAAAAGACCGAAATCTAAAAGTATAGTAAATTTACCATAGTTTAATTTTAAAATCATACTGATCGATTTTTTCAAATTTGGTACTATAACTTATAATTAATATCAATTTAGGTAAATTTGGTTTATATACCGTAAATGATTAATGACAGATCTTACGTGTCCTATATTATAAAATAGACATTTTATTAAATTATTTTAACAAAAGATACTATTAAAATTAAAAAGAAATAATTATAAAAATTTATTATTTATGTAATAAATAATCATATGGTATTTTTGGTGAAAGTAATTTAATTAAAATTTTATAAAGATGATCTCTTTTTTAATCATATTTTAAATTCTTTAATTTTGTTCGATCTTTATTATATACCTATTTTATAATCCTTTTAGGTTATTCGTACATTGCGCATATATCTGATGGGTTGCTGAAAAGTTTTGATTTTTCTATCAACTTGAGGTGATTTATACTATTGCTTCGGTAAGGTTGTGCAATATTTACTTTTTAGCTTCTGATGATGATTCTGATAACGATTTGGGGATTATTTGTTGAGATTTTTTTATTGCTGTGTGAGATAGCCCTTTTTTTTTTAATTAAGCTATTGTTCCAGAAGTTGCTATATAGAACCGTTTGCTAAACTTCTCTACCTTTTTTCAGTTTTTAGGAATTTTTTAAATTCGGCATTCTCGACCATAGATTTCAAATGCTCTTTGTGATTGTAGAGACTCTTCGTGCAATAAATTGTGTGCCAAAGTAAGTATCTCCAAGACGAATAATTACAGTCCACACAGGCCATTTTCTCAACCATCCATGAGGTCACTTGTGATTATACCCAAACACTATAATCCTCGAAGCACGAGCTACCAAATTCTTCACCGATGTCAATTCCCCAATAGATCGAAGGATATTTTCTAAATTAAAATATCCTTCGATCGAAAAAATTTAGAATATATTTAAATTTATTTATTTTTATTTATTTTTTCATGATTACTTGCAAGTTTTTTGATTCAAGTAGATAAATTCTTCAAAATAATTGATAATATACAAACAATGTAAGGAAATTATCTTTAATAAAGAGGATCGTGTACTTGAATGCAAAATACCACACAACAAATGGTTTTAGATTTTATTTCTATTAAATGTGTCCTTAAATTGCTATATTTAAAAAGCAGTGGTCCTGAAATTACTATATTTAAAAAATAATGTTCCTTAAATTGCTATATTTAAAAAGAAGTGGTCCTTAAATTACCACAAAAAAGGAATGATCCTATTTTGCCATTTGCCAATAGTTATGAGACGAAATTTGCAATAAATGCAATAAAATATTTAGTTTTAAACAATCCAGCTCAAGTAATTTATAAATCTGGCAAAAAAATTGGACTAAATTTCACATAATTATAAGGTATAAGATGAATTATGAAAAACAATATATAAAAGGGCCGAAATCTAAAAGTATAGTAGTTTTACCATAGTTCAATTTTAAAATCATACTGATCGATTTTTTTCAAATTTGATACCATAACTTATAATTTATATCAATTTAGGTAAATTTGGTTTATTAGCGTAAATGACTAACGACAGATCTTACGTGTCTGTTATTGTAACATCCCATCACTGATGGGAATGGTAAATTGGTAAATTGGGACAGGCTAGTAGTTTAGATTGCATAATGTGATATGTACATACATTTGGCCTCTAATTTTAGAGGAATGAGACATTTTGCACATGTACATATATGTACATGCATTCATGACATTTCCCGGTATTTATGTGTGAATCTGATTTGTTTGTGAATTCTGGGAAAATTGTGTTTGAAAATCTGAATTGGAATGCTTTAAGAGTGGTTATCAATTGTTAGTGACTCTTAGAAATTTTTCTGAAAAATTGGGAGGAAATGTCCGGACCGGAGAATTTTCTAAGTGACAGACTGATTGACTTTATAGTACTATAATAACTATCCAATGGCAATGGGAATATTAGACCCTTGATTTTAGGAATCAAAATGTCGAGCCATTGGAATTTGGAGACAACGGGGACTAGAAATAAATTTGAAAAGAGATAGAACATAAAGAGTTTTGAGAATGAGACAAGTGGCAAGTGTTTAAAGGTTTCAAATAACCTAAGTAGTGGAATTTTCGATGTTCATCGTTTGAAAGACTTGAAAATCTCTTTGATAGGGCAAACTTTTTCTCCTCCATAAGTGTTCTTCTCCTCTTTGCTCTCGTTGATTTCACCTTCCATACTTGCTTGCTTCTTCTTCCTTGCGCAAAGCCAGCCTTAAACCCTTGAGAGGATGATGATTTGTGAGAGTTTAAGAGCTTACCGTGGGTGTTAGAGAGAGGTGAATGGGTTAGAGGAATTTTCGGGAGTTCGAAGAGTTAGAAGCTTGATTTGGTAAGTAAATGGCTTATATGTTGTTTATTGTTAGTTGAAATGCATTTATGATGTTTAATGAGAAAGATTGGGGTAGTTGTGTTGAGTTATGACTGATCTTTGAGAGAAAAAGGGGCAAAAATGGTCAGAGAAGATGAACAGGAACCCGCACGTCGCGACGTGTGCGTGTTGCCTCGTCGCGACGAGCAGTTAATTACTCGCCGCGACGAGCGGTTAAATCCTCGTCGGGACGAGCATGGTAGACATCGTGACGAGCTCGTAAATCCTTGTCACGACGAGCATGTTAGACATCACGACGAGCGACCTCTTGTCGCCGCGACGTGCGTCCTTACGTCGCGGCGAGGCTGATTTTTCTGAACTGAGTTGGTTTAGTTTTTGAGTCATAACTAACGATGTAGACCTCCAAATGAAGTGATTCTTGATTCGTTATGAACTAGAGAAAGAGGTGTACAATTCATGTAAAGAAAGAAAGTTTGAACTCAATTAGTAAGATCTCCAATCTTGAAAGAAATTAAGTATAGATTTCTAATTCGGCCTACTAATTGTTTCTTGATACTTGGAGTATAGTTTGGAGACTTCTGAAAATAAATGAAGTGCTTTTGGGTTTTAAGAAATATAGTATAATGGGTGAATTTGACCAAATGAATAGTCATATTGGCTTTGAAGTCTTCTTTGAGAATATGGGTATTGTCTAAATGTTATAGTATTTATAGAATGAAAAATTGGTTTCGAGGAAAAAGAAAGTGGAATTTGGGAAATAGCGCTGGGAAGATCATGAACTTGCATCGTACATCTTTTACTTAAGACATGTGCATTATTGAATCTTTCTGATTAAGCATTTAGTAATGGGTGATTATTTGAATTCTATATAGGCACCGTTGGAACGACATTCCACGGATATTGCTGAGACTTCTAGGCAGTAGCTCGGAAGTTACAGGTGAGTAACCTAGTTGGTTCCTCAATCTTTGAGTGTTAAATGTTCTGTACTTGGAATCTTGTGTTGAATAATGATGGATATATGTGAATGATTAGGTTTGAAATCCCGAACCGAAGGTCCGAGGGGTTGAGTGTTTTGACATTGAAGCATAAACTGTTTGTGAATGTGAAAATTGTTTATGACTGAAATACCGGACTGAAGGTCCGAGGGAATGAGAATTTGACATTGAAGTGTATATTGTTTGTGAATGTGAAATGTTCATGCTTCAATGTGATAAATTGTGAATGTGTGGAATTGTGTAACTGAAAACGATATGACTGTTTTCGATACATTCGATCTGATTGTATTGTGAATAATTGAGAATGAATTCTCTGTTTGGATAAATTGATTGTGATTGCAATGTGATAGCATAAGATTGTGATAAGCGAATTCTGTGCATGATCATTAATAATAGTTGTGATTGGAGCAGCCAATGATCAGAGCTATAAGCTCGACTACTGAAAAAGAGCCTCGAGCTCGAAAGGGATTAGTGCATACCCAGAGGGCTCTCCTATCCCTACTGATGCATGAGAAGTAGTGCATACCCAGAGGGCTCTTCTATCCCTACTGATGCATGAGAAGTAGTGCATACCCAGAGGGCTCTCCTATCCTAAGAGGCGTTTACTATTTAATGCACCCGAAAAGGGACAGTTCAGAGCTATATGCTCAACGTTTAATGAGCCCAAAAGGGACAGTTCAGAGCTATATGCTCAACGCTTAATGAGCCCGAAAGGGACAGTTCAGAGCTATATGCTCAACACTTAATGAGCCCAAAAGGGACAGTTCAGAGCTATATGCTCAAAGCTTAATGTGCTCGAAAAGGGACAGTTTAGAGCCACATGCTCACTGATTAATGTGCCCAGATTGGGACAGGACAGGTGCTCAGTCACAACACTGAAGTTAAAATGGAAAATAATGGAAAATGATAGGTATGCATCTGATTGTACTGTGAATTGAGAAAAAAGGTTAAATGGCTGTATTTCTGTGAAAACTGTTTTGTGAAATGCTGATTTCTGCTATTGTATGAGAATCTGTAAATTATCTTTGAAATGCATGATTGAGTTATGCATTAAATTGACTTCTGAATTGGGAAAGAGGCAACATGCCTTGCATCAATGTGATACTGCTTTGCAATCTTTTTGAATATGCTATGGTGAAAATCTGTAAATTGCTATATGATATTCTGAAAGTGTTACTGTGATAATCTGTATGCTATTTGCGTAATGCATGAGTTGAGTGAACCATCGATGATGGTTTCTCATTGAGTTCGCAAAACTCACCCAAAATTTGCAACTATTTTTTTCAGGATCTGAAGAGTACCCCGTTAGACTAACGGGAGTATGCCTACTGCATGCAAGTCAGAGATTTGAGGTCAGGATCAGTTCACGTATGTATTAATGTCTTTCTGTCTTATGTAAATTGTATTTCTGCAATGTCAACAGAATAGTACTGTTATTTCAGAGGGCCCCAATTGGTAAATGTTGTATTTGTAATGTGATTACTGAAAGTGTTCAGGAATGGCTTTGGGCCTATTTTGGCTATGGATTTTTGTGCATGAGTTGATTAAATACTATTGAGTGCCTTTTTAATGCCTGAAATTGTGTTGTGATCGAAACTATTTTCGAATTAAAGCGGGCCCAAATCGTTTATTGAATTCCGTGCATACCATTGTTTTCAAAATAAAAATGTCATACTGAGTTTTGGACTGTAATTGACTGCTCTAGCATACCACCCTCGTGAGGCACGGGCTCGGATATTACCCTAGATGTCGAGTTTGGGTCTTGCGGGAGTGGGATGCTACAAACTCAATCATGCAAATTTGACTAAAATAGCTACATTAATTCTCAAGAAAACGAAATCAACCCATCATGGAATAAACAAGATTGATCATCTTCATATACTTCAATCCCATCTTTATTGGTATAAGAGAAGTATTAAAGCAAATCAAGTGAATAACTAAAATGAACTACCTAAAGTTAATAGATTATGAGTCTATTAACTAATAAAGGAGTAAATCTAGTAGAATAACAAAAAAATAATGCAACATATAAGAAAATAATGAGTAAACAAGTATCGGATGAGGGAGTTATAGTGATTTCCGGCCACTCTCAAGCCTCCTGCATTGGCTCTTGCCTTCTGTTTTTGGTTGATGATCACTCAAACAACCGAATGCTAACTTTGCTTTCACCTCTCTATTGTTCTTCTTCTCACCTCACCCGACTATTCTTTGTTCTCTTCTCTCTTCACTGCCTTCTCTCTCTCCCCCTGTTTTGTGTCCCTAAATGTCTCCAAAATGAGTCTTGAATGAGTCCTAGTGTGTCTCTGTGTGTCGTCACACCCTCTTTTGTCTATTTGCAGTCTCCTTTTAGGATTATTTTTTCGAGCCCTCAAACCTATAGTTGCCACGTAATATGTTGGATTCATTAAAGAAAATGTTGTGACATGGGAGTCACGAGTGTGACTCCCATTGTCACACCCAGACCCGTAACTCCCATTATCACACCCGTGACTAGTATAGTCATGGGTGTGACACCATTTACAAGCTTAATTAAATTAATTCCATGCATTGGTTGCCATTTCATTCTTTCATGCATAATTCTTCTAATTTCCGTAAAAGATTCACAAGATAATCTAATTAATAGTCATGTAATTTTTACACCAATTTCACTCAATTCATCTCACATTTGGATCAAAACAAAATAATTTGTGACCAAAATTAAGATATGAAGGCAAACAAAATCAATAGAAATTAGAGGTAAATAAAATCAATAGAAATTAGATACAACATGTTGGAGGTGGGATTTCCATGTCTTGAGTAACAAAGTATTTGTAAATGCTTTGGATATCCCGACGTTATCGTCTTTGTTCCTTTGCTGTCTCCTTCAACACTTAGGCATTCTCTGCAATTGTTTTGTTAGTGTTTGAAATTGCATTAAGTACCTTCTCCCATCTCGCTTCTTCTTCTTCTTCTCTAGATTCTTCACTGGTTGACTCCTCCTTTTATTGTTGTATTGGTGCTGAGCTAAAATTAGCCTATTGTGCCTTGTTCTTGACATGTGATTTTTCACTATCATCTTGAATTTTCATATTGGAGGACTTCAAGACCTCAACTTTTGTCAAATAATGAGTGTTAAGAAACTTAGGAAAATACACAGTTAATCCATTACAGTTAACACCATAATAATCCATAATAATGGTAACCAATTACCACATGCCAAGATTTTTTCTTCTCTTTTTAAGAGAAGCAATGAGAGCATTAAAAATGTAAATGGACGTACAAACTTGGACGTTGTTATCCATGCACCACAAAATAAATAGCTCCTTCAACGAATACTTGTTGCTTTCACGTTTGTCAAACACGATTTGACACGTGAATTTGTGTAGTAACAAGTGTTTAGGGCTACGAATTATGTTATTATATGCATTCTTAACTTCAAAGTTGTCCAACCTTATTAGTTGGGTCCAATAAAATGTGGCACAGAAGTCATCGTACTGGTCCATTATGGTTTATTATGACCTAAGATGTCATAATCGTGACAGAAGATTCAAAACAGGGTCACGATCCTAACTAAGGATGTCATGATCATAACGGAGACTTCAAAATTGGGTCATGATCGTGACACTAGGAATTTTTACACTCCTTTCCCATCTTTGATTGTTTTTTGTTACGATGCATTTTGTTCAAGGATGCTAAACCACTAAAGTATGAATTAGCTAGCATCTCTTAAATGAAAATAGGTCAAGCCCCATTCGCCTATTTAAGAGTGTCTATTAGAACTTCTAGGCTATCCTACAAAGATTGCAGGCCCTATTTGAATAAATTGAAAGGAAGTTAAGAGCTTGGTATAATATGGAGCTAAGTTAAGATGGTAGGATCCAACTAGTCAAAGTAGTGCTTTGTAATATGTATAATTATTAGATCTCACACTTCAAAAAGATGGCAAAGACATAGAGAAGCTTCTAAGAAACGTTCTATGGAATGGTGATCGATATAAAAACTTAGGTGTAAATATATCATACGAAGATATATGTTGTTCCAACAAGTAAGGTGGTCTTGGGATCAATTTAAGCTAGGCGTCATCAATAACTCTGCTCACTAATTGAAAGTTGTTGACTGATAAAGAAAACTTATGGGTCCAATGGATCCACATTGACACCTAAAAGGCCGGGAAGTGAAATGCAATAAAAAAAAACTCATCATGGACCTATATCAATTTACTAAATATGAGAGGGAAAGTTATTGATGCATTCAAGTGAATTATTGGAGATGAGAAAAACACCAGCATTTGGTTTTTATAATCTGGGTCCTCTGTAGATGCATCCTAACCTGTCCAACTCAAAATATATGCTAAAGTTCTAAGCCAAGGTAAGTGATCTTATAATTGATCAAAATTGGAGCATCTAGTTGAGAGGACTTGAATGGCTAGTAGGTGCTCTCCTAATTACAGACCGGAGGAAAATAGAGAGAATAGAGCAATTTCTTTAAGGAAGTTTTCTATCAAATCCGCCATGGAAGTTCCATAAGACTCAAAGGAGGACTGAGAAACAATGGCATGGGATACCTTGGTTTCTTGGAAACAGTCCTAGATATGATGTTACTACATAGCTAGCTTGTCGGAACATGTTGTCAAAATGGATACAACCATGAAGAAATTCAGCTTCTACTAATCATAGATGCTCTTTATGCCATTCACAATCGGAATATAGGAACCATTTGTTCTTTTTATGCTTCTATACCAGAGACCATTGCAAAATTTATAGCATTTAAGAGGTCTAGTGGGCCCAGTGACGGAGTTTTATGTTTATGAAGTCCCAGAGAACGAAATATATGCCTATTTCTTACAACAGTCCGGAGACACTTTTAGCGGCGAAAACTCCTGCGAATTGTATCTAATTAATGGCTGCCATTCCAAAGCTAACTTCTTCGATGAGTTCATTACGTGCAGCAGTGCTTTACGGATTCTCTAATCGTGTCTACTTAAAGTTCCCAGCCATTCGGTTTACCTTGCAAAGTATGTCGGTCAAAGAACGTTCTGCGTTAGTTTTAGTTTCCGGGAGGTTTTTATCACTACGGTTGTTTCTTTTGTCGTGATTCAGGGGTTGAATTGCTCTCTAGTACTTCTTTGTCGTCATTTTCTCTATTATCACCGTGTAAAGAGAATCGGAGTGATTATCATATGAATCTAAGAAGGATATGGACGTTTCCTACTGTCTGTATGGGCCGCCGTTCTTGCAAAATCGCTGGAAGAAAGGTCTTTATTTATATATATCGCATTCTCTCAGATTCTTTGAGATTTCAATTAGTTAACATTCATCGCCCTTGTCCAGTTGTTTTCGATGTTTAATTGTCCTGTCAATGTTTTGCTTTTAATGGCATCTGCGTGTTTGATAAAATGCACGATCCAAATGTACATTGGTCTATGCTTTTTTTTTTTCTATTTAAAGCTTTTGATGGGATATATCGGTTCAATATTTCCCTAAGAGCTTCATGTCAAGGTTTTCTTAAATGAAGCTTCTGTTAAGATTAAAAGGCGTTTTGTATTTTTCCTGGATTCAAAGTTTTTTTTTTTCCATTTTCACATATTTTTGTTGGTTTAATGAGTATTCGTATATTAGATTCAAATTGGACTTGGATATGGGCTATTGGTTTCCTGAGATGGCTTTACTGATTAAACGCATTATGCCATTTAGCTATCGAAGTTCATTTCTCATTGCATGTGCCTGGGATCAATAAGTTGGAGTTCTCAATTATGAATTTAGACTATATCATTGCAAGTGCCTGGGATCAATAAGTTGGAGTTCTCAATTATGAATTTAGACTATATCATTGCATGTGCCTGAGATCAATAAGTTGGAGTTGTAAATCATGAATTTAGATTATCTGGAAGATGTTCTTTCTTTTTTTTTCTTTTTCTTTTTGTGATATTCTGAGCTATGCTTTCTGGCCTTCTGCCATACAGACGAGCCAGGATGCAAAGAAGGCTAAGTTGCACTCAAAGATTGGAAAGGAAGTTGTATCTGCGTAAGTTTATTGCTCTTAAATTCTGTTCTGGCTAATAATTGGCTGCATGTCAAACTCAAACATAGGTGATTTGAGTGAAAAGATATCTTGATCAACTTAGCGTTCGTTTATGAGTGTTTCTGCTTTTCTATTTTTGGTTAGTATAAAGAAAGGAGGTCCAAATCCAACATCAAATATACTATTGGCTGCTGTGCTTGAGAAAGCAAAGGAGCTTGATGTGCCAAAGGAAATTTTGGAGCGCAACATTAAGAGGGCTTCTGAGAAGGGTCAAGAAGCCTATATTGAGAAAACATATGAGGTTTGTATGAGCACAATCCTTTCAAATGATGTTCGGACAGAAGGAATAATTGTCTTGGATTAAGTATATTTATCTAATAATGTTTCCATACAATGATTTGTCGATTAAAAAGAAGTTTGCTTCACTTTCAGGTCTATGGTTTTGGGGGTGTTAGTATGGTAGTGGAGGTGTTGACAGATAAAATAACTAGATCTGTGGCAGCTGTTAGAGAGGTGGTTAGAGAATTTGGAGCAAAAATGGCAGATCCAGGATCTGTGACATTCAAATTTACACGTGCCAGGGTTGTGAATATAGAAGTCACAGATGCTGATAGAGATCAACTACTAACTATTGCTTTAGATGCTGGTGCTGATGATGTTATTGAACCTCCGATGTATGAAGATGATACTCATGACAATAGATCAGAAAGGTAATTACTTCCCTTGATCATTTTAAAATTTTTGGTGTCCTATCTGTTCAACTGTACTTTTATATCACCATGTTCTACCAAATTTCATTGTAAATATGTCGTATCCCACAAAACTATTTGGTAGTGCTTTGTTCTGTGTGTCCTTACTCACCTGGAACGGATCGTAGCGAATTTCGATGATTAAGGATCACATGTTTGAATAACTAAATTAACATTACTTGTTTTAATTTGAATTTCCTGTAAAGCTTTTTAATCTAATAAATGTAGCAGTTTGTTGATTAAATGTCCCTTTATAGTTGATGAATCACACTGGCTGATCAGGAAAGATTGGAAAAGTTCAATTGTTAAGCATTTTTTCTTGAGTCATGGTTCGAAGACTTGAATATCAGCCCTTGTTTCTGTAAGATGAATATTGTATATATTGGTCAATTTGTTGCTCGTGAACATAAAGGTATCTTGCTTCCTTCAATGATGTTTAGTTGTCTACATTTTGAAGTTTAACTACCTGTCAGAAAGTTTGATTTTATGTTGTTCCACTAGTTAATGAATTCTTTAATTTAGCATTGTATATATATCTCTGCGAAGTTCTAATCCTGTTTTATCAACTTTCATTTGTTGGATAGCTACTACAAAGTCGTGAGTTCAGCCGAGAACTATCCCACAATAATATCTAGGCTGCGTGAAAGAGGAATTAACTTCGAGACTGATAATGGTTCTGAGCTTCTTCCCATAACCGCTATTGAGGTATATCAGCTAATCATTTGTCTTCATCTTGCTTCCTAAAAACTTTTTTTCTTGGTTGTGAGTGCTAGAAGTTTGATTTCTTGATTTCCTTATGAGCACCTGTATTAAATTATGGTCTGATTTTAAACATGTGGCTTTGCTTATTCGATCTTGGGATATGATAGGGTGCAAGGGAAAACCTTCTTGTTCCACGTATTGAAAATGTTATTGATCGTTTTGCCAAATTTCCTTAAAATTGTCTAGAAGGCCCACCTCATGAAAAACTCTCCCCAACATTAAGGCACAAAGGTATTCGTAAGGGAAGAATACAAAAGCACACATACTTCAGTACAAGCTCAAGACTATATAATGCAACTTCCTTTTCATTTCTTCGTTCTTATTCTGTCTCAAGATTAGAATATACAGATATTCGCCATCTTTTGCTTCTACCTATGGTTAAATCCTAGTAGATGAAAAGGAACTCAGAATTTCTAGAGTTTGTCCAAAATCTGATAATTTTGTGTCTTTTATTTTCTAGTTTCAGTGCAACGACGTTAACATTTCCCTGATGGGTTTACAGGTCGATGATGAGGCAATGGAATTGAACAAAGAGCTTATTTCTAAATTACTAGAGCTTGATGATGTTGATGCTGTGTACACTGACCAGAAGTGAGATCCTTGTATATTTTCTTGATGGCCTCAATTGAAGATTTTGTGACACACCAATCTTGTTATATACCAGTCGTCACTGTCGTGGAGGTCTGCTGACTTTTGTTGGTTTTTGTTTTGAGGGAATGGGGACGTTTGCTGTGGCGACTTGCATAGAATGGGACTTTCTATCTCCTAAATTGATGAGATTTTGTGGACTAAATCATTCTTTGGTAAACCAGACTTGCACAGCTGCTAGACGGATTATTATTTTGAATAAATTTGTGGAGTAAATCATTCTTCAAGGAGTAAATCATTCTTCAATAAACTAAGGCTTGGTTAACGAGGCTTGTTTAATTTTGTCTTTGCTTCATTTGTATAATGCATTCATTGCTCTATCTGTCAACTTTTCATTGGTCATATGTGCAATGAAAGGTTTTCATTGCGCTATCTGTCAACTTTTCATTGGTCATATGTGCAATGAAAGGTCATATCTGTGAACTTTTCATTGAAAAGGTCATACGTGGAGACCTGTTACGACGTAAAGCGGTGACGATAATTCACAGGACTTATGGGCCTTTTTTCGGAGGAAGAAGGGAGTTCATGATAACTTCTTAAATCCATTTTTAGTAATGGTGGCGTAGAACTGAAGAGCTGTACATGTGTGTCAGCCTCACCAAAGGACATGATATAATCAGAGCGATTTTTTTTTTTTATAATCAAAACTATGATTATGATAAGTAGTAACATGAACCTACTAAAATTCCATCGCTCGTTCCTCAAAGTTTTTGTTTATGCACAGTGTCTCACTTGAACATTAAGATTATAATACAAGACATTTATGTCTTCAATAAAAAAAACACTTTTAGGTTGACTACAACCTATTATTGCAAAGACGAATACGATATTTATAATTTTTGAGCTTTTCATTTCCGGCACCATCTACCTCAGGCTCATAGGGCTGATACTTTGTCTCCATCGTGATAGGCGTAACGGTAGCTACTACAGTCAGATTGAGGTCATCTACTGGCACTCGAAGCCCTCGTACCAGTTTCTAATGATCCTGAAGATGACCTAACGTAGGTATCTGTGAACTGACTATATGAAAAATATATTGTGGTGGATCCTCTATCTTTGACTTATATGTAGCACATTAAAAAGACATATTTACAGCTTAGCACTCTTATACTCTCCCTTCTCATAAAAAGATAATCTTGTAAACTTATCTTAAAGTGGAACCTTAAAACCTTAGATTTCATCGTGTGGTAAGGATGTACGATAACCATCAAATGATGGTAGTGACTCAAGTCAGTGTCAAACTAGTCCTAATCTAATGAAATCCAACTTAGCATCAGGGTCCGTGTGTGCTTTATGATGTAAAAGTTGGCATAGAATCCAAACTGGCTGTAGCTAAGGCTATGGTCTATGTCTCCCAATCTGAATCTCAGGACAGCGTTGTCCTCCAATGACACCTCGGTGTCATGAACCTCCATTATGCACATAAATTTAGGATCAGATACTTTGTTTTCATTAACTGGTTAATTTTGTATTAATTAATTTCATTTAAATATAAAATTCACGTAAATATGTGAACAAAATTAGTTGATATAAAATTGAAACACCATTTTAAAACCAGAAAATTTCGTGTGTATAAACTCATAGTTAGCTCATAATAGACTGGCTCTCTGGTGTTAAAGAAATCCTGACAATTATTAAAAGCGATATCGTGCATGTTACAACCACTACAAAAAAAAAGCAGGAATTAGTAACGAAAATGTACGGACGGAAAAGAAAAAAAAATTGTCGGCAAAAATTTCGTTTAACGGTGGTAGAAATATCTGTCGTTAAATACGGAGAGAAATCAATTTGTGACAGAATTTAGGGACGGAATCAAATTTTCGTCGGTAAATAAGTTTTGAGTTTACTGACAGAAAATTTTCATAGGTAAACTCTGCAGGTAAAATTTTGCTATTTGATTTTAGCGGCGATAGAAATATCCATCCCTAAATATGAAGGGGAATTAATTAACGACGGAATGAAATTACCATCAGTAAATAAGGCGAGAATTGTTGGCGGGATAATAAAGTTTTAGGTTTTTTGTCGGTAAAATCTATTTGTAAATTTGTTTTGTTTTCATTATAACTAACTTCTAAGACTTTATTCAAGCAGATTTTGTGCAGTTTAATTTCAGAGATGCCTCAAAGGTTTGTCAACTGCGATTGAAGGCACTATAGTTATTATTTTTTATTATTCCTCAAATATGTATCATATTGTATAGGACGAGCTGTTTATGCTCTTTGATGATGTTAAACTAAATCCTACAATGCAATTATGGTTTTGGATATAAAATGAGGAAATTTTGGGTTTTAGTAAATGTGGTTTATGATTTTAGTTACGATGTTATTTGATAAAGTGAAAGTGAGATAGTTAACATGTCATTTCTGTCGGGCATGTGCACGTGTTACCAAAAAGGGGGCACGTGCATTTGTTAGATGAGAGTCGGATGTTACATTGTAAATTAAACACATTATAGTAGCTAAAATAATTCTCACAAAGCATTATCAACCATGAATATCACATTTATTTCATAGTTCATCTAATTCATTTTCCTAAAACCCTAAAAAGCATGAATAATTTATATTTAATCAACTATAAGAAAAAATTTTAATTTAGAACTCTAAAAATAATATTTATTGCATCAAAATGATGAAATTAAAAGTGATGTATAAATAATACCTAGATGATGTTAGGAAATAAATGGCTAAGGTATGAAGAATAATTACTAAATTGCATTAAATAGGGAGAGTTTAGGGAATTGAAAATATCTCAAAAATTTAAGGAAAATATGAAATCTTTAAGAAAACTGAAGAAGAATGATAATAGAAATGAAAAACTAATACGAAATTGGGGCAAGACTTGATCTCGCAAAAAGCAGAATAATTAAAAAATTGTATTTGATTTTTCAAATTTAAGGTCACTTAAAATTCTATAAAATGATTAACTAATAATTCATAATAAATAAACAATCATAACTCTTATTGTATCCCTCAAAGTATTTTTGAAACTTGCTCATCTCAATCACCTTGGCCACATAGGCATTCAACTTCTAGCTATATCTATATAACAAGTTTCGAGAACTCTGAAACTATTACAGAGAGGGTTACGTGGTAGTGTGTTGTAACATAACACAAAATAACTAGACCTAAAACTATAGCTAGTGATGAGTCGAGGTTAATCACACAGAGAGTGTTTGATTAGCTTTTGGTTATATATGAATTAGGATCTTCATTTGGTACTTGACTTATAGTTGTTCAATGTAATTATCGATCTACTTATGCTAGACTAGGTCTATATAAGAGATGGCCTCGCATAATCCAACATAGTTCTATACTTTGCCTCAATTATAACAGGTTATCCTTTATGTGTTCAAAATTTTAGAGTTGGCGTCGGAGAAAGCAGCCAAGCAGCAAGGGCAGTGGGCAAGCAAGCGGTAGCCAAGGATAAGCAGAGGAAGCTAACCAAGTTGACTAAGAATTAGTAACCATTTCCTCAGTCTTTAGATCTTCTTCGTAGAGTTTAGATGGATTGCTTCTTATCATATATTGAGCATACTAACATCAAATCAAAATAAACCAAGAACAGAAAAAAAAATTAAAATTAAAGAAAAGAATATAAATTAAAAAGAAATAAAAAAGGACTTGCTCTTTAATATTACTAATATCTCCAAAAATGATTAAAAATTTATTTTCATTTTAATACCATAATAATATTAACTCTTAACTATAGAAAAGTATGCCTACCATCATGTGGTAAGCACCATTTATGACCCAGCTACTATTATATATTTAATAATAATATTGTGATTTTCTAACCTAATCCTAAGTTATACTAAATAGATCAAGATTTCACTAAAGACATAACAAAGCAAGTCATCAATAAAAAGAAATAAGATAATATGTAACATCTATATAAGAATTTCCCTAATATCATCTTTTACTGCTGATTAATTGCTTAAAGATTCTATCACTTGGACTATTGAAATCTCCTAAGTTAATGAATTGACATCTTTCAATGTACATCCACCTATCCATAGAATAATTAATAAATATGTCTATATAATTAAAGCATCTAATAATGCCCAAATATTAAAAGGTTAACCCTAATACTAGAAGAATAATGTTAGTCTATTTCTAATATTCTATCCAATTGTTAATATTAGCTCTAGGTCAATCCACAAAGAAGTTCTTTCAAATTTCTATATGCAAATGAAGATCTTATTTTAAGATTTCATTTTTATGTAATCATCATTAAGATCAACTTGAATATTTTACAATCATAAAACCCTTTTATAATATTGAAGTATTTCAACTTCCATTTGCTGATGATTTGTTCTTTTTATGCAATGCAAATTCAACTTCAATCAATCTACGACTTGATATCTTGGAGAGTTTCAAACAAGCCTCGTGTTTGGTCTTCACCCCTACCAAGAGTTCTTTCCTCATCTCTGCTAGAATAAATCCCTCAGAGGCAAGTAAGGGCGCCATATCTTTGGGAATTCCTTAAGCCAATCTTCTATTTAGATATTTAGGAGTGCCCACTCCTCGTATACTTGACTATTTACCACTCTTGGACTCAATCAATAGGAAGGCAAACAATTAGAGCAATAAATTTCTTAGCTATGGGAGGAGGCTTCAGCTTGTCATTTCTATATTATGTAATGTATCAACTTATTGGCGTTCTCTCATTGCTCTTTCCAAATCCATATTGAAGAAAGTTGACAATGTGATGAGTGAATTTTTTTGGAGTGGTTCTAGCAACCATAGGAAAATTCCCAAGGCTAAACGATCTCCAGTGTGTTCACCCAAAAAATCAGGGGGTCTTGGCATCACCTCCAATAAAAATCTTAGCAAAACTCTATTGGCCAAGAGATTATAGATCCTCTGTAATGACAAAGAAGACTTATGGGTCAAATGGGTGGACCTGTACCACATGAACTGAACAATCTATGGAGCCTCAGCTCCAACTCTAACATTTCTTGGACCCTTCAATAGATTTTGAGCATGAAGAAATGGAAGCAGTTGATTGTGAAACACATAATCTATGATAGAATGCGGATAAATCCATGTCATTCACCGACAGTTCGTGCAAGACTCTCCTAGTGGGGATTCCTAGCTTCAAAGTGCAATGATTCAACTTGGCGAGGGATTACAACATCAATCCCGCTCATTCTTTCATCCTTTAGCTTGCCATAGGACGTCATCTCCCTACGAAGGATAATATAAAATATTTCATGCATGCAATGTGACTTATGTTCACTTCACGTGAAAAGCACTGATCATCTACATTTCAAGTGTGGATACTGGTTGAAATTCGGTGTAGAATCGGCTTTTCTCGGTGTGCATTGCATCGCCAATGATTGGCCTGGTGAAGAACAAGTTAGACTTCAAATTCTTCGAGATAAGCCTTGCTGCAGTGATTTCCAGATTTTTTGGAGCTGATCCTACAAGCTAGGATGACCTATACTATAAAAAGATCACAATGCACATTAGATTAGCCGCTTTAGTCACCGCGGACATAAAAGAAAGGTGGCGATTATTTTAGCTCCATAGCTAGTGCCTCACTTGTCTAGTTTGTAGCAAACTCTCTGTTGTCTTGCTTGCGTATTTTGGTTTTGTATAGATAGATGTTCGTCATCATCATTATCATCATCATATTTTGAAAAATCCTGCAATAAAGCAAAGTCTGGAGGAGCTTGATAGTACGCAACCTTACTCTTACATTGTAGAGAGACTGTTTCCAGTAGGCCCTCATACATATGTGACATAATAATAGTGATGTAGAGTATAAAGAATAAATACGTAAAGATTGAAAGTACATCCATATACATACCTGATGAAGACCATAGTTTGATATTACCTGGCACCTTGTCAAGACTAGCTTTCCTTGAAGCGAG
>JANZLF010000001.1:13503750-13524763 GCA_026546835.1 Erythroxylum foetidum | reverse complement strand
TTTAGCACTCGTACATGAGTTCACTCGATTTCTTTCCTCAACCGTGAGAGCACAATAAATCAGTTTCATAGCTTTTGCATTTATGTATGCTTGCTTCCAATCATTGTCGTCATATTCCAGCTCCGTTTTCATCTCGCCATTTTCTTTCAATGGAGCTTGTGGATCGAAAATGATAATCTTCCAGTATTCTACTCCTTCGCTTATAATATGATACTTTATAGGATTTTTCCAAGAAGAGTAGTTAGTACCATTAAATAAAGGAGGGCGATTATTGGTGTTACCTTCTTCCGCTAAGTTATTGTGCGCCATCCCTGGATACTTCTGCTTTGATACCAATTGTAAACGATTAAGAAGGGGGGTTGAATAGATCTTTAAAGATTTTTGTAAAATTCTATAATAAAATCAGAAGTTAATTCACACAAAAATAATTTAAATAAATTTAAATGCAAAGAGTAGGGAAGAATAGCAAACACTGTTTTATAGAGGTTCGGTGTTAAGGCCTACGTCCTCTACCTAAGCTCTTACTTAGGATTTGGCAAACCACTTTACTGCACACTTTTTAGTTTAGTGTGAACTCTTACAACACCACTTGATTTCAGGCTCAAGCTACCTTTACAAACGATTTGTTTTCCGGCACAAATCCTACCTCACCAGTGACCTTTCACTGATCACTCAACTAACTCAAGAAAATGAGATAAAGAAGATAGAACAATGCTCAATACAAGTATGAGATAATCCTAAGAGCAATAAGCAACAATTTTGGAACAATAGTGGAATAATTTGGCTAATAAAACTTCCGTTTATCTTCCCTTAATCCTCCACTCTTTTATATTGAGTTTTGAGAAGAAAAGAGTTGTTAATCATCCTTCATAGCTGTTGTATAACTTCATATAGCCGTTCCTTAATACCCTCCTTTACTTTTTGTGAATGATTCGGATAAATCTTGTTCCTCTCTACCTATTAGTCGACTAGTCGAGTTGTTATAGTCGACTAGTGTTAACATATTTCTCTTCAGGCTTTAACTTCGCTCCTCGATAATTCGACTAGTGAGATGATAGTCGACTAGTGTTTCTATTCAGTTGATTTGTAGTCGACTTGCAACATATCAGTCGACTTGTTTTAACCCCCATCTGACGATCTTTAATTCTTAGTCGACTTATGATATACTTAGTCGACTTGTTGCTGATTCCAACAGATACGTTTAGTCAAATCTTCCCATAATCTTCATTTTTAATGTCTAAATCATGTTGAAAATTATTTCCTTCTTGTCTTCTAGATTTCTTTCAATCTAAAACACCTGAAATAGATTTCTTAACCAATTCTATACATTTATTATTATCAAAACATAGGTAGGATTTAATTTGTCAATCACCCATGATCCAACACATGGTATCTTGAAACAAAGGAGGTCTTTTAGAGTCATCTATTTATTGGGATAGTTTAAGCCCCTTATATTCTATACTAAAAATTTCATCATTATGGTTTGTTCTTGCCCCTCTTCCTTCTAGTCACAAGTTGTGACTACTAAGACTACCGTCCAAACCACATATCTCCTCTTGAGAATTATCATCTTGAGGACTTCCAAACATAACACTGGGGACAACTACCTCAACCTCCAGGCTTCCTGTAGTTTCCCTTTGGGAATCAGATAATTCAACTCAATCTCTTTTTGTTTGGTTTTATTAGAGTCCTCAAGGCTCACCTTTTCAACGGGGGCATTCTGAAGCTTTGCCTTACCACCTCTTACTTGAGGACTTCCCTAGGCTTCTACCAATGTGCCTGACTTGTTAGTGTAGATGCTCACCTCAGATGGTACATGTTGTTCTTGTGTTTTGAGGCGCAACATCCTTTCCGGCCAGGAGGATTATTATCTTCCTAATATAGAGGTTTTTGGTTTTGTGGTCTCCCTATCCTCAACATTCCCTTCTTTAGAGGCTTCTAAGGATAAGACAACTTGATTGTATCCTCTTCCAACTCACCATTGCCGTTGTATCACGAAACCCTCAAAGAATCTGGGAGACATCTTTCCAGTTCAATTTCAATGCACACTTGCGGGAAGCGATTCTCCTTACATTTGTTTGTGTTATCATCCAAGCCTATGGGAATCCCGAAGGAGCTCAAAAGATAAATCAATATTCTAAAGGGGTTCGATAAAAGTTCCCATACAGGGGGATGGCTTTCAGGTCACCAAGTTGCTGTCCTTTGAGAAAAAAGTGACCTGCATTGGATTATGATAAAGACCAAAGTCCACGGCTTGCGGTGCCATCTCCTCAAGTTAAACCCAAAGATGAAGAATTCATCTTTACTGATTAGAGAATTAATTAGTCCAAACTTCTTCCAATTTGCATTATCCCACCGGTTCGGTAAAAAAGCAAGCCTCTTATCGATGAACCAACTTACTAAATACAGTACCTGAGTGGAGGGGCAATAGGGGCACCACCCTCAGTAAATATATATCTCAACTTGCCAAAAGAATCTGGGTCGCCAACTACAAATTTATTCCATACAAGCTTCGTAGACTCATATGAGGTAGCGCCTGAGGAATGAGCTACTCTTCGATTGGAGTTCAGGGGAGGAGGGAAGGTGAAAACTGACAGTTTTTCAAGCAAAAGATGGGTAGAGAGAAGAGAGCTGGCCTTACTTGCTAACATTTTACCCCCGTCAGACAAAACAAAGATAAGCAGGAGACGTGAAGGAGATAAGGTAGGCAATGAAGCTAGAGAAAAGACACTCTTAGCTCCCTTATGTTCTTAAGAAAGTAGGTTTTGTTGTTTACTTATGATCAACATATTGGAAAGTTTTGCGTTTTGTTAATTAGACATTATTTTATAGGATAAAGATTATCTAAGAGTAAGACGAACTATACAAGAACCGGATGACCGTTTGTTACCCATCGCTTCTGCCTGGAACATACTGGCAATGGAATGAAATTGATATTAGATTTAAAAAATGAAAGGAAAGCTAAACGTATTCAGTAAATTACAACAAGGATTATACTAAACAAACAGACCATACAGTTATAACAACAAAACTAACCTTAACCAATTCCAATCGTGCAATATAAGCGGGTCGATGACCCCTATCTTAACCTTGACCACCTATCCAGCAGCAGACTTCTCCAAAACCATGGAAAATATATCCAGTATGCAGGCAAACAATTCATGCTTGAAGTGAATAACTTTCCAAACAACAAACGAAGGCATGCCAATTGCAAATCAACAATTGGAACTTGTTATCGACGAACATAACAAAACGAATAATGCAAAATCCACACGCCTTGCTTGTCTGGAAAAAAAACTTATGTAGCGGTACTTTATGTGCATGGGTTTTGAGGTCTCTGCATATTCAACACTTCAATCTTATTACCACTGTGCTTACTGCTCCAACGCTACAGTTGCACCATCGTGAATTGCGTTTGTCCTAGAACCACTTGCTCCCCACAAGTTTGGGGCTGGATTTCAACTGGGAACTGTCTCTTCCCCTGGAGGGATAATGGCTTCCTGATTTGTGTCATTGGAAAACTTCATATTGTCTTCTTTTGTTGCATTTGTCCCTTTGGATAAAGTTATCTTTTCAGAAGGCAGTTTCGGGAGGGACTTTCGCTGTGGCTTCTTGAAAGGGACAGATGAAAGACCTTTGGTAGGATTCTCCTGAGACACTTTCTCATCCAAACTTAGCCTACCTGGTCGAATGGTCTGACAATTGAGGCCTTCAGTGTCTGACCGGAAAGAGCTCTTCCTTCGACCTAGCTTCGGTGATTTGGGTCTTGTTGGAGGTATCTGTTTCATATTAACAATTAATGCCAACTGAAATTTAAATTACATGATAGTCAACCTTCTACATCAAGAACCTAGTCTGTAGACTGCCATACGGGTAAAACTAATGTTTAGAGAGGTTTATCAAACTGCTGCAGAAGGGTACCCCTTGAACAATATTAAATAACATGAACAATTCCTAAGGGCAAAAGTGGAAGAATAGTCAAGAATATAGAAAAGTACAGCTTTCTGAGACTTCATAATAGTGCAAAACATTTAGCATATGACAACAGCAAGCAAAACAATTCTGAAGCGATTCAACATAATGTTTTTTATTTCAATCCTCCAACTATTAAACCTTCTAATTCAGTTCTCACACTTCAATAGTCAATTCACATTAGGACTTCGGTTAATGTCCTTAACAGAAATTTTATAAGGCACCCAAGTTGGACGTACATCATTGCAACTATTGTCCAGCTTGTATTATGTTGATGTAACGTAGAATTCCACTAAAGACACTAACAGAAGTCCTAATATAGAGTAATTAACAAAGTTTGAGGCTGAACTAGAAATTGGAGGACTAATATAGGAAACATTGTCAAGTTGAAGGATTAAAAATATGTTTGTCCCAAAATCACAGAATTATTCATAGAAAAGAAGCACTACCTGTAACCTCCAAAATCAAAACTGCAAGCTAATTAGTGGTGTTACAGAAATTAATCAAATTATGCATGGGAATAAGAAACAAGCAGAGGCTTGGTATTAGTTAAATGTGACAATTTACATGGAAAAGATCGACAGATTGCCAAGATTTATGGATACAATCGGATGATCATGGTACAAATTGTCACAAGATTTCCCATGATACTACTTCAAGTCCCGAAAACTTTCAAACCAAAGCAAGCAAATACCTACTTCTTTATCAATTTAGGCTGTCAATATGTCAATACACATGGAAGATGTTATATGACAATAACAAACTGGCGCTTTGCAGAAGCCACAAAAGTGGGATTAGACTCTCTAGCAAATCAAATGATAAATGTAAGCGGATTTGCTAAGGAAAGATTAAGCACAAAAAACAAATCCACGCCAAATCTCAACTCAAATTACATATCCTGCTTAACATTCTCTTTCAACTCAAAGCTTACCAACCATTATGATTTTGTGCAGGGAGAAGGCGAGGAATAAAGGGAAAATACCGAGAAAATATGATTCCATCACAAGTGCAATAAGTCCACATTGAGAACACTAACATAGTGATACATAAATTACAAACCTTTTCAACTACCACTAAACAACTACATGATACTCTGACAACTTAATTGGAAGAATGACTACATGCAAATCAAAGGTAGGCAATCAGATATAAAGCCATCAAATTCAGTTAACAACTTAAAGAAACAAGTCAGCATGCCGTACAGTTAGCAGCTAGAACTAGAAACCAGATCTTTCTACCAAAGAATAAAAGAAGAACAAATATGTTTAGTTATTTTCACTAACAATTCAGGAAACAAGGAAACAAAACTCAGGAACACAAACCTTCTTCAGCTCCGTCTTAGGCTGTGGAGGCTCCTGATAGAAATTAGGCATTGGTGTTGCTTTAAATGCTAAACTCTTTCTGAGTAACTTAATTTCAGCTTCTTGAGTTTCCTGTAAGAAATTTGAAAATTTTCCTTGACAAGGAAAAAGATATGTACAAAAATGTCTATAAATCATAAAGGACAGCATACTTTGGACTTGGCTTGCAAGGTACTCTTTTCCACTTCCTTCGCTTGAATCTTTTCCTCAAGTTTAGTATAGAACTGCTCCGGTACAGAACAAAAAATATATTATGTTGACATAAGAAAAAAGTAACTGAAGATCCCACCTATTGGATTGAGATATTTCCTATTAAAAAAAAAAAAGCTAACCTCTTTCCTTTTCTCTGCTCTTTCATCACATTTGAAGCTAAAACCATAATTAGGAAGTGTACCCATCTTTCGAGGTTTCACATTTTCTGTGGTTGGACTTCTATGAAGAGATCAAGGATAAACTCAAGAAAACTAAACATACCAAGCCAAAGAAGTAAGTAACAACTTGACAAGACTACACAAGAAAATAATCATATAAAAAGGATACAAAGATTGTGTATCTTCTTCAATGTTATGAGCAGTACCTTTCTTTAAAGGTTTCAATTTTGCCTTCTCCCTGAACGCAGGAAATCATGGTTCACAAACAACCAAAATAACACCAGCATCAACAACATGATTTTTCCTAAGATAATGTTTAATTAAAATATTTGAAAATGCCTGGCTAAATTAGCCACTAACATGTTTGTAGCCTTTTTCAAATAAAAACTTGGATTGCAAAGATAGACTTATGGCCCATGAAAAAACAAGAAGTAAATGCAGTTAATACATACATGAGGCTGTCAGAAGACTCTTCATCAACCTTCTCAGAATGCTGTTTACAATAACAAAAGCAAGTAAGCATCATGATTCATGGTGATGTCACACGAAATACATATTACTGACGTCAGCTAATACCTTAGATGCAGGAACATGTTTCTCATTGAATAATTTGATTTTCAAGGTCTGCTTTGGCCTAGAATTCAATGCAGTAGGACCATTTGCTATAGCAGGAGGTGCTCCTGCATCTTTTCTATCCCTTCCCTTTCTGATCTGTGTGACTGAGGCATTCTTAGCATTCAAGGGCTTCTCATCATTGCTCTTTCCTTGTGGTCTGCCTGGTTCTGAATTAAGCACATCTTTGACTACTCCATCCTATGTCAGCAACACGAGACTGTGTCAGGCATGCTTTCTTGCCATTGCAACAAATAAACAGAATGGAACATCTCCTACCTTAGAAACAGGCAATCCATTGCTTCCAACAAGCAATTTTGATCCTCCAATGACATCTGAGGATGAATTATTAGCAGCACTGTCATCCAAATGAAGTGCGTTTTCTAAACTCCCATTAGATTCACCACAGGTCAAAACTTTTCCAAAATTATCATTCTCATTAACAGTAACAGCATCACCATCTTCAGCAGTGAGACTTTGCTGATTAACTCCATTTTGATGGATCATGTCAAGGCCATCAACAGGTACGAGGTTATGAGAGTCCATCACACTCTATCAGCAAACACGTATAACTAAAACCTTCTACAGCAATAGATGATTGGAGCGATTAAAATAGAAAATAAACAAGCCAATTAATGTAAATATTCCAAGCTATTAAGAACTAAATCAAAATGGTTTAGAACAAAATCAGAGACCAAGGAAATCAATGCATGGATCAGAACATACTTTTCAACTTGACAAGAATAATCCTTGTAGACAAAATTAAGGAAAAAAAAATTTAGTTCTTATCTAGGTCAAAACATAAACAACGTAACATCCCAATGTCTTCTTTATGTTAAACAGGAACTTTCCAAAATCCACTTGCAAACCCTTACTCTATGAACAGTAAAGATTCATCAATCTAAACGTTAGTCATTAGACGACACAGCATTTCATCAGGCAAACACTAATCTGCTCAGATAAATAAAATGCACATGAAAACCCACCAAAAGAAAGCATTCTGGTGAAAATCAACACACCATTTATTCACTAAGCAAGAACATTGAGACAGGAGAAAAAACTGCTGACTTGAGTATGTAGAGTCATTAAAAGATAAGTAGGCGAAAAAGCAATTTTCGTCCACTTTCCTAGCTGAGGCTTACGAAATCGCTCCATTACCTGGTAAAGCGTGCTTGCGTAAGATAGTCAGAACAACATTAGGCACCAAAACGACAGTCCGGCGAGGAAAAACGACGTTTAGTTCAAAAGATCTGAAAGAGATGAACTGAAGAAGAACGGGTCGAACAAATAGGAGGATCCGAACCGGGAAAAGTGATGATCCTAGTCCACTCCATTTCCTTTGCTCTCGTTTGTGTTCATTTCATTGTCTTTTATTAAAGAGAAAAAAAGATGCTTGGGGAACTTTATAGAGAGATGGAAGTTAATGCCCAAAGGTTGAGTGCTTTCGGATCAATTTCCAGGACATGGACCACATGGTCTACTAAGCGATAGAGAGAGGGAGAGCGGGTATAGAGTATAGACATATACAATCGCGGACAGGACAATACATACTCTTGTATTGTATCCATATTATTACTATTTACCGTTTTGAAATGCTCACCAAAGTTTGGCGGTTTCGGTAGGCAAGATGTGTAGTTGACAAACCTCGTGTTGGTAGTTAACTTCTTTTGGAACAAAAAATTGGGAGGTAAGTTACAGAATTATATGTTCGTCATTTTAGTGAATTTTATGGTAATAAAGTATAAATTATATTTTTACATTAGTAAATAATTTATAATATATAAAAATAATTTAAATTAATATTGTCTATAATTGTTACCAGACTACTAAAATATTGATTACCTATTTATATTTTCATTTAATTTGGTATATTTAATTTTTATTCTGAGCATTTAAGCCGAAGGATTATACTCTCTTCTTTTTTTCTTTTGATAGAGGCGGATGGCCAATAGTTAGATTTTATAGTTAAAGGATAAATATTTGAATAACACTTTAACATTTTAAAAAATAAATAAATAAGTTCATATTGTTATTTAAATTATTGCTTTGCATCTTTAACCTACCTTACTTCATAATTGACTAAAATAGACCTCACTGGCTTCAAATCATTAAAAAAAATAATTTTAAACAATTTCCCCACACTTTTTAATAATTTTACTTTTTAAAATAACAAAACAAATATAAATAGGCCTAAATGCAAGGTATCAAGTACCGTTTCGTATCGGTTAGATGGTACCATACTAGTTGAAAAACGAAACGGTATATTCATGTTTGGTACTAGCCGGTACTAGGTGTTTTCGCCATATACCTGCCAATACTCAAAATACCGGTCATATACCGATCAATACTGTAATTTTTATAAAAACTGAGGACCTTTTTGCAAAAACCAACAATTATTAACCCTAAACCTTCTAACGTCTACCTTTACTTTTTCATTTTGTTCTCTCTCTCAGAGTCACCTCATCATCTCTTTATCTCACGCTCTCGTCCTCTCCACTCTCTCGTTCTCCTCTCCATCCCTAGCGGTGCTCCTACGTCCTAACTCTCCATCTCCAGCGATGCTTCTACATCTTACCTCTTCGGAGATGCTCTTACGTCCTACCTCTCTGGTGGTGCACCACACGAACCCTTTCTGGCGGTCATCTTCGGTTCTTCCTCCACCACGCAAACCTGCCACTACCGAGCCTAATCCTGGCCTCCATCAAACTTCAGCCCTCCTTTACGAGGACCACCAACACATCTCGCCACCATTGGCTGCTCTCCTTTGTCCCCCATGCATCTGAAGGTGTCAAATCTATAATAAAACCTAAATCTAAACCCTACACGACCTGATCTGGAATAATGTCAATTGTGAATTTCTTTTTTGGTGTGATTTCACTTTTCTATTAAATTTTTTCTGGTTAATTGCATTTGTGTTATGATTGTGAATAGGTTAGACTTGCAAGTCAGAATGAAATTGTGAAGGATATGTGATTTGTCATTGGTTGGAGTTGGATAATGGATTGGATTTGGACATGAACTGAAAGAAAGGAGTTTGGTTTTGGTTAATTTGTAGTTCGGTTGACTGATAATTGATGTCTTAATTTATGATAAATTTTTTGGTCATTCGCAGCATGCATCATATTAAAAGTTAGAAAGGCTTTCAATTTAAGTTTCAACTTAACTTTTTGATGCATGATTCAAAAGTTAGAAAGGCTTTCAAGTTTTAACTTAACTTCAAATTAACAAATTGAGAATGTAAATTGGAAAGAATTCAAAGTAAATAATTAATTGACATAATCTTAAAATTATTGAAATGGTATTTAGATATTGGGTAAATAATTAATTGAGTATAATAATAATTCGGTTGTGATCTTGTGGAAAAGCCGAATAAGAAGTTTTGTAATTTTAATTATTCTATATCTCTAAGTTGTCTTTAATTTTTATCCCAAAATTAGTCCATCTCATTAAGGACTCAAGTCTGTTGCATATCCATCTTTATTTATCCTAAAATTAGTCCATCCCATAGTCTTTGCATATTCAAAATCTAATTTTCATTTTATTCCATTTTTATCTCATTTATGGTACTTTGGCATTAACTTTTTGAATAAGTAAGAAAGATTTTTAGTTCATCTTAATGAAAAAAAAATTACTCGGCTTGTGCATTCTATTTCAAGATATGTATTAAAGATAAAGATTTATGAAGTTATGTCAAAGGCAATAATCATATTCCTGAAAAAACTAAAATAAAGATGAAAGTGAAGTTAAGGATGTTTAAGTCATGACTTGAATTTTTTGATTAATTGAGCCATCGTCTTAAATCTTTGAACAGTAATTCGATTTTAAATTTACCATGAATTTACTAATCTCCAATAGAAAAGTCTATCTATTTTTGAATTTTACTCTAGTGTCATAAACCTTTACTTCTTTTTGCTTAATATAAAGAGCTAAAGACATTATTTATGTTGCATTGCCTCACGAAAGATTTAGCATTGCTAATCTTATTGATGAAACTACTAAAGCATTAATTTCTTACAAAACTAATATCTTCACTTTTTTTGTTACAGATAAATGGAAGGAAGTTCAACTACTCCTAATCAAACTACTTCAGGAAGACATAATGATCCAACTTGGGTTCATGCTGCATTGGTTCCAGGTATGAAGAATCATACAATTTGCTTGTTTTGTAACAAGCATTTAAAAGATGCAGGAATCATCCGATTGAAGAAGCATTTAGCTGGGGTTAAAAAGAGATGTAGAACCCTGTAAAAAGTAAGTCACGATGTGAAGTGGAAAATGAAAACATTGCTTGAATAATATCAACATGAGAAAGATAGGTAAGGTTGAATTTTGAAATTGGTAGTAGAAGTTTATTTTCTAGCTTCCATGGTGATTGTGAGAATATTGAAGGTGGTAATGGTAGTAGTGGTACTGGTACTGGTAGTGATCCATCCTAAGCCCTTAAAGAAGCACCTGGACTTGATGTGAGGAAGAGAAGAAGGCAAGTGTCTAGTTTTTTACATTATAAATAACTCCTAGAGCCCAACCTTCAATTCGTAGTGCAATGCAATCAAGAGATGCAATTTATAATAGCCTCTTATGATCTGGGATACAAAGGTCTTTCAACTGATAACTTAAAAGGTAAACTTTTGAGTTATTTTGTTTCTAAAATTAAAAGTTATTTGGCATAAAGAAGAGTGAATTGGGCTAGTTATGGATATTCAATCATGTGTGATGGTTGGAAAAATAGGAGACAAGAGCCTATTATTAATTTTTTGGTTTATTCTACAAATGGTTCTATATTTTTTAAATCTATTGATGCATGTGACCTTATTAGGAACAATGAGTCTTTGTTTGTGATATTTGATGAAATTGCGAATGAAGTATGGCCAAAAAACATTGTTCAGTTTATTATTGACAATGATTTTGCTTATAAAGTGACAAAAAAAGGTTGCAGAATAAGTGTAATTCTTTTTTTTTTTGAGACTCCATTGTTGCACATTGTATTAACCTAATGCTGGAGAATATAGAAGATCCTAGGTATTTTTATATTATTGATGAGACTATGCAGAAAGCTAAAAAGGTGACCAAGTTCATCTATAATCGTGCATAGGTGAATGTAATGTGAAAGGAATTTACCAATGGTAGAAATTTGTATCGTCCTACTGTCACAAGATTTGCAACAAATTTTTTATCACTTCAATCTTTTGTTATGATGAAGAATGGGTTAAGGCAAATGTTTACAAGTGATAAGTGGATTGCATCTCAACATGCTAGGTCTAATGCTGGAGTGGAGGTTTGTAAAATTATACTGAAAGATAGAGAATTTTGGTCTCAATGCCAATCTGTTATCTGAGTTTTGAGCCTTTGGTGAGGGTGCTTTGCTTGGATGATAGTGAAGAAAAGCCAACAATGAAATTTTTTTGATTCCATGGAGAGCGCGATAGAAGCAATCAAGGACAATATGAAACATAAGCCTTCTTTGTGCATACCATATCTTTCAATCATTAAGGAGAGAAAGGAAAGACAATTTTTTCTTTGTTGCTTATAGCTGGGGTATTTTTGAATCCTAGTGTCTTTTTTAGACCAGATCTTACTAAGCAAACTGAAGTTAACAGAGGGATGCTTTTAACTATTACAACAATTGTTGGCATTGACGCAATGCAAGATCTCTTAAGCTCGCAAATAAAGTTTCATAAGTTATCTTATGAGGGTTTCGGAATGTCGATTGCTATTCGACAAAGTGAAAAACTTTCTTCAGGTATTAGTTGTTTCCTTTTTCTTATTTGTTGAAAATTAATTATCACTTTATTTTGTTTATAACGTTACTTTTGTTATTATACGATTTATAGTTTCTTGGTGGGATCAATTTAGAAATGGTGTTCTAGAATCGAAAAGGTTTGCAATCTGGACTTTAAGTCAATGTATGAGTACAATAGGTTGTAAGTGAAACTAGAGCACATTTGAATTTATCCACTTTAAGAAAAGGAATAGATTGAAGCATAAGAGGTTGAAAGACTTGGTTTTGTTCGTTACAATTTAAAGCTTCAAAAAAGGTACGTTATTATCATTATTAATTTTGATATAATTTCTTATAATTTTCTAATAATTAAATTTTATTGTTTATTAAGAGTCTTAATAGCACAAATAATTCAACTGATCCAAATTATATTGATAATATTGATCTTTTGTTCAATTGGGTTTCTGAAAAATCGAATTTAGTAAATGTCAATGACTTGGAAGATACTTGGATGGGGAAGTTTTAACATGTCATTTTGTGCATTAAATTTAAATGATAATGATGATGAAGCTCCTCCCAATGATGATAATTTTGTACCAATTGGTAACTAGGACAGTGTAGTTATAACCGATATCCTTTCGTAGACGATTGAGTTTCATTATAGATTTTTTTTCCTCTTCTTTTAAATTTACTTATATTTGATGTTTATGTTAAATTTTGTATATGTAATGTAATTGTAAATGTTTTTGTTTCAGGTTTAATTTCTACTTGATTGTTTCTTTATCACGAACTCTTGTTGTAAATTGTAATAATTTAAAGGTTAAGGATATTTATTATTCTTTTTATTGAATATTTTAATGTAATTATTATTTACTAAAATGATAAAATTGTATTATTGTAATATTTTAAATACTTTGTATTATTCTTAATTTTATATTTGTATGATGATGATTGCCTTTTTCATATTAATTGTAGTTATTATTTATATGTGAAATATTTAAAAATTATTATTATTTTATATTAATTGTGATTATTATTTATTATTAAGATTTTTGGAGACAAGATTGGTGTAAACTTATAAATTATACAATACAACTGTGCAATATACTAATGGACTATTTTGCAAATTTTTAAAAAAATTAGGAACTATTTCATAAATTTAAAAAAATTACCTGAAACAGTACCTGGTATTGATCGGTACGATACAATACCATACTAGAACCCAATCCAATAACTAGTCGGATACAATATTCACAACTTTGCCTAAAAGTAAAATAGCTAAATAAAACAGTAAACTCATTGTCACCCAACCTCGTCTTTCTATCTTCCAATCTGTACACCCTTAGCACTAGAAAATGCATTATTTTATATCTTGGAATTGTTTTAATTGGTGTTACTTTATATTGTAGATCCTCATGTAACTCAAATATTAATTGTTCTAATTTAGTACCAAGTTTGAATGGGCCCTTATATTATGGATCTTTAACTAGCAACACCTCTTATGTTAGTGCCCAATATTATTATTGCTTGAATGGTTTTATAAGAACTTCTTAAGAGTGATAAAAAACATGGGAGAAGGTTTTACAAATGCTTAAATTATCTAGTTAGCTTAATTTAATTTAATTTATATGATTTATTGACAATAGGAGTAGGTTTTTTTTAGAAATTTAAATAATGCATATTAAGGCAAATTAATGTATAAAGCACATGGTTCCTAAGACTAAATAGACCAAAGTCTCACGATAACAATGAAAATAAAAGTGAACAATACAAACAATCTAAGTTAACTTTTTTCCTTATTGAAGTTTCATATTGATACAACACTCGAGTGTGTATATAGGATGAGATAATTAAGCAATACTCCTTGGTGATCTATAAACTAGCTTCTAGTTAGAACTTAGGAAAGGGCAGCATAACATATCAACTTTAGGGCGATAATTGTTCTCTTATGTAGTGGACTATAAATCAAAGTAAAGCTTCACAATGAGTAAAGATGCATTTGCTCCTTTCCAGCCAGATTTAGTAAATTGTTTTGCTTAGAGCAAGTTTAAGGACGACCTAGTTTCCTTGATTCCTCTTCTGATTTTTTAAAGCGACATTTAATTATGGATTGTCAGCTCCTTATATGAATGATCTGATTGCATAAAATCATAATATCATTCCATATATTATAAGTTTTTATGCATTCGATGAATAAATAGTTAATTATTTCCCTTTCCAGTTTGTAAAAGTGACAAGTGTTAGCTACATTCCTATATTTCTTTACTTTTTCTAAGATAGCTAGTTTCTCTCTAATGGCTAACCACATTGTAGTAGAAACTCTTGAACTGGCTTAATAAAACTATAATAGTTTATACTGCTTTATTTTAGGTGCTCAAGGTTTGATATATTCTTAAACAATTAGAAAAAAGACATGATGGAACCAAGTTCCATCTAATATAGTCCTCATACCTAGTAATTAACTATTTTGGATAAGATTTTGAGTGGCCAACTAAGTTTGAAAGGAAGTTAAAGCCTTTTTAATATGGCATCATCTATAATCAAATTCTTTAGGTCAATCAAGGAAGTAGCATTAAT
The DNA here is from genome assembly GCA_026546835.1 of Erythroxylum foetidum. Lineage (NCBI taxonomy): Eukaryota > Viridiplantae > Streptophyta > Magnoliopsida > Malpighiales > Erythroxylaceae > Erythroxylum > Erythroxylum foetidum. The sequence goes on along the minus strand of JANZLF010000001.1, from coordinate 13,510,151 downwards.
CAATGGGGCAATGTTTGTTCAACTATCATGTTGAAAGGAAGTAGAAATGCCATCACCAATCTAGTAGGAAATACAAGGCTTAAGTCTTTCCCTCAATTTAAGTATGTTTAGTATGGTCCATAAGGTGTTACTATTGGGACTTATATTCTATAAGCTTTTGTCTTTAATTTAATATTTGTGTATCTACTTAACCTTTAAGGAGTTTTTATCCTTTAGGATTCTCCATATTCTTTTAAGGAATTGATTCTAATTCAATGTTTTAAAGCGAATTATCCCCAACCCTCCTGCTTGTTTGGGTAAACATAAGTCTTTCCATTTCACTTTTGCTTTAGTTGGACTAGAATCGTATTAAGACCAAATGAATTTTCAAAATATTTACTTTATTGTCTTGATTATGCTCCTAGGAAGGTAAATGTAAGAGGACCACAAAACTTACAAACTGTTAAGAATTAAGATCAATAATTAATCCCTTCTTGCAAGAGATAGTCTCTTGTTGTACCTATTGGATATTATAACTTTCATTTTCTTCATTAATGGCCTGAATTAACTCTATGGAGGCCTTTTGGTAAATATAGAAACACCAAGGTACTTAATTGGAGGTATTATGGCTTTCATTCTAATAATGCTTTCTAGGATGCTTATTTTGTCGATTTCTTCTTTTGCAAACAGCCATTGGCCTTTTTAGATGTTGATTGGTAACCCTAAAACCTGTTTGAAAGTTTATAAGGTAGCTATAAAGGCACAACTTGAGCTAGGATTGACCTTTGAAAGCATAATGAGATCACCTATAACTAGAAGGTTATTTATCTTTAAATACTTTCTTGTTTAACTCCCTTTTTAATAAATTTGACACCTCCATGCTCAAGTCGAGGAGGTAAAATGCTCAACATGAAGAGGTAAAGAGATAATATGCCCCTTGCCTCAAACCTTAGCCACTTGAATTAATTTTATGGGCTCACCATTAATTGAAACTCCATACAAGACTGTAATAATGTATTAAGTAACCTAGTTAATAAAGTTGAAAGGTAAATTAAACGCCTGTATTGTATGATTAATGAAAATCTAATCTAAGGTATCAAAGACCTTGTTAAAGTTGATATTAATGGAACAATTCTTACTTAAATTATTTTTGTTGTAATTCTTAAGTAACTCCTATACCATTAAAGAATTGTCACCAATCAACATGTTCTTAATGAAGCCCCATCGAGAGGGATCAACTAACCTATCAACGATTATTTTCAATATGTCAATTAAAATTTTGGAAATCAATTTGTATATGATGTTATGATAAAAGATGGACTTGAATTACTTTAGGGAATTGGGTTAACGAACCTTAGGAATAAGAGCAATATAGGTTTTTTCACCCTTATTGAAGAATTCCAAAACTACATCTATGACTAATCCTTTGGTTGGTGACTGCATCTTTTAGTAAAAAAAGTCATTAAGCCCATCAAGATCTAAAGGGATGTAGAGACAACATGGTTTTCTCTACATTTGATTCATTGAACCGTCAGATAAAGAGTTCAGCTTCATGCGAGGAAACTGATTTTCTCAGAGAGCCTTTAATAGGGCTACATATGAAGAAGTATTAGTAATTTTAGCCTAGTGTGTTTAAGAAATATGAGAGAGCTTCTTAGTGTATCTCTTCTTTAGAATACAACCAGTTTCCTCTTTGGTCCCTTAGAGGCATACTCACATTTACATTTTTCCAAAAAGTAAAGTTTTTTTTTAAGAAAACCTTGTATTCTTGTCACCTCCTTGCAACTATATCAACCTTGATCTTTGCGTAATAAACAAGTGATTAATATTAACTGCTTTAATGCATTAAAGTATGGGAAGTTTTTCTTGTTCCTATAAAATTATGTCACTCGGGAACAAAATATAGTGATTTCTTATGATAATTTTAAGTGAAGATTGATACGATGCCATATGAACAGAATGTAGTGATCGAACGTAGCTCGCCTTTATTGTAGGATATGTACCGGAATGACCTTCAGGCATACCAGTGTGACCCTGCGATAAGGGGGCGCTACATTTAGGTGATATCAAAGCATAATTGGCATCTATTGGGACATATAGGAATGGTAAGCATGAAAGATCTTGAAAATGGAGAAAATGATTGAAATTATTGTTTGTTATAGGTCATTCGCTTTAGGCGATCAAATTGATCAACCAGCTGACTCTGGATCGGTAGGAGCCAGTAGGGAGTCCCCGGTGTCTCGATCTGAGGAGATGCCTCTTAGAGTTTTCTAAAGAAGGGAGAGGAGGTATGATAGGCTACGAAAGCAAGGAGCTGTGGACTTCTATGGTAGCACAAACCCTACTAAGGCCAAGGGATGGTTAGAGAGGACAGAAAGGGTATTTGATCAGATGGTCTACGAGCCTGATGAGAGGTTCGATTATACAGTGACTTTACTACAGGGGCCAGCATATCAATGGTGGAAGACTGTCCTAGGCAGTACCACTAAGCCTTGTCAGTTAAAGTGGGAAGACTTTCTGAGGGTCTTCAGAGACAACTATATGCCTAAGATCTATCTGGACATGAAGATGTAGAAGTTCTTGGAATTGAAGCAAGGCAGGATGTCAGTGGCTGATTATGAGGTCAGATTCAATGAATTGATGGGTTATGCTACTGCTCTGATTCCTACAGAAGAAGACAAGTGTAGGAGGTTTAAGAATGGACTTAATATGGAGATCAGAACAAGGTTGATGCGATCAGATATGGGCACTTTTATTGAGTTGAGAGCTGCTTCAATTAGAATTGAACAACTGATGAGGGAGAAACAAGCTGAGACTGGATAAGGGTCTAGAGGAAAGAGGCCTAGTGAGAGCCAGGGTAGTTCTGGCAGGAGCTATAGTAAGCGCTAGAACATAGCATTCAGATCATCAGGTGGATCCAGGCAATCAAGAACTTGGCAGAGGGGTAGATTTTCATAGACTGACAGTGGAAAGGGTATGGCTCTGAATCAGTTTCCAGTTTGTGATCACTGTGAGAAGAGGTATGGTGGTAAGTGTTGGAGATTGACTAGAGCTTGCCTTAAATGTGACTCCAAGGACCACCAGATTAGGGATTATCCTGCTACTTTAGGGGCTCAGTCTGCTATCAGTGGGCGATCTGGAAGTAATGCTATAGTCCAGTAGAGTAGAGGTGGTGGATCTAGATAGAGAGGTAAAGGTAGAGTTAGAGGAAGAGCTGGGAGTTCTTCCATGAGAACTAAGGGGTGAAGCAACCGACCGCAGTTCCAAGCCAGGGTCTATGCCATGATTAGGCAGGAGGTCCAAGACTCTCCAGATGTGGTAGTAGGTGCGCTTCTTGTTTATGACTTTGAGGTTTTTGCACTGCTAGATCAAGGATCCATACACTCCTTTATCACACCGCATTTGACATGTAGGTTACATTGTGACAGGGAGTTATTATAGTATAGATTGGAGGTGAGTACGCCAATAGGCAGTACCACAGTTATAGAAGAGGTTTGTAAAGGATGCTTGATTAGGATTAATCAAGCAATTTTGTAGGCAAACCTTATTATATTACAGTTGAGGGAGATATATATGATCCTAGGCATGGATTAGCTCACTGCCCATAGGGCCATCATAAACTGCTACACAAAGGATGTAGTACTAGAATCTCCTGGTTAGCTGAGGGCAATATTCAGAGGAGTTAGTCAGGCAGTGCCAGTTAAGATGATATCATTCAAGAGTGCATTGAGGTTGATGCAGGGTGGACGTGAGGCTTTTCTGGCCGACATCATTGATAATAGAGTTAAGCAAAGTGTATAGGACATTCCAGTGGTTAGGAAGTTCCTGGATGTGTTTCCCGAAGAGTTACTTGGTTTACCACCAGATCGAGAAATGGAGTTCACGACTGATCTAGTTCCAAGAGCTGCTCCTACATCTAGTCCTCTATATAGGATGACACCTGTGTAATTGAAGGAGTTGAAGACTCAGCTTTAGAATTTATTGGAAAAGGGTTTTATTAGACCCAATGTTTCACCTTGGGGAGCTCCAGTGTTATTTATGAAGAAGAAAGATGGGACTTTGAGGTTATTCATCGATTATAGGCAACTGAATTGGGTGACAATGAAGAATAAGTACCCGTTGCCTAAACTTGATGATTTACTTAATCAGTTGCAGGGAGCTTAGGTATTCACTAAATTGGACTTAAGGTCAACGTATTATTAGTTGAAGATAGGTGAGGCTGACGTACCCAAGAGTGCATTCAGGAGCAGGTATGGGCACTTTGAGTTTTTAGTGATGTTGTTTGAGTTATCTAACACCCTGGTAGTTTTTATGGCCTTGATGAATAAGGTATTTCAGCCCTACCTAGATCAATTTGTAATTGTGTTTATTGATGATATCTTGGTGTATTCGAAGAGCAAAAAGGAGCATGCTGAGCATCTGAGAGTCATTTTGTAAATCATGAGAGAGAAACAGTTGTATGTCAAATTCAGTAAGTGTGAATTTTGACTAGATCAAGTAGTGTTTTTGGGACATATAGTGACTGGAGATGGCATACAGGTAAATCCAAAGAAGATAGAGGCAGTGATGAATTGGGAAGCTCCGAGAAACATGCCAGAGAGTCGAAGCTTCCTAGGATGGGCCAAATATTGCTGGAGATTTGTCAAGGGATTTTCTCTGGTCTCGGCCCCTCTGACAAAACTTCTAAGAAAGAATGTAGTATTCATATAGAATGACGAGTGTCAGAAGAGCTTTGAGAAGCTAAAACATCGATTGACTACTACATCGCTGTTGATCATTCTATCGGGGACCAGAGGATATGTGGTGTACAGTGATGCGTTGCATCAACGATTGGGATGTGTATTGATGCAATATGGCAAGGTGATTGCCTATGCATTGAGACAATTAAGGTCTCATGAGATCAATTATCCGGTACATGATTTAGAGCTAGCTGAAATTGTCTTTGCTCTAAAGATTTGGAGACATTATCTATGTGGAGAGACTTTCCAAATATTCATTGATCATAAGAGTCTGAGGTATTTACTGAGTCAGAAGGAGTTAAATTTAAGGCAGAGGAGATGGATTGAGCTACTGAAAGACTATGATTGCACTATTGAATGCCACCCGGGTAAAGCTAATGTAGTGGCAGATGCTTTGAGCAGGAAATCTAATTTCAGTACAAATCGGATTGAGTTATCAAGGCTACCTAATTTGATACATTTGAGAGCTCTAAGTGTGGAGTTGAATCTAGAGCAAGATGAAGCACTGATTGCTACTTTAAAGTTGAGACCGATGCTACATGACTGAATTAGGAAAGTCCAGGGGAAAGATCTTAATATAGTGAAGCTTATGGAAAAAGTGAAAGTGAATCTAGATTCTGAGTTTGAATTGAGGAATGAGACATTATGGTTGCGACCAAGGATACGTGTGCCTAATGTGGATGATCTAAGGTAGGAGATTCTTGAGGAATCTCATATGGCCGCCTATGCTATGCATCCTGGTACTACCAAGATGTATAACACATTGAAACAACATTTTTGGTGGTCGAGAATAAAGAAACAAGTGGCGAAGTATGTGTCTAAGTGTATGACTTGCCAGCAAGTTAAGGCTAAGCACCAGACTCCAGTAGGAAAGTTACATTCGTTGCCCATTTTGGAGTGGAAATGGGAGTGGATCACTATAGACTTCATTATGAAATTGACTAAGACTTTGAGGCAGCATGATGCTATATGGGTCGTAGTAGATCAGTTGACTAAATCGGTCCACTTCTTACCAGTGAGAGAGAATAACTCACTTAATCAGTTAGCCCAGAAGTACGTAAATGAGGTGGTCAGACTGCATGGGGTAGCAGTGTCTATAGTATCGAACAGGGATCCCAGATTTACTTCGAGATTTTGGAGGAGCTTGCAGTCTACTATGGGGACTAAGTTGAACTTCAGTACAATGTTTCATCCTCAGACAGATGGATAGAGTGAGAGGAAAATTGAGATTGTTAAGGATATGCTCAGAGCTTGTGTATTGGAGTTTAGAGGAGCTTGGGATCAATATATATCATTGATAGAGTTTGTCTACAACAACCATTACCGCAGTAGTATCAGAATGGCACCATATGAGGCACTATATGGTAGAAAATGTCGGTCAACATTGTATTGGGATGAAGAGTGTTTGAGAATGGTCGAAGGCCTAGAGTTGATACAAGACACGGTGGACAAGGTTAAGTTGATCCGATGTTGAATCAAAGTGGCTCAAGATAGACAGAAGAGTTATGTGGATCAACATCGACGTGATATGGAGTATAATGTGGGACATAGAGTATTCTTGAGAGTGTCACCCTAGAGGAGAGTTTTGGGATTCGGTAAAAAGGGCAAGTTGAGCCCTAGGTACATTGGTCCTTATGAGATCATTGAGAGGATTGGACCTTTAGCCTATAAGTTGGCTTTACC
>JANZLF010000001.1:13409554-13424554 GCA_026546835.1 Erythroxylum foetidum | reverse complement strand
CATAAATAGATCGGGTATCCGCTCATACGTCGCGACGAGTAAAATAAATCAATTACATTCGTCGCGACGTGTGCAATCGCCTGCTCGTCGCGTCGTCTGCATCGTCCTGCGCCGCGACGTGTGGAAGTATGTTCGCCGCGTCGTGTGAAATTCCATGCGTCGCGACGTGCGGAAAGACTTTGACTGTTGACTTCCTGACGTTGACTCCTTTGTTCCTGAAATTAAATAACAACAAAAACAACAATTTGCAGTATCAATTGTCCCAATAAAAATTGTGGAAAAATAAGTATCAAATCATGACAATTCACTGACAAATTGAGAATTGAAAGAACTCAATATGAGGAACCAATTTAAGCACAAATTTCATCAATAAGGAGTCAACACATGCACAAGTAGCTATGAAAATGCAGCCAATTTATAGCATAAACTTGGCTCAATCAATCATTTAAAGGAAATTATTCAAGTGAAGAAGTTACTAGGGAGACTGAGAAAAGCATAAGACAATGATACCTCCATTTGGTTGACCACTCAGGTAAGAATTTTGAGGACTAAATTCTTTAATGGGGGAGAGTTGTTGGACCCTGAACTTTTATTAGAAGATTAGAACTGGTAAACGAGGAATTTTGGTGATTCGTCCTGAGTAAAGAACAAATGATGAAAATTCTTGAACCAAGAAATGATAGGCTAGGGTAAAGTAGCAAATGAGAAATGTGGATAGATTCTTGTCTTGCTTTGGTGTTTTTGTGGATAAGAGATTTTGAAATGGGAAGAATTAAGGTGAAAGTTAGAAGCAGCAATGAAGTTGAATTTGTGTAGTAAGTTGATGAGGAATATGTATATATGTGTATATTCTATTATTGGTGTTCATGATTAATCATGCACTATAATTTCTTTATAGATGATATTGATTTGAAATGGAGTTGAGAATGAGGAGCAAATGAAGTAAAAAAAGTGATCTTAGTATGATTTGCGTTAAGGAAAGATTGTGAAATAAATTGGTAGTTGATCTAGAAAATATTCATGGAGTATGCTTCAGTCTTTTAACCTCAACTTTTTCTCTAGTTATCCAAACAAGATGATTCTTAATTTGGACTAAACTAGAAACATATGGATACATTTCTTATGAAGACATCAAATTTAAATTCTATATTTAAGAATCTTAAAATTTGTCATGAATTTGAGAACTTGGTGTAGTACATTGGTGGATGAATGTAAAGTTCGTATTCTGAATTCGAGGGAAATTATGGATTGCTATAGGCTAGTTTGGGCAAATATATCTTATAGAAAGTTGTAGGTATTTCTTTTAGCTTTCCAACTATATATAGTACAAAATTTTTAGACTTCTAGGATGAAATTATGACCCTATAAAGGAATATGTATCTTCTGTCTTTTCGCTTCTTCTATGTTTTGTATCTTCTATATTTTTCTTCTTCTGTGTTTTGTTTCTTTTGCCTTTTGCTTCTTCTGTGTTTTGCTTCTTCTGCCTTTTCGCTTCTTCTATGATGATGTAATCTTCTTCTGTGTTTCTTCTGTGATGACGTCATCTTCTTCTGTGTTTTGCTTCTTCTGTGATGATGCCATCTTCTTCTGTGTTTTGCTTCTTCTGCCTTTTTTGTTTCTTCTGTGATGACGTCATCTTCTTCTATGTTTTGCTTCTTTTGTTTTTTCACCTAGCCTATCTTCTGTTCCATTTTAGACCCTTTATAAGATAGAATATACCTTCAAGGTCTTCATGAAAGTTGTAGATCTTGAAGTCTTCTTTCGAACCATATAAGAACACCTTAATCCAATATCTGTAGGGAAAGTTATAGCAAATTTTCCACTTCCTCTGTCTTTTTCCACTTCTTTTGTTTTTTTCATTAGTCTGCTCTGTACCTATCTTCTATTCCATTTTATACCCTTCATAAGATAGAATTTATCTTCTAGGTCTTCATTAAAGTTGTATATCTCGAAGTCCTCTTTTGAACCATATAAAGAACACCTTAATATGATATTTGTAGGGGAAGTTATAGCAATTTTCCCACTTCTTCTGTCTTTTTCCACTTCTTCTGTCTTTTTCATTAGTCTGCTTTGTACCTATTTTTTGTTCCATTTTAGACGCTTCACAAGATAGAATCAGTCTTTGAGGTCTTCATAAAAGTTGTAGATCTTGAAGTCTTATTTAAAACCATATAAAGAACATCTTAACCTGATATCTTTAGGGAAAGTTATAGCGATTTTCCCACTGCTTCTGTCCTTTTCCATTCTTCTGCTTTTTCCTTTGGCTTCGTCTAATCCTATTGTCTGGTCTATTTTGACCATCCAGATGATAAAATCTGACCTCAATGCCTTCTCTAAAGTTGTAGATCTCAACACTATCTTTCAAATCATCCTAATATGATCTTAATCCAACATCTCTAGTGAGAGTTATGCTATTTATCCCGAGACAAGTTCAATATGATTGAGGACCAAATCTTATTTGACTCTTTCAGCCCCAATTTTGTTATCCGACCTCCAAATGAAGTGATTCTTGAACCCTTTGATTCCTAACACTTTTCTTTTTGTGTCTTCACTAAAGGTCATAACTTTTGGTATTGATTTGAAAAAGATGTATTAAATCAAGTAAGGGTATCCATTGGAAGAGTAGAAATTGGATATTTTACTGAACATGCTTTAGTATTTTGATGATTTCTGGATCAGTAGAGCTCCGAATATGATGATTATTGTTTAAATACAAACTAGATACATGGAGAAACAAATGGTATGAAGAAGTTGAAATCTAATTTAGTTTATAAGATGTTTAAATTTTGGATAGAAGTTGTGCAAAGTATATTGATTTGGACAAGAGCGGTCCAAAAATGTTTGAAGTGTATCTTTCGAATCACTGAACCAAATGGATTGATTTTGGTGTCATTGAAAACTTAATACAAGGAAGAACATTTTTCTCGAAGAGAGTGTTATGTAAGAATATTCAAGGGTATTTTTGGAAAGACACTTAAGTATAAAAGACATAAGGCATAAATCGAAGGGAAAATGAGACAATTCTCAATCATTGAGGGCATAATTGGAAGAAGAAGTGTTGTCTTGCTTATAAATGAAGAAAAAAAACGTGAATGGAAGGAAAATCATAATAGAAGAACTAAAATTTAAGAGAAAAGAGAGAATGTCATGAAAAAGAAAGAGAAATACAAAGAGAAGAAGAAAATGAGAGAAAGAAGAGAAAAACAAGCTACGGTTTCAATTGGTGAAGAATCAAGAGATATTTTGGAGTTATTCAAGAAAGGAAAAAAGAAGAGGAAGAGAAGAGCTTCCCTTTGAGCTAAAGATCTTTTCAATTGGTGAAGAATCAAGGTAATACCATTTTGGATCTTTTGAATTTTTGGAAGGATTTTAGTCCATGGAGTTTAGAAATGCTTGGGTTTAAGCATTCTAGAATCAATTTTAGTAATGTTGCATTTTGGGATTCTCTATTGGATTCCTATTTAATGAAACTTGGTTTGTTTTAGGGAACCAAGAGAATCCTACCCAAGAGCAAGGAAAAAGACAACCTTGACTTAGATTTTTGCAAGGAAATGAGGTAAGTAATGTATTTACAATTATTGTGTGATTGGGAAAATTCTTGCCTGTGTGTGAATATGTTTTAAATTGTTTGAATTTGACTTGTTAAAAATACATGATATCTTTATATAAAATTAAATTGTGATTTTAATCAGCGTTATGCAATTGAATTGTATCATGGCATTTTGATTTGAATGGAAAGAAGAAAGAGCATGAAAAGTATGAAAGATTTCATTTTTGATAAAATGATTTTGAGCATTGATTATATGCTTTGTTTGGGTGAGAGAGGAACCGTTTCATAGTCACAGGCACGTCGACGTAAAGCCTTCTCCAAGTTGCCCGCTTGTGACCCACGAGATCTGAAAAATAGACTCGTTTTATTCACAGAGTAAACTTCAGTTTCTCTGTTTTGTTCCACGGAATCCTCGAGCCATTGGTTTGTGCATTGCATTTTAAATTGTCAAGTATGAAGCATATTGAGTGTTATATGTTATGAGCGATTATGTGTTTTGAGCTAAATTTGATGAATGTTCAAATTGCTTGTATAAAGTATAAATGTTAGAATTGCTAGACATATATATATACATATGCTTGACTTTAGTCAATTGCCAATGGCTATGAATATATTAGCTACTGAGCTGTATAACTCACCCCATGTTTCCCTCCTCAGGTGTAGAAAGAGAAGATTAGTGATCCTTGCAAGGCATTGGGACTCCAAGATAGTTAAAGGCTTTTGTAATTAAGTTAGTTCAGCATTTTTGTATTTTGGAATCATTTTAAGCATAAGAATTCAATTGTATCATGTGTATTTTGTATTTTGTATTTGTATTAAGGCAAAAAGGGTAGTTTTCGAAATGTAAAGTATTATGAAAACAAACATTGTGTTTTATAATGGGCCCACGTGATTACTAAAACTTTGGTGTGTTCAATAATGATTGCATCTTTGTGACTGAAATTGTTTTAAATAAATCGGGCCATTTTGATTATCGATTTTTTGCACGTGCTTTAAATGTTTATGAAAAAAATTTGTAATATGATTTGACTGTCATTTGTCTCCAAATGCTAGGCTCCAGAAGCGGCGTCCAACATCCTATACACAAAAATATGACATACACCTGCTTATATCCTCATCCACGTTACAACATATATTTAACTCCACTATCATAATCATTTCACCTTTAAACTATCATCACATATGTTTATATTTAAACAACCCATGAAGATTAATGTGTAACTTACTTTATAAAACTCCAAGCTTCTTTAAAATCACATAAACCCTAGCTTTCCAAGCTTTATACGATCACCAATCTTTCAAGGAGGAATAGGTTATGTATTTAATTACAAGATGAAGAGATAACAAGTATCTTGAAGAAACAAAGTGAAGGATAGCAAGAACTCAACGTGATGATGGTGAGTGAAGAAAATGAAAAAGATGAAGAAGAGAGCATATGGCAAAAGTGAAAGACAAAGATAAAGATGGTCTTTCAAAATGTAAATAAGCAAGGTAAACATATGACATGTCATGACACTTACCACTTAAATAACCAAATTAATAAGTCATTTTCTTAAGCTAACTCATGTCTCTTAACATCTAATCCATTTGTCTCCAAATCTCCAAACCATTTGTCACCCAATTTTCTATGCCACTTGTCAATATTTCTATTACCATTTATCAACTATCTTGCCACCTGGCATTTTTCCTAGTCCATAATTTCTCAAAAAAATTTAAATTTTACTAAAAATTCTAAATGAATAATTTTACTCACCAAATCAAATTTCAAGACATATAATATCCACAATTCACAATATAATCACATTTATAAATCAATTTAGATCAACTATACCCGATAAATATCAAACGAGTGCATGTACAGTCATTATAATGTGTGCAATTATCAAATTCACATGTATGTATGCTAAATGATGCACAAGCATGAAATGCTTGTCCTAGTTTCTCAATATTATCTCTCAGATTCAATATTCTAGGATTCCAACCCTTAATATGGGAAAATGGGATGTAACAAAAGGAACAAAGCAGCGAAGTTTGGAGCACCTTTCCTTATCTATATAGAGGAGGAAGGTGTTTGTTTTCAATCCCTCAATGCTAAAAAAATTATAGCCCCTAAATATTTTGATTTTGATACCCTTGATAGGGTAGAACTACGCGACAGGGTAGAGAACTTAGCAGAAAGAATTCAGTGGGCGAAATTCATACACTTCTAATTTCTTATTTATGAGGAGCTCACTCTAGAATTTTTTACTTCCCTTTACTATAAACCTAGTAACCCTAAAGAAATATGGTTTAGGTTGTGGGGACAAGATGAACTAAACATCAAAATCATGTGTGATATGTATGGGTTCCCTGAATCTTCCATTATCGATCAACACGATGATTTTCATGCTTCTCACTATTAGAATGAGCTCAATGGGTTAAAGCAATTTGATGCCAAAAATCCTCACAACAACATCATAAAGACCTATAAGAACTTATTATTGCACAAATTCATATGTCAGTTGGTTTTTGATAAATCAAAGACCAACAGTGTTCAACAAAGAAACTTTTCATGTTATGGTGCATGGATCACAACATTCCAGTGTGCACCTCCATACATATGCTGAATGTTATTGTTGTGACTCTGCGCAAGAGGAGAAACAATTTAGGTATGGGGTACTTAGTTTTCACCATTGTTGAGTATTATGGTGTGGATTGTAGTGGTTTAATTGTCCATCTCCTAGACTTCCTAAATCATCATCATCTATGGCGTGCTGAAATCCTTATGTCCTATAACATGGAACTTCGAGATATCAGTCAAAAGATGCATGTTAAGGTCGGGGCTAGTCAGACGAGTTCGGGTATAGCTCCATCTCAATAGGCAGAAGAGGACTAGACTAGTGAAGAGATTGAGGAGGAAGAAGAAACAGAAGAACTGGGCTGGAAGAAAGTACTAGATACAATCTTCGCAAACACCAAGGTAATTATAGATATACTCGTAGAGAACTTTAGAAGGATAAAGGAGATGGCCCGAACTCAATGACGTTAGATCCGGGACATATGTTGTATCCATCGTTATTTCAAGTCTCAGGGCGTTTAACTTCCACCTCTAACAACATCCCTCCTCCATCACTATAAGACTTTGTTCTAACCCCCTTTCCTTTTAAATTTAGTCTTTATTTTTATTTTTGTTTTTTTACTTTAATTTATGTTTCTTCTTTCATTGATGTTTTTGTTTGTCCCTTTGTCACATTGAGGATAATGTATTGTTCAAGTGTGGGGAGGGTTATGTGTTTTGCTTTGAATGTGATTTTGCATATTGTATGATAATTGTTAGGTTGTATGTTGTAAATTGTGTGAATATGTCAATGGATTAGATGAATTAGAGTTGATCTGATTTTAAATATAGTCTAATAGGTTATGAAGAATCATTAGTGTGCAAAATTAGTGAATTGGGGTCTTTGGCTAAACATATAGCATAATTAGGATTTAGTGTTAGTTTGTCAACCTCTAAATTATCATATCCATTCATATTTTAAGGCCTTTCGACTTAAATAGCCTTGCTAGTATTTTTCATAAAAATGAGTAGCTAAAGCAACAAGGTAGGCAATATAGAAAAATCATGTTTGTTAATTTTAGAATAAATAACCATCTCCCTGGCCTTTGGGTTATGAATAGAGTTAGTAGCTAGTTGAGAACATGACATAGCTGAGTAACCAAATTGACACACATCACAAATGTGTGCCTTCGAGGAAAAAGGTTATAATGATGTTACAACTAAGCAGCTTAATAAAAAACATGACTTAGTTGAGTAACTGTATTGACTTTCATTACCAATGTTTGCCTCTTCTTAAAAAAACTAAGTCCATGTTCATAAAAAAGTAAATAAAAAATGTGTGTTTTCAAACAAAAACCTACCAAACTTGTAATAGCTTGACTTTTCGTGAAAACGTACTTAGGAGTAGTTACCAAGTATAAACCAAAGAATTATTCATGCGTGTGTATAATTAAAAAGGATAAACAATTTAACAATTGAGACTAGATTAATATGTTTATTTAGTTCAAAGCCCCAAGATGCGAATTTTGCATGTTAATGATTTGATATAACTTGAATGACTATGTTTAAAATTAAATTTATTTCATGAAGTTGAAGTCATTGTCTCATACTACATTGTATGTTGTGTGATTTTGTGTGTTTGTTTTTTTGTTTTCTTGAGGACAAGTAAATGTTTAAGTGTGGGTATGTTGATAAATGTGAATTGCATCATGTTTAAAGGCTTAGTTTGATATCTATTTAAGTATTAACTTAATTATTTAGTATGTATTTAGGTTAGAATTGTGCTAGTTTGTGAATTAATTGTGTTCAAGTGTTTTTATGGGTTAGTACAATCTGTGAGCTTAATTATTATGTCTTTGAGGTACCTTGATATGTTTATTAGTATTTTAGGGTCAACATTGAATAATGGAGAAGTTTCGGAGACACTCGGGCTGAAACAACGGCCCACAGTCGTGGCATAATAGACCACAATCATGACAGAAGCACTGGAGTCAGCCCATAATCGTGGCCCATTTGCCACGATCGTGATGGAAGCCTAAGACACGACCTATGATCATGGTTTAATTGCCACGATCGTGATAAAAGGCTCAGATGTGGTCCATGATCATGGCCTGCATCGGGTAGGTGTGCAGACATTCATAAACATCAAGTTTAGAGGGAGTTTTTGAATCTTTTGGACCCCAAAAAATCCTAAGACTGCCTAGAACACAAAAGATATATAAGGAATAAGACTAATAAAATGAGGGAGCTTTTGCATCAGCCACTTTCAAAGAAACCCTAGAGAGCATTGTTGAGAGATAAAGAAAAAGAAGAAGGAAGAGAGAAGTGGAGAAGAAGTCGACTCAACGTATTTCCTGGATCAAGAGCTTCTCGATGTGGCTACTGTCATCCATTCAAATTTGTATTTCTTGTTATTTTCAATTTTATTATTATATAGAATTAGAATAATAGTTAATGATAGGATTCTTGGATGTTAATGTTGTTTCTAAATTCACCTTTGGGGTTTTATCTTTGATTTAATGAAATTTGTTTGTTTGTGTTTTAACTGGATTTATTGTGATTTAATTTATGCGATTGCATAATTTGGTAAGAAATTGAGAGGGTGAATCGAGTAAAAAATAATTAAATTGGGCTAACGAGAGTTAAGTAATTTAATAGAACTAGAATTAAATCAAATCGGTAAATTATGCGAAGAGAGATATTACAGTTTTTGGACAACTTCAGATCTGATTAAGGTTTTGGATAGATTGTTAATCGAGAGATTGCAATTCCAATAATCTGATTAGAGTTAATGGTTATAACTTGAGAGAGAGTAATCAACTTTAGGACTGTCTAGAACCAATAATCTAGTAATTCATAATCGATTAGGTTAACATTAAAGATAGGTAAAATTTTCCTTTCTCTCAATTAGTAGTTCCTTAGGTTGATTCTTGAGCGTTCGTTGCATTATCCCTCTTTGTGGGATTAACACCTTAGGTATTGTACAAACGATCCGTACGCTTGTGGATTATCAAGGTTATTAATTAAAATTACCCACATCAGAAAACCACGATTATGAAGGTCATGGGATAAAGTGGAGCAAAGGAATAAAAAATTACCTTTAATAGCTTACCAGTGAATGTCAATAGGGCAATGTAAGAACTGAGACTTTGTCAACAACAAATTGAATAATAGGCCTTATTAGACAGAGAAATTGTAGAGCTCCAACAATACTATGATATTTAGTGGGATTAGAGATAAAAAGGCCATGATTTTATACAGAGGTAGGAACAGGGTCATGGGAGTAGAAACAGGCTTGTAGGAATCAAGATGAGTGTGGTGATGAAGAATATGAGTGTATTTAGATTGAGTAAGAAGAAGGCTAGTGGATGTTATTGTAGCTTCAATACCGAGAAAGTAGTGGAGAGGACCGAGGTCTTTGATGGTGAAGGTAACATGAAGATCATTAAAGATAATTTGAATAAATTATTGTGAAGAACTTGTGACCCAAATTTCATTCACATAAACAAGAAGAAAGTAGTATGACTAGAGGTAGATTGGATAAAGAGGGAGGTGTTAGCTTTGGATGAAGTAAAACCAACATCTGTAAGTTTTTAACTTAGTATATGAAACTAAAGCTTGTTTGAGACCATAAAGAGCTTTGTGAAAGTGACAAACATAGTAATGGAGGTAAGGATTAGTAAAACCCAAAGGTCATTGCATTAAGACAAGTCCTTAAAGATTTCCATATAAAAAGACTTGTTGACATCTAATTGGTGAATAGGCTAGTTTCGGGCTAAAGAAAAGGTGAGAATAAGATGAATGACATTAATGAACTCAAGTTCTTGGGGATTCATCGTATCCTTTAGTAACAAGACGAGCTTTGTAGCTATCAAATGAACCATTAAGTTTTAGTTTGGCTTGAAAGACCCATTTGTAACTGACAATATTTACACCTAGAAGTGGAGGGTTAAGGAATTAAGTGTTGTTATGATAAAGAGCTTTGTACTCATTAAGCCTAGCTTGATGCCTGTAAGAAAATTTATTAGCATGAGTAAAAGAAGTAGGATCAGAATTAGGAGAGGAGTGAGTGAAGGTGTGGTATGTGATATGATCAAGGAAAGTTTTGAGTTTGCAAATACAATCATGTGATCGAGTGATCATCGGATCGGAGAGCGATGATGGAGCATAAGTTGGTGGCAATGACGATGCGAAAATAACAAGGGATTTTGGACTTATGGAAACAGGTGTCAGTGGAGAATTATCATTTAGAGGAGGAGATGTTAAAGTAAAAAGGTTGTAGCGAGGAAAAAGAAGAGAATTTAGGTAACATAGTTGGGAATTGAGTTTTAATAAAGCGAACTTGAGGAGAAATATAGATTTTATTATTAGAAATATCAAGATAGTTAGGAGCCAACCCCAAAATGGATATTTGTTCTGGGATTCCTGGAAATTTGTAGATGAGATGTGGAGTGGTAGTCCCCTACAATCCCAAGCAATTGTTCCAATTTGACAAAATTGAATCCAAAGTTGATTCATTAATTTACGGCTTTTTGCTTTTTAACTTTTAATGTGATTACCAAAGGGAATAAGGTAGATAAAAGCAAAATGAAGAACAACTGAATTAAAAGCCGTTTGTAAAAGAAATACATGACACTATTCTAAATCCGAAATGTACAATCAAGCTTTGCTTTTGAGCATGCAGTGAAAAACCTGTCTTTGGCTCCTGAAGAAGCAACTTTAATCAGCTCCAGGAGGCAACTTTGTGCTTGTGGTACCTAGGCGCCTAGCTGCTGCAGGGATAACCCAGGTTGGTGAGAGAACCTCTGCAAAAGACACGTTATATGTATCTGTTCCTAAACGACTCTGCAACCACCCTTTGCTTCCAGAAAAACCATCAGCCACAATCCAACAATTCTTAAACCCAAGGCTTGTCAATGCCCTGGCAACTATTTTTGCTGAATCCGAATAACTGTCCATTTTGAGGAATTCAAGACTAAAGTTAGTCCAAAACAGGAAGGAGACACTGAAGAGATCTAAAGGTATATATCACTCATTATGAGGCAGGCAAGGAGGAAAACCCACGAGTCCATGATGATGATGTTGGAGCCTTTGTTAAGTCTTTTAAGAAAGGAAATCTTCAAAGCAGCCAGTTCAGCTTCTACTTGCTTTACACTTCGGACAAGGCCTCTCAATTTGCCGGGAAGTTCTTCCAAGCTGAAATTTCAGCTTTAAGAATGAGTTACCAAGAAAATGCCCACCTAAATGAGACTATCCAGCACAAACAGAACAAGCAATCTTGGCCATCTTATGCATGATTTGCATTGTAATAATGTAAATCATGTTATGTTCAATTGCTGATTCAAAGTAATTGGTATGTTTTGTTGGTTAGCAATAAGAACGCATTTAGTCCTCTTGAGTGCCTATTTCATGCATTACATCTAGACTGGCATGCTGAAGCACTAGATTTACGTACGGAATGGCCATAATCTTGTTCTTGGCGCTGGATGGAAGGCGGGGAACACCGGCTTTATCCTTATCCTTCTCTGATCTAATGTCAATCAAAACATGATTTTTTGTAGATATAGCATCAAGGGCTTGAGGTGGAGTAAGCTCTCCTAAAGGATCGAAAACAAATATGATTTAGCCCCAAAGTAAGCATTTTCTTTCAATAACTCAAACTGAAATGTCTAAATTAAGAAGAGAAGAACTCTACAACATGACACACTACTTCACCTTTGTAGCCACGAAGGCTAAAGGAGACAACAGACCATATGGAAGGAAAGAGCAGGTATGCAAGATAAATTGCTCCAGCAGTTCCTATAATCACAATAGGGTCTGTTGACAAGATGGTTTCCACAGTCGAAGAGGCTATAGGTTTGGCCTTTTCAATTACCACAGTGGATTTTTGGGCAGCATCGACCACTGTCTGTCATCAATTATTATTAAACATAGTATTGTTAGAATATTTTAACTTTACAATAACCTTGATGAGATCCCAAAAGCATAACCACTGAAGTCACATGCAGTGACTTGAAAAGAACTTCATTAAAGCAAATGCAAGGTAAGAAGTACTAAACACTTCCAAAAGTACTATATACTGTTCAGTGGATATTACAACTGGCTAACTGTTTTGCTAACAATTCAACGAATTGCATTTAGTTTCTCACGTGTTCAGCAGATCACTGTACTGATGTAAAGCCGTTTCATTGGCTTTAACATTCAGAATCCTTCCAATTCATGTTTGCATCTGCAATTCAACTAAGTGCACCTCATTTATCTATTAGCTCTTTAATTCTTTCAGGGTTAACTATTACATTTACTTAATACTTCCGATAGAGTACAATGAACTGTAATGTAAAGCAATTGCTTAACACATATTTCCCAGTTTCCCCACGCTTTAATTATATACAAGGCATAATATATGATATACAGAGAGTTAATTGCAGAAATGCTCACATAAATGACGTTTAGATTTCTCAAATGAATAATAGAACACCAAATAGTCATCGAAAAAATAATAAAAGGAGAATTCACACATCAGTAATCGGATTAACATTTCAAGGCTGGGAATATATATTCATTCTATTAAACTTCCATATCAGATAATGTCAGAGTTATTGCAGTTAAACCAAAATAAAACAAGAATTCACACACCCATTATCACCTTAAGAATTCAAGCGCTCGGAATATATATTCAAGCTATTAAACTTCCAAACCTTGGTAGCGCTCAGAACAGGCTGTGTATCAATCCCAGAGCTTTCAATTGCTTCTTGGGCCTTTTTCGAGGCCTCGGAAATCGCAGGAGAAGCAATTTTCAGTGCTTCTTCCCCAGCTTGCTTTACAATTGGCAATGCCACATCTATTCCAGGCTTCAAGGCATTACTGAAAAATCCTACGACACTTTGTGCAGTATCTAAAATACTGGAACCAACTTCCTCGACCTGATTCAATGTCTTCTCAATCTACAGAAAAGCCGATTTCAAGGGAAGGATGCCAAGTTAAACTGGAGAAATGAAGTTAACCTTGTTTGATTGACACAAAGAAACCGGTTTGACGCATGTTTTATCTCCCTAAACACAAGTACACAAGTACAAGATATATAAACCAGCATTTCAAGAAACCGGTTTCAACTGAACTTGAAGGAAAAGAAAGCCCACAAACAGATATTTGGCTAAACAATAGCACATTTCAGTATTTGGCAAAACAATAACAAACTTGTCCAGTGCTGTCCAAAGAAACAAACATTAACTTGTAGTTGCAAGTCTTACATCAGTGAGGGAAGAGACAATCTGGTCTTTGGAAAGAGCAAATGCTTTAGCTTCAGATGGAGGAGCAGAGAGAGCCAACATAGACAGAGAAGTTGATGTTGGCAGAGATGCGGCGGAGATGGGTCTCTTGAAGATGGTAGCTTTGGGCGTCGACGGAGACGGAAGAGGGAGCCTTGCAGTGAGCGATGATCGTAGGGCCATTTCCAGGACTGCCCTATGTGGCTACACACGCAGACAATGTCAGACAGAGTCGGATAAAAGGTTTTGGTCATTGAACGTTTGGTTGATGTGCATGTTGGAATTGTGTGATCTGAAATCCACTGGCACCATTCTAGGGAGTTTCACTGCAGCGATCCAGTCACTAAAATACACGTGGCATACCCCAGAATCATATTTATAAACTATAATTCATTTCAGCTCCAAGACCAAGGGAGAAGAATTTCTTCCTGGATCTGTAATTATTTCCTCACCTTGCCAGTATTTCTCTACTTTTGTTTGCCTTAATTGATCTAATCTGGTTTCAAAGAGCCAAGCCCATTGCTTTCAGCTGTTCCATGAACACCAACTAAAAATGAAAAAAGTTAGTTATACATCATCAATTCAATTTACATGAATTAGATTAGTAATTGTTGAAATATATAACATGTAAATAGTGTTTTAACTTAGCTGGACACAACTTAGTTTAGCTGCAGTAGTCCTGCGTCGTATAAGTAGGTAGTTTTGTATATAAGTGTTTCTTTGATATTTTTTTGTTAACTGTGGATATACAGAAAGGAATAATAGATATTTTTCATTCACCAAATAGTCTCTATTCTTTACATTTGATCATTTTTTTCAGCTAGACGATATTTCAATCATTAATCGTCAACTTTATCCAAAATATCAAACATGAACACACTTATACATGCTTTGATTTTCAATCTAACGCACCATTTATATGCTCGCAATAATTGTTTGTTCTCAACCTATTACCAAGAACAAATCCGAATCAAGGTAAGCATCCCAGTAACACATTTGTTAGGAAAGCCTTCCAAAAGCATGCATTTAAAAGAACTCTAATTCCGGAATTACTCAGTCACCATCTTGCAGAGTATAAGCATTTCATTTTGTCAATAAAGGTCAAAGCCTACTATGAATTCATCTAGTCACAAATAATCTCTAAAATAGAGATCTTGATAAGCTGCTTTCAACACATCAGATCTGTATCAATACAACCCATCACGTAATTATGACCTGTTCACGGGTTCCAGTGCCTCAACTGTAACAACACTATTTCCTCTGATAACCACCATGCCAATATTAGTTTTCTCATCACCATTCACCTCCACAGTATTGTCAACCACCAAATTCTTGAACTGGTCAAATCCTCTAAGTGTTCCAACCACCAACCTATTAGCATTAAGCTTGATTTGAAGCTTCTTGTCCATGTACTTTTTGAGATCCGGAGGCCGTCCTGATCTGCTCATATTCTCTACCCCTAAGGCTTTGATGTTTCAATTTGGTTTACCTAAGAAATTTTGGGATGATAGTATCTTACATGTAGCGTCCCCTCACCGTAGAGTATACACCGGGTCGCCCGTAGGTCGAACCGATGCACAACCTACGACGAGGGTGCACTACCAAACTATCATTTCTATATCCTCATGGCATCAATACAAATACAG
>JANZLF010000001.1:13390656-13401051 GCA_026546835.1 Erythroxylum foetidum | reverse complement strand
TATTCGATTGGCTTCCGCATTTTGTTTCCGATTTGAAATTTCGATCCGAAATTTCTGTTTCCCTTCGTTTCCGTTTGCTTTGTTTTGCGTTCTAATTATGTAGTTGCTTCGGACATTTGTTAAGTATCGATTCCACTTCGGTACTTTGTATTTTGTTTCGTTAATAAATCCGTTCCGTTTCCATTCGACTCTGCTATTCCGGTTGGGATCCGATTTTCGGATCGGGTTCCAACATAGATGGTATCAAAGCAAGTGTGCAGTGTATGTAGTTGGGTTCCGGTAACGGGATCCAACAGATAACTTCTTCAAGTATACCTTAATTTCAGCTCGACATCGTCCATACACAATTCATAATCCATACTGGATCATAAACACATAAAATAGAACATATTTTTATACTCTCAAAACAGAATACAAACATATACATTCGTCCACCAATTTGCTGCACCCAGTTCTCAATTTCATGTCAAATTTTGAGACTCTTAAGGATAGAATTTAAATTCAATGTCATAATGAAAAATGTACCCTTATGTCTCTAGTTTAATCCAGATCAAGAATCATCTTATTTGGATAACTACAGATCAAGTTATGGGTAAAACATAGAAGCATAATTAGTGAACATTTTACTGCTCCATTTTCCAGCACTCATCTTCCAATTTTTCCAGATTTTACATTTAACACAACTTGTACAAAGATCACTTTTTCTACTTCATTGACTCTTAATTCTCAACTCCATTTCAACTCAATGTCATTCATAAATAAATCATGATCTATATTTGATCATTAACTCAAAAATAGAACATGTGCATATACCATTCATTATCAATTTTCTGCACTCATCCTAACACCATTATGATGATCATTCTACCTCTAAAACATCTCTAAAACAATTTGTGAATTATTACTCATCATACATATACAAAAGCAAGACATTTACATCAACTATTCATCACTCACATTCATCATACATAAAACATCATTTTATGCCATTTAACATCTAACTATCATCATAAAAGCTTCACTAAACACTACCCATGAAGATTTGCAAGCTATTTACTTGATTTAGCCTCCAATTCTTCAAACTTTTCAAGAACACCAAGAATCCCTAATTTTCCATGCATCCCACGTACATCATCATGGAAATTGGAAGGTTTAGGTTTTCTTGTTGCAATGAAGAAGATAACATGAAGGATGTAGTAATTCAAACATGAGAGAGTCGGTTCAAAGTTGGTAGAGGTGAGAGCGAATGGAGAAAATGAAAATGGAGGAGAAGAAGAAAGCAAGCCACGAAGAGAATGAAGAAAGCATAACAGAATCGTGAGAAATAAGACAAGTGTGGTCTTCCAATTAAAAGAATAGTGATCTTAATACATGACTTGGCAAGTGACACTTGTCACTTGCCACATGTCCTATTCTTATAGCTTTAAACTAGGTTCTTTCCTTTAACTAGTCCAATCAAATCAAATTTCTACTTCGATTGCCTCCCAATTTTAATTGACACTTGTCAATAACTCCTAAAGTCATTTATAAAAATCTCCATTGCCATTTGATAGTAAATTCTACCACCTTTTATCACTTGCCACTTGGTATTTTTCTTATTCCAAAAACACTCAAAATTTTATAAATTCTCCAAATTTCACCAAAATCCACAATTCTCAATATAATCACATTTACACTCAATTATACCTAGGAAATGTCAATGAATGCATGTATAATCATTTAATGTGAAAAAAATCAATATTCAAGTGTGTGTGTATGCTAAATTATGCATGAACATGAAATGGAATTTCTAATTTCTCAATAATCTCTCATATTCACAATTATAGGCTTCTAACCCTTGGCATGGGTTACAAGAATCTCCCTATGTACATCACTATATATCTTAATCAAATACACATTCTTAGATCTATCCTTACATATTCCAGAGCTAGGCACCTTCTCACCATTTTCTACTGGTAATTGGACACCGAGTTTATGAATTATAGGGATGTTAAGTTCCTTAGCAACTATACATTAATAAAGTTGTGGGTGCTAACTGAATCCACTAATACCCACATTGCCCTCCCTTCCACTAACACATTCAGCTACAACATTTGACAATTCCTAATCCCGGTGATGATGTTTAGTGATATTTCTTGATCTCTGGCCTTTCTCATTTCTACCTTTTCATCCGAATCATCCACCTTTAACCAAAAGAATCTCTTGCACTTGTTCTACCTTGAAAAAGGCTCATCACAATTGAAGAAAAGTCCCTTTGCTCTTCGTTCTTCCATCTCTACCCTTGCCAATCTCTTGAAGAAAGGAGTAGGGAAATTGCTACCTAACTACCCACTAAACTCCCTTTTTCTCAGCTGCCACTTGTCGTAGAAACCCCTGATGTTGGTCTCCAAATAGGCTGCCTAATGGCTACTATTTGGTTGCTGCATCTCCAAATCTAGTCAAATTCCTTCCAACAACCCAGCAATAATTAGGTAAATTTGTTGCTTTGTTTAGAGTCTCATGGTTTGCCCCAAGAGGGATTAAAATTCATTACAATAATCTTTCGTGGTTCTCATTTGCTTCTAATTGGCCAGCTCCCCTAATAGATTAAGGCTCATTAATGGTCTAAACATCATATGACAATGTCCTTTGAAAGCCTTCCAAGACATACCCGACTCTTCTTGCTACCCCTAGAAATACCACAGTTGGGCTTGCCTTGTAAGATGGAAGGATGCCAACCTACCTTCTTCTCCTCAGCCGTCCTTTGGTTCCTAAAATATTGTGCTTACCTATCAATCCATATCAAGGGATCATTAGTACCATCATATGTGGGAAATTCCAACTTAGAATACCTGGATACCATATTAGAGTTCGCTAGTCTATCTCCCTTACCTTCCCTCCGTTGAGTCAAGTTGTGGCTGCTACTCCTTACATCACTACTCAAGTTGTCACATAACTCCTTATCTTGTCCCCTCATCGTGCTTAGAAGTTCTTCAAATTACACTGTCATGGCTCGGCGTTGCAATTGGATTAAATTATCGTTGACTTGTTGGCGATTCTCCAACTCTGCCATCCTCTAGTCAATGGACTTTACAAAGGAAAAAATCTTGGCATTTAAAGCTCTTAAGTCTCCCATGACACCATGCTCTAATACCAAATTAATATGGGTTCGGGCTAAGGATCTTGTCACGGGTCGACTCACTGGGTAATATAGTTTTTAAACCTTGTTTAAATCCCTCCCCTTCCTATGAGACCCTATTGTAATAAAAAATGTTTGGTAAATTTATGTTTGCTTTATTACTTAATCAGGTGGCCTTTATATATCCATAAATACATAAGATATTAAGGAATGAAGTCAATAAAGAATCAACTTATTATCTGCTGAATTTGAAATTCAAACTGATATTTAAATTCAAAATTTGAAACTAAGCTTAACTAAATAGATTTTGTTGCTAATTTTCTACTAACTCAATTTTTTTTCTACTGACTAAACCTGCCCCTGTTGAATTTGTTATAACTAAATTTGCCCCTACTGACCCTGAATGCTCCCCCTCCTTGTATATTATTTGCCTACAAAGACTCTCTATTGAAGAAGCCTAACAATGGCATTGAAGAAGCCACCCCTAATAAAGAATCTTCTTACTTAGACAATGTTACCTTTACTGATCTTTTGAATAAGGACTCAGCATTAGGAGATGTGGATGAACAATTAGAGATGCCTAACCTTGAGAGGGAATTGAGTCCTGAAGAGAGTGTTTCAATATATAACAATGATGATCCTAAAGAGAAAATGGATGGAAACAACGATTTTCTTATTGATATAGCTACAAAGATATTCTAAATTGTTAGGAGCGAGATTAAACTAATTCCTCCCTACTCTTTGGTTTTATAAAAGATCATCCCATTTCCTTGTAGCTTTAATCTTTACTTAACAGTTGGAAGTTCTTAAGACACCTTTCTATCTCCTTGTTAGCCCTTCAAAGAAGGAGACGAGTTATTAGGATCCAGATATCTCATCTCCTATATAGATCTAAGATTATCTAGAGCAATCTTTACTCTCTGACCTAATTTTAGAGACATACTCCTTCAAAAATCCTTGAGTTGATCTTTAAGCAGTCTTAGCTTTCTCATAATTAAAAGGTTTTATAGTCCCGAATCTCTACTTCACATACTAACCTAAAAAAATTTAAGAAAGCCTTCTTTTTCAGTTAGATGATTAAAATGCATGAATGGAGATTGAAAGGCTCTAGAGTGAGGGACCATAATTCCTTGTATTATAACAGTATAATGATCTGAACATAGTGACTCCCCAAACCATGCAAAAGAATAAGGAAAATAAGTTAACCAGTGATTGTTGGCAGGTGCTCTATCAAGTTTCTTTCTTATTAAAAGATCCCCTTGCTGCCTATTAGACAATGTGAAATGATAACCGGTGTATTTCAAGTCAATCATATGAAGTTTATCCTCCACCAGCTGAAGTTCTCCCCCTTACCCTTGAAGAATGGCTTTTAAACCTTGCATTTCATTAGAATTAAGGACACAATTGAGCTCTCCTAATAACCACATCCTATTTTTGTCCTTCTAAGTAGTATATAGAGACTCACATAGTTGAATGCTCTGAAACT
Source organism: Erythroxylum foetidum (assembly GCA_026546835.1). Lineage (NCBI taxonomy): Eukaryota > Viridiplantae > Streptophyta > Magnoliopsida > Malpighiales > Erythroxylaceae > Erythroxylum > Erythroxylum foetidum. The sequence goes on along the minus strand of JANZLF010000001.1, from coordinate 13,396,447 downwards.
CAAAGTTAGAAGAATAAATAATAGAAATGTTAAAATAGCTACAAGGGCCAATAAAGTATTAGGATAGGTGAATAACTTGATCTATGCTCTTGGAAATCATAAGCTTATTTGAGTTATAAACAAATATGATTATGCCACTGTAGTGGTCAATATGGTTAGATCCCAAACTCTAATTAGGCCCTAAAAAATTCAAATAGTGTTGAAGCTTGTTGAATTTTATTTTTGTAGATAAGTCTTCACTTAGGTCAAAATAGGTAAATGAATATGATTTAAAGTGCTCTTCCTTCTGGTAGCTGATGGTTGATAAGGAACACTACTAGACATTTATACAACTTCTAAAATGAAGGGACAAGATTTATCCCCATATTAACTCTATTGTGGGGAACGGTTGCTTTACATCCTTTTAGTATGATAATTGAAATGATTATAGTCCTTTGAATGAAGTACAAAATTTGAGGCTTCTAAAGTCTAGGTTATCTCTTGGTATTAAGTTAAAGCATATTATAAAGGTGATAGGTAGTTCTGCTCAATAAAGGGTGCTGATAAACTATCTAACCTATTTTATAGCTACTCCCTCAGTCCAAGGGAGAAGGATAATGTGGTATGTCTCCTTCTCCTTAGATCCCTGTCTCTAAGGAACATTTGTATGAAATTGTGTGGAAATAAACTTTATCTCCTAAAGCTTCCTTCATTACTTGGCTAGTGGCTTTACTAAGGCTCAAAACAAAAGATAGATTGCACAGACTATTAGACAAACTATATAGATTGCATAGACTATTAGACAAACTATGTGTTCACTGTCACTTAGAAACTGAAAGCATTCCTCATCTATTCTTTCAGTGCCAATTCTTAATGTCAATCTGTAAAACTATCCAACATATGATGGGTTTAACGTGTCCAGTAATAGGATGGAGTGATATACTGAGTTAGGCTAATTTATGGATCAAAAAGCTAGCATTGTTTCCTAAGGATTTCCTTTAATTGTTACATTTATGCTTTGTGGAGGGAAAGAAACAATAGAACTTACAGGGGCATTTCACTTGATAAGCAAAAGGTAGGTTATAACACCTTATGCTGGATCAAGGAAATTATTCATGCTAATCAAGGCCATGAATCTGCTAGTGCCCCTATAAGATCATTATGGAGTCTTTAACCTAAATCTCATCATGTGACTACTCGAGCATTTGATGCCAAATCTTTTGCATACTCAAATTCTATTTAAAGTAATTTAACTTTGCATAAACGATACTAAGGAAGTCCTTAATATCATAGCTGGATAGAAGAGGAGTTCAGTGGTCGAAGTGGCAAATGAAGGGATAAGTTCTTAGAGAATCCAGACGGTTCCTTGAATACAGTTTGGGTTAGCCTTATGTTTGAAAACAATTTATCATATTAACAAGTCCTTATTCGTCTGATGGTTCTTCTTCTATCTGTAAGCATCTCCTATGATTTAGGGCTATGATTCAGACTGGGAAGTTAATAGATTATCATCTGATGATGCAATCCAATACGTGATCATCTTGAAGTTGTAAGAAAAGAAAAGCCTGACATATGTGGCAAAGAGTAGCTTCTGATGGAGTCTTCGAGTATGAGTTGATGTTAAAATTCAAAGTGCGTCTTTACCGAAGGAGAACGAAGAGGCAACTGAGGGCCATACTGTATAAGTGGTCCATTGAATTCCTGAGGATGTGGAACACGTATCTTAAGCACCTTATCCCACCTGGCTTTAGTTTTCCTTGAACGGGTTTTATATTTATCGGATGAGTAGGGTAATCGCTGATCTATAATTTATTTACTTTTCAAAAAAAATGTAGTATTTATAATTAAAAAGTGAATAATCAAATTCAAAAATAAAAATACCTTTAAAATTAGAGAAAAAGTTAAAAACAAATCAACAAGTGACTATTTGTTCCTATTTTTATTTTTTATTTTTACTTTTATTTTTAAATTTAGTAAAACCTTTTTTTTTCATTTCTTGTTTTTATTTTTGTTTTAGTTTTTCAAGTTTGTACAAATTATAAAAACCATAAAAATATTTTTTTTCTGTTTTTATAATCTGATTTATTATCAACTAAAGATATATTATTTAATTATATGAGTAATGTAGTTTTATTCAATATTTATAATTAAACTAAATTAATTTTATCTAATAATTATTAATAAATATAATTAAATTTAAAATATATTCAAAACGTATAAATTTTAAATAAAATTTAATTTACTAATTAAAATATATTTGATATAAATATTAATTTCTAAATAAAAAGTAAATTTTTAATAAAGATAAAATAAATTTTATATAAGAGATTAAAATAATTTATCTTTAAGTTTTATTTAATATCAGTGAAAAAATATAATTTCATTAAAATTAACATCAAAACATGTTTTTATTTTTATTTTAAAGAAAAACAGAAAGTGTAGAAAAGAGAACAGAAAATCACAATAAAAAAACAAAAGTCAAATCAAGAAAGTTTTTAACTGAATTATTATGCACTTCCATTCTCATTTGTTAGTTGAAGTTTGAACAATATATCAATAAGTGTAAAAAAGTGAAACTCAAGACATTGAATGGCAATATAATTATTATAATTTGCAGTAATTATATTACCATTTGATGACTTTCCAGTCTCTTTGTTTGAGCAAGGCATCAAATGGTAATAAAAGTGAGCCTTTCCAACCTCATTTGTTGGATGACTAAGACATCAAATGGTAATATAATTACCTTTGCACGCATCAAATGGAACCGAATGGTAATATAATACACATCAAATGGTAATATGATTATTTTTGTACACATCAAATGGAAATTATATTACCATTTGATTTCTTGTTCAACCAACAAATGAGGTTGGAAAGTCTCACTTGTTCACGTTTATTGATGTCTTTTCAAACAACATATGAGACTTACGTAGTGTTTGGTTAGTGTCTGAGGACGCGAGGACGCGATGACAAGAACATAATCGTTCAGACGCGAGGACGCGATGACAAGAACATAATCGTTCTGTCCTTTGTGGTATTTGTTTGCCGTCTTTACTCATTTTTGTTCCGTCTTCAGAGAACAAGGATAGAAATTTTTGTTCCATCCAAAACTATGGTACGGAAATTCTTGTCCTATGGACAAGATTTAGAAATGTCAAAAATAGCCTCTCATCTTTCTAAACCTAACACCAATAATAATATTAATTAATATTATTAATTAATATTTGTTAATAATATTAATTAATAATATTTTTAATTAATATTAATAATATTGTGTTAATTAATATTAATTATTAATTATTAATAATTATTATTAGTTATTACTATTAATTAATTAATAATAATATTATTATTTAATATTATTAATTATTATTAATTATTATAATTAATTAATTAATTATATAAATTAATATATTATTAATTAATACATTATTAATAATATTAATTAATATCAATTAATAATATTAATTAATTAATTAATATTATTAATTATTAATAAATGTAAGATTGAAATCATCAATCCAGACCTAACTACTCAAGCCTCTAAAGCATGTACACCTTCTATGGAGGCCCAATTCAAGAAACACTTGCAGGCTTTATTAAACATTGGAGTAATAAGGCCTTCATCATATAGACATAGAACAATTGCTATGATGGTTTACTCCGGAACCACTCAGGATCCACAAACTGGAGAAATCAAACACGACAAAGAAAGAATGGTATTTGACTATAGAAATCTAAATGAGAATACCTATAAAGATCAGTATTCTCTGCCAGGGATTAATACTATTATCAAAGCTATGCAACGAGGTCTCAAAGATTTGGGATCTATATGTTCAAAAATACCTATACCTGGGTATTACAAAGAAAATAAGAAATACGGTCTCAGAAAAGCAAAAACATACAAAGAAAAACCGCATAGTACACACGTACGAGTTTTCAAAAGAAAGAAACCTCCTCTACATAAATGTCGATGTTATACATGTGGAGAAGACTGTTTGTTGTTAAAGGCAATGATTGCCTGGCAGTCAGTCCTTAATGTTATTTCTTTTTTATCCAAGTAATGGATCTTTAATGCGTTTAGAGTGTTGATACGTGCATTAAGCTCTGCATCAATCGTTGACTGAATACAGTTGAACTTTTCGCTTGCATAGGCGAAAACTTTTTCTTCACCTTTAGAACACTCTTTATTTCTTTTCCATTTAGCTATGCCATCCCATCCTTCCATGCACCCATCAGTTTTCTGGTTTTCATCCAATGGAAGGTTATCCAGTGGTCTATATGCTTTTAGATCTTTTGGATCCAATATTGGTAGTTGAGTTTTACCAAAATGGCAAAACTTTTGTGTTTCTTCCTCTTTTTTCTTTATCGGAGAGGACCGTTTCTTCATGGCATCAATGACTTTTTCTACAGGAACATGTCCTGTAAGTTCTTCCCTAGTAGGGTGAGAACTTGTTCCTTCCTGTTTTTGTCCATACCTTGTAGTTCTTCGATAGCTTGTGGTAGATTCTTCAGAACTTGAACTTGTTTGTCGCTTAAGACGTCGTCTGTACAAATCATTGATTGTTCGGTATGGCTTGTCATATTTGCTGCCTCGTTGTTCTTCTCTTGCGATCTGCTTATCCTTTCGCTCCATGCTAGTTTCAATACTATTCTTGAGAGTTGATCAGCAAGAATATTTTTCTTTCCGTCTATATGTTCGAAGTCGATTTTGACTCCAATACCTGTTATATAGTCTACAAAATTTATCCACCTTACCCTTGATGGCTTGTTTTGTGACTGTTTGTTGTAAAAGGCAATGATGACCTGATAGTCAGTCCTTAATGTTATTTCTTTTTGATCCAAATAATGGATCTTTAATGCGTTTAGAGTGTTGATACATGCAATAAGTTCTGCATCAATCGTTGACTGAATACAGTTGAACTTTCTGCTTGCATAGGCGAAAACTTTTTCTTCACCTTTGGTATATTCTTTATTTCTTTTCCATTTTGCTATACCACCCCAGCCTTCCATGCATCCATCAGTTTCTAATATGATGTATGATCCTTGTGGTGGTAGTTCCATGTCTAGCAGATTTTTTATTGTTTTCTTTATTCTTTTGACTATCCCCCAATCCATATTACTCATCCTTTTATCAGCATTAGGAGCATTCTTGTTGTATAAAGGTCCAACTAATACCCCAAGTTTAGGGATATAGCTGCGAGCATAATTTAAGATCCCTAGCCATGATCTTAAACCTTTCTTTTCTTTGAGTTGCTCCTCAGGGAAGTCAGTTAACTTCTTTATGATGTGAGGTTGTAACTTAATTTTTCTGTTGCCAATTATGGCACCGAGGAATTCTACTTCAGAAGTTCCTACAATCATTTTTTCTTTAGATAGGACAAGTCCATATCTTTTGCAAATATCAAAGAATATTTGCAAATGTTTTTTTGTGATCATCTTCTGTTCCAGAGAATATTAATATATCGTCAATATATGTAGCGATATATTTTTCATGTCCTTTGAAACACTGATCCATTTTTCTTTGAAAAATTGCCGGAGCATTTTTCTGACCAAATGGCATGACCATCCATTCGTATAGTCCATCTGGCACGATGAAAGCAGTCCATGTTGGACCTGATCTTTAATTGGAATTTAGAAATAGTAAATGAAATTGAATGGGTGTTTTGTTTAAGTATTATGTTATAGATGAAATTATGCTTTAAGGAAAATTTGAGAAAAGAATTATGAGTTTCCAATGTATTTGATAATTGTGGAGATTTGTATGGGTTATGAAAGTTTAAGCGAATGAATTGATTGAAAAGTTAGTAGA
>JANZLF010000001.1:13364387-13375132 GCA_026546835.1 Erythroxylum foetidum | reverse complement strand
GTTGAACTCTTGAATTATTAAATATTATGAGAATATGTCCAATTGCAAACCCTATTTAGAACCTTATTATAGCCATCTGCACAATAAAGGGTAAAATTACCGTTTTGCCCTTATGTTGGTTTTTCCTTCTAGATCTCCTGTTTCACTTTATATGGTGATTAACACACAAGATCTCATCTTGGTGTTAAGACTTTATAGGTAGCTAGTCCATCAAACTACTAGCGCCAGTTTAAACACCAAATCTCCTTAAAACATCTAAAAGTGATGATAATACTATAATCTTTTTATTTGAGTAAAAGTTTCCTGATACATGTTTCAATTGATAATTCCAACATGCAAACACTGAATTAATACTCTATAAAAATCCATTCCGATCATATCAAGAATTATAATGAAGCACATACGAGTTTACCACTCATCAAGATTGTGGTTCATAATAATTGAATGCTTAAGTTGTATGTTTCAAGATTAAAGTAACGACCCACTTTATTCTTGAAAAATTACTTGATTCCAAATTCATTTAATAGTGCCATTATCGATAGTTAACTAATATCATGCTATGAAACTCATCATTCCCTTTAAGTAAATTCCTTTACTTATATGGAGATAAATCGCAATACTACAGTCTAAACCATAATCAAGCGACTAACTTGATTATTCAACTGTGAATCAATTAATTTAGATTCTTATGATATACATGTTTCCCATACATCTCTATGTATATGTATATTACTTAAAAAGTAATCTTGGTACCTTTTGACTAGATATATAATGCTCACACAAATAAAACCAAACTCTTTTGTTTTGTTAATAATAAATATTGTCATTACAAAACTGCAACTGAAGAAGATAAAGTTACATGTAAATACACTTGCTTTCCAGGGCATTATATTTACATAATTCCAACACTTTCCATTCCACTATCTCCCTAATTAAGTGAAACTTCCTTAGTACATGTTTGGACCGTTGATGAGACCTGGGTTCCTTTGCTTGCGCAATAGCACCTTATTATCACGTACAATACCATGGGCTCAACAATGCTAGGAAGCATTCCAAGTTCAGTGATGAATTTTTTTATCCAAACTGCTTTCTTTGCCGCCTTTGATGATGAATTGTACTCTGCTTCGGTCGTTGAATCTGCAATGATTAGTTATTTAGAACTCTTCCAACTAACCGCATTACCATAAAGAGAAAAAATGTACCTGACTTTAATCGACTATCATCCTAATTTGACTAGACACTAATATCCGAATAACTTTGAACTCTCAGTTCAGCTCCTCTATGGACCACAAAAATATCTTTAGTTCTTCTTAAGTATTTCAAGATGTTTTTCATAACTGTCTAGTGACCCTCACTGGGATTAACTTGATATTTTCTTGTTATGCTCAAAGCATAAACAACATCTGATCTAGTACATAGCATCACATACATGATTGATCCAATTACCGAAGCATATGAAATACAATCCATTTTATCTCTCTTCTTTTGTACCTATAAACACATACTCTGCGAGAGAGAAATCCTATGCGATATGGGTAAGAATCCCCTCTTGGAATTCTCTATGCTAAACCTCTTTAACACTTTATCTATGTACGTGAATTGAGATAATCCAAGCAATCTTTTTCATCTATCTTGATAGATCTTTATACCTAGTGTATAGACTGCTTCTTCCATATCCTTCATGGAAAAGTTCTTAGATAACCATATCTTAATAGATTGGAGCATTGAAATGTCATTTCTAATAAGCAATATTTCATCCAAATTAAGCACTAAGACAACGAATGCACTCCCACTTACCTTCTTGTAAACACAAGGTTCATTAACAATTTTGATAAAATCAAACTCTTTGATTGTTTCATTAAAACAAATGTTCCAGCTCTGCGGCGCTTACTTAAGTCCATAAATGGACCTTTGCAAGTTGCATATTTGATCAGGAAATTCTTTGGATTCAAAAGTTGTGTCATGTATACATCCTCTTGCAAATTGCCATTGAGAAATTTTGTTTTGACATCCATTTGCCAAATTTCATAATCATAGTATACTGCTATAGCCAATAAAATCCTTATAGATTTAAGCATTGTAACTGGATAAAAAGTTTCATCAAAATCAACTCCTTGTTTTTATCTATAACCTTTCACCACTAACCTTGCTTTGTATGTATATACATTTCCATCTATGTTAGTTTTTCTCTTAAAAATCCATTTGCACCTAATAGGTACTATACCTTCAGGTGCCTTCACCAAGGCTCATGCTTGGTTAGTGTACATGGATTCTATTTCATATTTCATGGCTTTTTCCATTTTAAAGAATCAATGTTTGACATTGCTTCTTCAAAAGTAGTAAACTCATCATCTACGAGTGATACGTTATACATTGATTCTTTAAAAGTAGTAGACTCATCATCTATGAGTGATATGTTATCCTTTCTATCCTCAATAAATAGATCTAATCTAGTGGGAGGACGATGTATCCTACTAGTTTATCATAGACTATGTGTTTTTTGAACTCTCGGTTGTACATCATATGTATCAACTTAAGGTTCTTGTTCTATATTGATGTAAATTTGTGGCTATTGAAATTCTCTAAGTTCAACCTCACTGCCACAACTGTCTTTGAGAATAAATTCTCTTTCTAATAATGTACCATGTCTTCAGACAAACACCTTTTGCTCAATAGGATGATAGAATTGATAACTGAAACTTACTTTTGGATACCCCACAAATTTGCATATTTCCGATTTAGCTTGAAGCTTTTTAGATATAGTATGCTTCATATAAGCATCACATCTTCAAATCTTTAAATGTGAGAATCTAGGTCTTCTACCAGTCCATATCTCAATTGGTGTCTTATCAACTGATTTAGATGAAACTCTATTTATAAGATATATAGTGTTTTCAATTGCGTATCCCCAAAAAGATCTATATGACTCATCATGGAACGTATCATATCTAATAGTGTACGATTTCTCCTCTCAGAAACTCTATTATGTTGTGGAGTTATAGGAGGAGACCATTGTGAGAGAATCCCATTCTCTTTTAAGTAACCAAGAAGCTCATGGTCTAAGTATTCACCACCTTGATCTGATCTAAGTGTCTTAATACTTTTTCTAGTTTGTTTCTCTACCTCTAGTCTAAATTCTTTGAACTTTTCAAATGATTCAGACTTTTGTTTCATCAAGTACACATAACCATATCTAGAATGGTTATCTATGAACGTAATGAAACATGAGTATCCACCTCCAGCATTTGTGGACATTAGTCCATGTACATCTTAATGTACTAATTCTAGTAACTCACTAGAACGTTGTCCTTTTCCCTTAAAGGGTAGTTTGGTCATCTTTCCCATTAAACAAGATTCACAAATTGCATATGATTCATTAGCAAAAGGATTCAAATATCCTTCTTATGAAATTTTATGGTTCTAATTTCATTGATATGACCTAAAGAATGTCATAAGTAAGATGGCTTTTGGTAACTTAATTTACTGTTCTTGCTTTTTATATTAAGAGTTGGCCTTTCAAGATCTAACTCATAAAAACCATTTGTAAGCAATCCAAATCCATAATAAACATCATCTTTATAAAAAGAACTACTGTTATTTTTGGCCCCTGGAATTTTTTTTCTCTAGTTAAGCATGTTTTAAAAGGATTTTAAGGTGTTGATAGATTAATTTTTGGAGTTAATTTGTTATCACAAGGTTAATAGGATTTTATGATATAGGTTAATTGAATTGAAGTATTAATGTTATAAGAATAAATGAAGGGCATTATTGGGCATGACACTTAAAGGTATAAGATATAAGGCATTAGGCAAAGGACAAAATGGACATTGCACACTTATTAAGGGTATAAAAAGAAGAAGAAGAAGTTGTGTTGCTTTAAAATGGAGAAGAAAACGTGAGTGGAAGAGAGAAAAGGGAGAAAAGAAGAAGAAGAGAAGATCAAGCTAGGGTTTTGGAGATCTTGAAGATTTTGAAGACATTAAAGCTTCAATAAGTAAGTTATGCTTTAAATTTCATGGGTATGGTTGAATGAAACTCAAATAAAGTTGAATATGTGTTGGAAGTTGTTAATGATGGTTTATGTAAATGTGTTAGTGTTTGGTTAATGACTAAAAGTAGATTATGAATTAGTTGTGAATGATATTGGGTTGAAATGAAGTTCAGAATGAAGTAGAAGAGATGGTATAAGTTTAACATAGGGTATGTATGAAATAGGGGAGGTTAAAAGGTTAAAAATGGAGCAAATCACGCTCTCGGAGTGTGCTTCTGAACAAGTTCGTCGCGGCGAACATGTAAATTTTCACGAGAACTTTTTAACACAGAACATGCTTGGGTATTTTGACGATATATTTTTATGTAACCATCCAAATGGAGTGATTTTTAATTTGGAGTAAACTAGAGACATATGGCTAAAACTTTTAAGAAGGAATTAAGTTTAAATTAAGTCTATAAGAATCTAAATTTTTGGATGTAAGTTGAGTATATAATACAGTTTCAATATAAGAACTGTCCGAAAATGTTTGAGGTATAACTTTTAGATTACTGAACCAAATTGAATGATTTTGGAGTCTTTAGAAACTTAAGACAATGCAGAACAATTTTTTATAAGGAAGTGTTATCGAATTTTGTTATTTACTTGATAAGAATGATCACAGAAAATTAACCCTAAGGTTGGGACTTTTAGAAGAGTTTAAGTAATTAGAATTTATCTTAGTGAATATGATATATATGGGTCCTCAAATTGGATTCCCATTAAATGAGAATGTTTGTAATTGATAAAGGGACTCAAGGAAGGCAAGAGGAGCAAGAGAAGAGGCATTTTTGAGCAAGTTATAAGCAAAGAAATTAAGGTGGGTTTCATGTTTATAATAGAATTAATGATCCATAAAAATTTCCTTTTAAAGAAAGAGAATAAAATGATTTCAAATTGCTTCATAATTGTTGCATTATTGATTTAAATGATTTGAGAAATTGCTATGTTTAATATGTGAATTTGGTTGATGAAATGTGAGATATTTCATGATCATGAACAATTGTGTTTTTGAAATATGCCTTTATGGAAAAATGTTAAGAAAAATTATGTTTTCGAAATGTGCCATTTGGGCAATCTGCTTTCAAGTTATGAAATACATGTTATGTGGGTTTGTGGTGGTCCCCTAAGTTAAGTCAAGTGCACTTTGACAAAAGGCTTCTCCCACCTGCCTGCTAGTGGCTAGAGCTCCTTCATAGACTCCCATAAGTTCACTACTATGCAAAACCATTATTTGGGATTGTGTTAGTACTTTCTGTTCACGGCTACAAAGGATCCTTATGTGAAATTTGTAGTACGCTCTATTTTTGATCCACCCAAAACATTTTGATGTGCTTATGTGCCTATGATATGTAGACAAGTTGATCCATACATGATTTGCATTATTGTGAATTGGTTGAGAATTTTGATAAATAAGTGCTTTGTGATTTTAATATGGAATGACTATATTTATGAAAATGTTCAATGGAAATGAGCTTTATAAATGGTTTTTCTTGTTATCTGTTATAAACTTGTTATTTACGAGCTTTTAAGCTCATCCCCTTCCGTCCTATCTTTAGGTGAAGAAAATGAGATCGAGTGATCAAGAGTTAAGGCATCGCTTCGAGTCCTGCATGTTTTGTATTTTTAAGCTAGATTTTGTAAATACAAGGCTTTAGTCGCATTTCAAGGATTATTAGTTCATTTAATTTTTTTATTTTGAAAATTTGAGAAATGAATGTATTGTGACTTGGAATGCCATTTGACCTTGTAAAACTCTATTCTTTGATGTTAATAAATTATGAATTATGTATAGATGATGTTGAGTTGAAATTTTGATATAATTGAGGAAGTTATCGATTTGAGATGATTATTTTGATTATGAATTGTTTTTACATATATATAAGGGAGACATGTTATAGTAAAGAGATATAGGATTTTTGTGAAAGATGAGAATTAGTTGTAAGAAATGAATTAAATGAAAAGAGATTGGAGAGTATGATGAGATAATATTGAAGTGTTATAAAATGATGATGCATTTGAGGGAGTGATTTTGGGACAATGTAAATTGAAAGAAAGGTTAAGAAAGATGGAATTTTAGGTTAAAGGGTTATGATTCTAGGGGGTTTCGCCGTGGCGAAACCACAAGGATTGCCGCGGCGAAATAACATTGTAGGTTCATCGTGACGAAAGTTAACTTTCTCGCCGCAGTGTATTTATCCCAATGAGAGAAAAAATTTTGGACCTTTGTCGAGGCGAACTTTTCCCGAAAGGTTTCCACAGAAGTGCTCATTCATTTGCTGCAGTGAAACATGAAGTTTGCCACGACAAACTTCTAGACCTAGGACCTAATATTTATGGTTTCATGACTTAAGAGTAGGACTCCATAAACAAGGACCACATGTTATGACATCAAAGCAAGAAGATGAATCAATAATAGTTCAAGTGTTTTTAATTGGAAACAACTCAAGTCTTATGATATTCTGCAAGGGTTAGACTTCGGAAACGAGGTCCAACAGTTATTCTTAATTATAAAGACAAATCCATTCAAATCCAAATAAGAAATAGAAATGATGTTTCTTGTAATAATAGGAACATAATAACAATTATAAAGTTCTAGTATACGGCCAGAATGCAAAGCTAAATTACAAGTCCCTACAACTAATGCGGCAACTCTTGCTCTATTGCTAACTTGTAGGTCCACTTTGCCTTTCTTCAATGATCTACTCCTTGTTAAGATCTGCATGTTATTACATAAGTAAGAACCAAAACTAGTATCTAATACCTAAGAATGTGGAACAAAAGTAGAAAGATTGATTTCAATCATAAACACACCTGAAGAACTAGCTTCTTTAAGCCTTTTATCTTTCAGACTAGCAAGATAAGAGGGGCAGTTTCTCTTCCAATGTCCATTGACCCTGTAATTAAAACATGTGTCTTTTTCATTGCTCTTCTTCTTGACAGCTCCTTTGGCTTTTACTACATTAGTAGAAGCCTTCTATTTCTTGTTATTGTTCTTCTTAAAGAATTTGTTTTTTTGCTTTTAGAAGAACCAACAACAATTATAGAATTGGGTTCCTTTTTAAGGCACCCTTCCGCAATTTTGAGCATGTTCAATAGTTCAGGTAGTGTCATGTCCTTCTGATTCATATTGAAGTTCATGAAGAACTGTAAAAAGCTCGAACTCAGTAACTGCAGTACTAGATCAACGCTTAACTCATAGTCCATGAAAAAACCTAATTGGTCCAATTTTTCAATATACACAATTATTGATTAAACATCCTTTTGTCATCTTATGTTGTAATAGTGCCTTGGAGATTTGATATCTCTCTACCCTATTCTATGCACCAAATAACTCTTTAAGATGTAGTATCATAACAGGTCCTTCCATGTTTTCATGTTGTCTTTGAAGTTAAGGAGACATGCAAGCTAACATCACACATGTAATTTGTTCAATTTCATCAATATAACGCTAAAATTTCTCCCATTCCTCATCAGTAGCATCTGAACAAGGCTCAGATAGAGTAGGAGTATCAAGAACATATAACTTCTTCTCTTGCCTAAGAACTATTTTTAGGTTTTGCAACCAGTTCTAAAAATTAGGTCCAATCAATTTGTTAGCATATAAGATACTCCTCAATGTCAAGTTGGTTTTCATCTTCAAATTCAATAACCGGAAAAACATAAAAGGAGCATATATTAGTTTATATCTAAAAATCAAATAAAATAAGGACTTTAAAATTATTTGATTACTTCCACTATTTTATACAAAATAATAGCCCTCGCTATTATATCGAAAAATTATCAAATAATTTCTTGGTGGGCTAAGATCCTATTTAAAATTAATTGATCTTGAGTTTACTTAACAAACCAACTAAAATTAAATTAGGTAGAAAATAATTTTTCAATCACACCTTATATGACTCCTAGTATTGTTAGGTGATAACTTTTGTCAAAATATATCAAATATATTTTTCCTAACCCTGCCTCTAAATTTATATGATCATGAGTTTACTAATCTAAATTATACAATTTTAGTTAAGTAGAACCCATTAATTTAAGATTAAAACATATTCGAGTTAAAGTGTCCTTGAGTTTACTCAACAAGTCACACAACAAACATAATTATGGTTTTATTCTCAAATAATGGAAGACAGCTATCACGTTCATAACGTGTACTTAATATTTTATTGAGGAATTTTAAATATAAAAAATTGTCCAATCTCATCAAAAATATGATCTCGTTATATTTATAATTTCAAACATAATCCAATTATGAAAGAAATTATCTAAAATTTTGGCTTGATTCTAATTAGTTCGAAAAATTAGGTCCAGTCAGCTTGTTAGCATCTAAGATGCTCCTCAATGTCAAATTGGTACTCATCTTTAAATTCAATAACTGGAAAAACATAAAAGGAGCATATATTAGTTTATATCCAAAAATCAAACAAAATAAGGACTTTAAAATTATTTTTTTACTCCCAATATTTTATACATAATAATAGCCCTCACTATTATATCGAAAAATTATCAAATAATTTCTTGGTGAGCTAGGATCCTATTTAAAATTAATTAATCTTGAGTTTATTCAACAAACCAACTAAATTTAAATTAGGTAAAAAAAACAACTTTTCAATCATATGTCATGTGACTTCGAGTACTGTTAGGTGACAACTTTTGCCAAAATATATCAAATATATTATTTCCAACTCTGTCTCTAAATTTATATGATCATGAGTTTACTCATGCAAATCATACAATTTTAGTTAAGTAGACCCATTAATTTAAGATGAAAACTTATTTAGGTTAAAGTGATCTTAAGTTTACTCAACAAGTCAAACAATAAATAGAATTATGATTTTATTCTCAAATATTAGAAGACATCTATCACATTCTTAACGTGTACTTAATATTTTATTGAGAGATTTTAAATTTCAAAAATTGTTCGGTCTCATCAAAAATATAATCTCATTATATTTATAGTTTCAAACATAATCCAATTGTGAAAAAAATTTAAAACTTTGTCTTGATTATAATTATTGATTTGATAATAAATTTAATTTAATAATTCAACTCTTGAAAAATTAAATTAAATTTCAAAACTTTTCCTAATAAATAGTCCTTTGAAAACAATTTTAAAATTAAAACACTTTTCAATTTTATTAGGAGTGGGAATTAATTTAATCTCTATTAAATTAATAAAAGACAATTTAGGTTTAAAACATTTTTAAAATACATAAAAATGTGTGGAAAGGTGTATAGCGCGTGCACTGCATGCGCTAGATGATAATAAGCATGGAGTGTGTGGCGTGTGTGGTCATAGGAGTTGACTGACACGTGCGTCTGTAGGAGACATCTTGCGAAGACGATGGCGCCTGTCCTACACGAACCCTTTGTCTTCTCAACAAAGCCTCTCCCTCTTTTGGAAAAATCCCATGTCTTCTTCCATCCGAAACTTCTCCTTCCACGTCTCCACAAACCCATCAACTGCAATCACATTCCACAAACGCAACCTTTTTCCGCAATTTTAAAATCGCAAACCATGTTTCAACGTCGCTTTTCGTTGACAGACTGGCGTCACCCATTGCTACGTGTGTCACCTGACGTTGACAGACGCTATCCAGTGGCGTTATCGCACATGATGCTGCGTCGTAGCCAACCAACAAGGTCGCCAAAGATATCATTTCGATGGGCGATAATCGCCCATTGTCTGTGTTCATACACAGAGAATAACGCAACAAAACATCGACAGTAAGCACAAATGGGAAAACGCAGAAGCAAAAATCACTGACAATAACCCAGAAACAATTAGGGCTTTATGAATCAATAGGTGCGGTAAACGCAAATCCACTAAATCTAGATAACACATATCGCATGTCGTGTTCACAGACGAAAGGCAGTAAGAATTAGAGATTTTAAAACAAAAACCCGCATGGCATGCATTGTCGGGAGGCAGAAAAGAAAATTCTAGATGGGAAAAGGGATGCAATCGTCCATAAACAAAAGTGACTTCGGAAAACAATTTTTAGAAGACACATTGTATATTATCAAATATGCACAAAAAAGAAACAATTTCCAGAAATCAATATAGAGGTGAAGAGTGCGAAAAACAGAATTACACAAACCCAGTACATCGTAGTATAAAAAGTATAACATTTGGGTTTCATAAAACAATTTTGAAGCTTCGGGTAAGACAAAAACCGAATCAACTTTAATCAAATCAACAATAATCAAGCCTCCAAATCAAGATTAACAATTAAAGGAGATTTTGACACCACTTTTGGAATCAAACCGTAATCGAATCACAGACGTAATGGAAAATATTATTTTTTACGGATTCCGAGCGGATTTCAATAATTGATTAAAATTAAATAAAACAAAATTGGATTTAAAAATCGTACCTTGCTTTTTGAAGAAAAACTTTAAATCTTTTTTCTGAATGATCAATTACAAGCAGTCTAATTGTCTACCCTCTAATGGTATTCACAGAACAAACCCAAATTGTTTTTAGAGGAATAAGACAAAAGTGCTAGCTTCTAAAAAGCTCTTTCTTTTAAATAGAAAAATCAAGACAGTCTTCTATTAAAATTAAATCTCTTTAATTATAATTAGAATCAAATTCAAATTCAAATTCTAATTAATTTAGTTTAATTTTAATAAAATCAAATATCTCACATTTGATTCCCAAAGTTTCTCAAACTTTACAACTAAGTCCAACTTAATTAAATTGATTTGT
>JANZLF010000001.1:13312124-13326053 GCA_026546835.1 Erythroxylum foetidum | reverse complement strand
TATTCAACTGTGAATCAATTAATTTAGATTCTTATAATATACATGTTTCCCATACATCTCTATGTATATGTATATTAGTTACAAAAGAATCTTGGTACCTTTTGATTAGATATATAATGCTCACACAAATAAAGCCAAACTCTTTTGTTTTATTAATAATAAACATTTTCATTACAAAACTGTAACCGAAGAAGATAAAGTTACATGTAAATACACTTGCTTTCTAGGGCACTATAATTACATAACTCCAACAGAACATTCATTAAGAGTCTGAACTGTTAGAAACAATAAGAAGAATGATGACTTGTTAGAGTGTGAGAAAATGAAGGGTTGTTAAGATCGTGATATAGCAGATATAGTAAAGATTGAAAATAGGCTTGAAAAGAAAAGAGGGTAGTAAAAGTGTTGTATCGATCAGGTGACTGAATATTCATTACATAGGTATGGGAGATCTTACTTAGTTTGGGAAGTTAGACTTAGATTCAATAAATTCATATTTGTGGTTATATTATTGAAGATGACTTCAGTCTTAAGTTATGGTTGTACACATTTGAATTGATGTGAATGTGAATACATTTTCATGGATTTAATTGAGAAAACTAGAGATGCAGGTGGAAATGATAAGATTTAAAGTGTACAAACAAAGTTGAAAGAAAACCAAAATTTTTATTACTTTGAAAGGTTAAACTTAGAATTGAAATGGTTGTTTAACTATCATGTTAAGAGCTTATGATTTAGTATAAGGTTATATCAATGGATCTGATATTAGAATTTTATGATGGTTACGTATCTTATATTTTTGAATTGATTGAAAACATACTTATGTAAGATGAAATAAATGATAGTGATATATGTAGAAGTCCTCAAGGTTAAGTTGACCAGTTATTGTGAGTGCACATTTGATAATGCAGTTACCTTGACGAATTATGATACTGAGCACATATGTATTACATGCTTGGATATTGTACAATAAGTGATCTATGACATATTGAATGTTCTTATGCCCTAGTCCCCATAAAAAAATTCTAAGATGAATTAGAGTAGCATAGTGGAAGCATAGATTTATGTAGATATACTGAAATGGTAACCACTAAGGATAGGTAACTTTTATATAATCATAGAATACCCAAATGTTATCCATAATCAATTAAGATTGAGGTACCATCAACTTGAGATATTAATTGGTGAACTTTTTAAAATAAATCTCTAGATAATATGTAATGATCTTAATGGTACATACCAAGGCATAAGAGTAAATATGCATGCTTATTGCATCATCTAGCTTTAGTATATAGAATATTCTAATTATGTAACAAAAGAGAGAAATTGATCATGTTGAAATATTATGAATGGTTGAAAGGCAATGATGAATATAGTTGGTTGAGAAAGATTTCATGAACAATACAAGTAACTCTGAAGAGAAATCTTGTTTTATAAAGACTTTCATTGAATTATATCATATAGACCAAATGTTACAATTTTGGAATTGGTAAATATTGAATGGTTCAAAGGTGAATATTGGAGTTGGATAATTATAATACTCAAGACGAGGAGTTGAATATAGTATAGAGATTGTATATATATTTTTGTTTGTTTTAAAGTATCTGAATTATGTTATTGAGTCCCTAAATTTGAGATGATGTTACTGCTATTACTTGAAGGATTTGGAAATCTTGTATAGAGGATCAAACATATTAATAGTTGTTGATTTTTCTGGTTAAGTTGTTGGTAAATTCAAAATCTAAAACTGAGAAATGCTAGAAAATATTCACATTCTATGTCATATGAAATGTATTACTAGAAACGAAATAGATGTGATCTTTGATTTTGTTAAATTGGAAATACGAGTTATGAACTTTGATATATTGTCTTGTTTGGTGCTATTGTTAGATATTGATTGTTTTGCATGACTGGATATATCATGCTTAATATTGAGATCTTTAAGTGCATGAATTGGATGGTATTATCCTACAAAGATAGAGTGTTAAGTTGTTATTGCATAATGACACCTTTATATATGATGATCAACTATTTCTACCTATTATAGATGATCGGAGACCATAATTGAGATACTTTCCATACTCAATATTATGAAATATTTAATAATTAGTTGATGCAATTGAGGTAGCTTGTGTTACAAAAATCAAGGTACAAGAAATATAATGTTATTGCATAAAAATTGCATATTAAAAACATTTACATTAAATTTACAATTTATAGATTACTTTTCTTATAATTGATTATTATATAATAGAAATTGGTGGAAATTTGAAAAGTTTGGTTTGAGACTTGCAAAATATAGCTTGAGGTTTATTTTGAAGAAAAGAATGAGTCCAGAATGTGTGGTTACTGTCTGTGTAGTAGAACTTCTGAAAATGTTGGCAATGATATAGAACAAGAGAATATGTTTATGAAATTAAGTGGTAGAAAATGTTGAACACCCTTGTATTAGGACAAAGAGGGCCTGAGGAATATTGATAACCTATAATTGATTCAAGACACAGTTGATAAGGTGAAAGTCATCTACAGTGAGATTAAGGTAGCTTAGGACTGACTAAAAAAGTTACGAAAAATAGCACATGAGTGATATAGAGTGCCAAGTGGGAGATAAAGTATTTTTGAAAGTGTTATACTATAGAGAGCAGTGTTAAGGTTTGATAATAGGATAAGAGGAACCTTAGGTATATTGACCCTTATAAGATTACTGAGAAAGTGAATCTATTGGCTTACAGCTTGGGGCTACCACTAGGAAAAACTTAGATCCATATTGTATTTCATGTTAGTATACTTAGAAAGTATAGGTCAAATCTAAAGCATAATGCATTCTAAAGAAAATGTTATAGTGCCTACTTTATTGTCTTGGTTGTGGATAGATGGGCATGCCTATAAGGTAACAGTATTGTTGATATAGTTTGACACCATCGATGTCCACAGTTTGATATCCTCAGATATCCACAGCACCATTATCCACACTCATTGAAAATGTGCAGACTTAACACAAAAAGGAAACTTAATAGTCATAAATAAGAAATATGACATGACAACATGAATAATTGGTATTGATGAACATTTGTATTGGTTATAGTACTGGATTGTACTAATGTGCAATTATATTGATAATTTGTATGAATGGGCATTGAATATCAATATTTGGCTTATATATGTGCATTTTCGTTATCTAGTTAATATATTGAGGTATATGTTACTTCCTCAGAAAGTTAGGATTGCAAGTAAGTTGAGTTATATGGAGGAAGCAGTAAAAATAATCAGATATTAGACTAAACAGTTGAGGAATCAAGTAATTCCTCTAGTAAAAGTTATTAGAGAAATCATTTGAGAGAACAAGCTAATTGGGAAACTAAGGAAAATATGAGACAACATTACCCGATCAATTTCATCAGTCAAGTAAGAATTCCGAGGATGAAATTTCTTAAGGGGGAGAGTTGCAATATCTCGCCTCCTAAAATTGTTAAAAGATTAAACTATTAGACTGAGTCACAAGAGTTATTTCATTTAAGAATTTAAAGGTGCATTTCATTCACATGCAGAATATTCATATGCATAAATGAATCATAATTTAGAAACATTGCAAAAAAGTATATGCACTCAATTGACATATTTTAGGATATGGAGCAAAAATGAATGCACTCAATTGACATATTTTAGGATATGGAGCAAAAATGAATGTGCATTCCCAATGTTTTGCATTTTGATTTACTAATAACATAAATTGATTGATTATAGTTAGTGAATTGGGAATTTATTGTTACAATTGAGTAATTGATGAGGTGATATGTCTATCTAGTATAAGAAAAATGTTAAAGAGAAAGATAAATTGACACATAGGAATTTGGGTTGACTAAACTTATGAAATAGTGACACATGGAATTAGTAATAGTGTGACACATGGCATTAGTAATAGTGTGACACATGGCTTAATTAAATGGGTGACAAATGGTGGCTTAATTGGGTGACAAATGACTTAGGAAGTTATGAGACAAATGGACTAGTGATTGAGTGACAATTGGACATATTATTAAGTGAAAATTGGTAGTTTATAAAGGAGACATGTAGCATGGGTCTTTATTTAACAAGTGTTTGGACAAGTATCTAAACCCTCACCACACACTTAATCCTTGAGGCACACACACAAAAGAAAAACCATCGTTCTCTTGTTTTGTTACATGCCATCTTCTTTTTCCTTCTCATCACCGACTCATATGCTCAACCTGCACAACTTTGAGTTTTGCCCAAAATTCCATACCTTATTACTCAAATTTAGTTGTTTTTATCATATTGTTGAAACTCCTTTTGTTTTTTCATCTTATTCTTAGAGTATGATTTATCCTTGCATGTTGGAGGATTAAGTTAGCTTGAAGATTGAGGAGGTTTTGAGCTAAACTAATAAGTGATTTATTGATCTATTATGATATATGTTCGCACAACATTTATGGTGATTGAATTAAGATGAGTTACATGTAGAGTTGATGATGAGTTGCGCTAAAATTTCATGGATGAATTGGTTTTATTTTGATTGATGAAACATTAGGTTAGAGGATGTTTAATGGATGATATGGGATTTATAGTATAATGAAGGTGAATTTATAATAAAGAAAGGTGCTAGTTTAGTGTTCTGGAAATGGGAACGAACTAGGACTACATGTGTTAAAGTGAATGATAGTCTCTATTTTAATTTTTGTTGCTTGAAAGACTATGATTTATGAGTTATCAATTGAATGATTTTGAGCTAGAATTAGTGATAGAAATTAATGAGGAAATGAAGCATAATTTAGGTATAATTGAGGTATAATCGATGAATTACTATGATTGTGTTAGAATTTGTAAAAAGATTGAAGGAAATGGATGGTAAACAATCTATTCACCAATTCCAAGATCGTGGAAGCAACTGAGGTCCTTCCTATGATTGTGGAAAATGCCTTGGAGAAGAAAAGTTTCATTTTGGTCTTTCCACGATTGTGGAAAGGTACCCACGATCATGGGAACAACTAGGGAAATGAAAAACTCTGTTTTGTGTGATTGTTGAACCAACTAAGGATTAGTTACTTTACTTTGGTGTACTTGGATTTGATTAAGGTTTGAAATGAACTTAGATGGTTGTTTGATTGATTGATTAAGTGTTTGCTAAGTTTAACATGATAATTGATGTTAGAATTAAGGAATGGATTGTTTGATATCAATGTATATGAATTTGGGAAGTATGAGTTGTTAATTGTAAATGCAAATGTGATGTAAGGAATATAAGTCATGAATTAGGTATGACAGAATGAGAATTAGGAAGTTTCGTGAGTATAAAACGTTATAAAGTGATGGATAATTGTATAATTGAATGAATTTAGAGTAATCAAGATTTTTTAAGGCATTGGTCTAATCACCAATAAGTTATGTACAAAATATGATGAACAAATGAGCAAGATTTGTGATTAAAGATACATACTCGGGGAAAATCAATTGAGAATGCATTGAACATGATGCATATACATGTGTATGAATGAGTATTTGTTAGATTAAACAAGTTAGTAATGTATATATATGTGTGTATTGCATGATATAGAAGCAAAAATCATATCCAGATATTACCGAATCGTCCAGGTAATAGCTATCTGGAGCTTACTATGAGACAACCTAAATGTTTTCTCACCATAGTCTAGTTACTTTGTTTAAAATTCAGTTATTAAATTGTTATTCATGTAATTGTGATAATTTCGGACCATCAATTGCCCGAGGAGAATGATATTTGGGAATGTATTAAATTTTTTTTGTAAATGTACATGAATATGGAAATATGTGTTCTAAACTGAATGTTGAATGCCAGACTTAAATCCGAAGAATGTGATATATGACTGGAATATATCGAATGTGAAATAACGAATACATTATATGTGAATTGTTGATTTCATTACATTGAAATGCATGAATAGATAAAGGAGTTATGACCAGAGTGACCTAACTGAAAAAAGCTTAAAGTTTAGAAATGCGTACATAGAGCCACAGGCTCAATGATTAATGAGCCTGGTATTTAAAATGGGTACGAGATAGGTAAATAAGCGCTTAGTCATAACAAAATGAAAATGGAAGTGGAGTCTCATGTGCATTTGCGTCCATATCTTTATAAGTACCATGTGAATATTTACAAAGAATGAATAAATTTAGTGAATATAATGATATGTTATGTTTGTGTATATGTGAATGATAGGAATTAGATGAAATGTACGACTAGATTATCCAGAAATGATTATATTAAATGTTTGTATTCATAATGAACTTGTTAAAATATGATGAATACTGAGATCAAGTACTAAATTCTGAATGATATGATATATATGATTTGATGCTAAATGATGTTTATGTCTGTCTGAGTGAGCATATCGATGATGGTTTACTCATTGAGTTCACAAACTCATCAAAGTTGCAATATTGTTTTTAGGTTCAGAGAATACCTAGTTAGTCTAGTTGAAGTAACTTTTACGTTTGGATACGGTTCATTATCGGGATTAATTGTACTTGCAAATGTCTTAATTATGTTGTATAAAGAATTGTAACTTTCAGCAGTTGTATATTGTACATGTGAATTTTTGGGAAATGTAATGACAATTAAGACTATATGTGTTTTTGAATAAAAATGGAACAACATGATTATTGGAACGTTTTATGTTATGTGTGATGGATTAAAATGTAAGATGAATTGATTTAACTGTCTTAGTGTGTCATTTTCATAGAGTAAGTTCCTGAATATCCTTCAGTATGTTGAGTATATGCTTTATAGGAATCGTACGTTACAAAACATTACTCTTCAAACAAAATACTCATTGTCTCTTAAATTTCTTGTTCTTATCAACACTTTATGACATTTATATTAAGTTTCCAACCATATTTTGAGATCTTGGATGATGTGGTGCATAAGATCACAGTAGATAGAAATTGCCTCTAAAAGATAATGCTTTTAGATTGTTTTTATGGTTTCTTGATTTTGATATCAGCTTTGTTTTTAATCCTGAAACTTTATGAGACAACTTATTGTTGTAGGGGTGAGAGATCAACTCTTTTTTATAAATCCTTATTAAGATTAGTAGATTTATTTATCAATTTTTCCGGTAATTTTTCCCTTTACAATAGAGCATTTTCCACGTTATATCTTAGTTTTTAATTCATTATTAGTTTTTTATTCTCATATTTTTTACTAACATTTAAAGAGTTATTTCTTGTCGTTAATATTAGTTTGATCTTTCAAAGAGTTGTTTATTTGTCTCCCAATAAGTGGTAACAGAGGCATCGTAATGGAAGTTGGAAACATCTCTATGGTCATGTTAAACTAATCAAATTAATCTATATGGAGGCCTAAAATGGAGACCTTCTGTATTGTAAGGATCTCTTTGATTTTATTGATATAGATAGCTAGATGTGTGAATGATGATTTTTCTGTAAAACTTGAAAAGTTATGAAATAGAGACTAGGAAAAGATGAAGCGGAAAACTCTAAGCACTATTAGATAATAGATTGGTATCATCATATTTAACCATGTTTTTTAAGAAACAAATCCTTTTGAGCAATGGAAGAAGTTAGAAGGTCTGTATAGAAGGAAGATTACTTATATCAAGTCCTTTATGATTAAGAGTCTTGTGAATTTGAAGTTAAAGGCTAGGAAATTAGTTTTGAAGCATCTAAGTCATTTACATGACATAATCAACAAGCTTACAACAATGTAGATCATTCTTAATGATGAGTTACAAGTTTTGTTCCTATTAAGTTTGCTATTGGATAATTGGGGATGTTGCATCGGGAAACGAAAACATGCCATATTTAGAGAACCGACAGATTTCAAAACTTTTTAGAAATCTTATTTGCAACTGAAGTAATATATCCAAATCATCATGCCAATCTATACATGATATGGTATAAGGATAATGTTAAACATAAACAAGATAGTGATAGTATCGAATCCTTCGCTACAGCTTTAATTCCTCGCTGTGCTATCCTCTTCTTCTTCTTGTATCCAAAGCCTTTGCATTTGAATCCTTTTCTTTTTCAATCTATCCTCTCCTTGTTGTTGTATCCTTAACCAATTTGATTTACCTCTTGTTCTTCTAGGACAACTTGGTTAACAAAATTCTTTGGTGGGAAAGGAGAAAAAATATTTGGAGGAGATTTTCTTAGAAGAAATGAACCAAAAATGAGACTCTTCTTTTGCTAATTTCGGCTCACTGATGTATGAAAGGAGAGAGAGACTCAAACCATGCAAGAACACTTTCTTACACACTCAATTCGGTTATGTATAGAATGGAAGAAGAGAATAGCATCCAATGCATCACTTCTTACTTTAAACAATCATCAAGTAGCCAATAAATGAGACTCTTCTCATTTATCTTTAAGATGACTATATGAAAAGACTATTAACCTAAATATGACTTATCAATTTCGGTTTTGGAAGAAGGAAGAAGGAAGATTGTCCATCCAATGCACATCTTTCTTCTTTAGTCCAATGAATGCCAATAGGTTATATGCCAACATTAAAAGATAACCATTAAACCGTTTAATGGTAAGTTCTTAACTCCATTTAATGATGATAAACCATAATAAAGACCATCTTTATTTAGCAATTTAATGTCAAATGTGCAGTTGTACAATTAGTCCATACCGAAATTGCTACTCCTTTCTTTAAATTTTTTAATATAATTAATCTAATCAATTACATTAAACCAAAGCCTAGCCCATTTCTAAATAAACATTTTCCCTTTAAATTAACCATTGATTAGCGCAAGCCCAACATTCAATTATGGGCTTCTAAAACCTCCATTTATATTTCTTACTTAGCTTGATAACTTTTCTTGAAGCCAAGTGGGGAATTTTATTGGACTTTGATAATTCAAGCTCCAATAAGCCTGGAATTAATTTAATCTCATTAAAATTAATTCTAGCTTGTTAACTAAATATCATTCCACTAAAAGCAATTAGTTGAACTCTTGAATTAGTAAATATTATGAGAACACATATTTTATATCCAATTGCAAACCCTATTTATAATCTTATTATATCCATCCACACAACAAAGGGTAAAAATTACTGTTTTTCCCTTATATTGGTTTTTCCTTCTAGATCTCCTGTTTTACTTTATATGGTGATTAACACACAAGATCTCTTCTTAGTGTTAAGACCTGATAGGTAGCTAATTCATCAAACTACTGGTGCCAGCTTAATTACCAAATCTCCTTAAAACATCTAAAAGTGATGATATCACTATAAACTCTTTATTTGAGTGAATGTTCCCTGATTCATGTTTCAATTAATAATTACAACATGCAGACACTAGATTAATACTCTGTAAAAATCTATTATGATAATATCAAGAATTATAATGAAACACATACGAGTTCACCACTCATCAAGATTGTGGCTCATAATAAACGATTGCTTAAGTTGGATGTTTTAAAATTAATGTAACGACCCACTTTATGCTTGAAAACATACTTGATTCCAGATTCATTTAATAGTGCCATTATCGATAGCTAACTACTATCATGATATGAAACTCATCATTCCTTTGAAGTAAACTCCTTTACTTATACGGAGATAAATTGCAACACTACAGTCTAAACTATAATCAAGCAACCAACTTAATTATCCAACTGTGAATCCATTAATTTAGATTCTAATAATATAAATGTTTCCCATAAATCTCTATTTATATGTATATTACTTACAAAAGAATCTTGGTACCTTACGACTAGATATATAATGCTCATTAAAACCAAACTCTTTTATTTTATTAATAATAAATATTTTCATTACAAAACTGTAACTAAAGAAGATTAAGGTACATGTAAATACAATTGCTTTTCAGGGAACTATATTTACATAACTCCAACAGGGGAATGCTAGCGATGAAAGTTAGCAATTTAGCTCCTAAATGTATACGATATTCTTTTATTTAATCAAAAGAGTTGACAATTTGTAGGATTTTGTGACAAAAAGCAAGGAAAGGAATAAGAGTAGGGGCCTCAATGGTCATGGAAAGTTTAAAAATAGTTCAAAGTCTAAAGGTGACACAAACATGAAGATGTACCACTATTGCGATAATCCAGGACACATTAAAAGGTTCTGCTATAAGTGAAAAAGGAAACTCATTAGAGTGATGATGATGATAGGAGTATAGCTACAACCGCTTCAAACACAAATGATAACGTGTCACTAGTTTATATAACTAGTGAATGTTCCTATATCAGTAATTTTGGTTATAAATGGTTGATTGATATGGGATCATATTATCATTGTGTTTCAAAGATGGAGTACTTCCCGAGTATAAAGGTAGTGTTAAACAAGTTTTAATCATATAAAACCCTTAATATTTTGCAAGCGCATAGGTCGTAGTGTAGTATATGAGGTGTCAATTACAAGAGGAATTAATGAAGTAATCGAATCCTTACTTGTCTAAGGCCTAAAAGTGTAATTAAAATGAAAATAAAAGTTAAACAAAAAAGTAAACAATTGAATATAGAGTGATTGAAACGAGAATTCTAAATTAATGTAAAAAATCAAATTTGAACACCACTAATTAAGAATTGAGTTTCAAATATGGAAGATTAACACATTATGAGAAAAGGGATTTATCCTATCATCAATTCTAACATAGTCAACTTTTTATTAATGTGTTGTCAGTCCTAGGCTTTCAAAAGGTAGATTCTCTAGAGATGTAATCACTAAACCCTAGATCATAATCCCTAATTAAGTTGAATTACCAAACATGTAATCTCTCGATTAACAAAACAACCCACAACCTAATTAGTTTTTAAGCATTCAAATAAATAACATGGTCCTCACACAAGAACTCTCTCCATATAATTATTGATTTGATTATTTTCGTGGTCTATTAGATTGTTTAATTCCCATTAACCAATGTAATCATTTTGCATTCGGTTCACTCTCTCAATTTATTACCAAAGCATCCAATTACAACAAATAATCACAATATCCAACATCATTAACAAAAAAAAACTAGATTACATTTGAAATTTCCATTTCATATATCAAATGAATGAAATAAAAGATGAAAAGAAGAATGGAGGATTGGAGATTAAAGTAGCATTTGAAACTTCACCTTCTTTCCCTTCCTTCTTCCTCTTAGTTTCTTTTCCCAAAGTGGCAAAATGAAGGCTGCCCTTTCTAGGTCATTTCCCTACTCTTATATATTCCTTTATTAATTAAGGCAAAACTAGGTTTTAACTGGGCCCAAAAGTCTGAAATAACCTACAAAAAATTAAGCTTCAGATGCTAGTCCATGTCTATCCTCACCCAGGCCATGAATCTGTCATGATTGTTGACAGGTGCTTAATTAATTATGAAATTATTCCATAACACTTAGTGATTATTGACATGAAAGTGCTTAAGATACTTACTTTAACTCATATGTGATTTTAGGCACAATTTGGATGCAAAGAAGTTAGAGTGAGTCGAAAGCATAATATTTGGGTCATTTTTTGAAGATTAATTTTCACTCGTCTTCATAGAGCAAGAAGAAGACTTTAAAATATAAGAAGAAAATTAAAAGAAGAAACAAATAACTGCTGGAAGCAGATGAAGGTAGTTGGAAGGAAGCAATCTGTGGCCAAAATGACGCAATGCAGATGGTAAGTAGCAACACAAAATGGTAGCCTAGCAGATAGGAAGCACAAATGCAACATCTGCATAAAACACAGACTGCATCTGTGTTCAATGCAAACACCTGTGTTAAATGTAGCGTTCAGGAGAGAAGTCCATGAGGGTTAAAAAGATAGGAGGTGAACAGTAAGGTGGGCATAACATGTTTATTTGTCACATCAAAGATA
The DNA here is from genome assembly GCA_026546835.1 of Erythroxylum foetidum. Lineage (NCBI taxonomy): Eukaryota > Viridiplantae > Streptophyta > Magnoliopsida > Malpighiales > Erythroxylaceae > Erythroxylum > Erythroxylum foetidum. Next base: position 13,314,216 of record JANZLF010000001.1, on the reverse strand, counting down.
CAGTGGCATGAGATATAATAGAGAATAGAAGAGAGATGCACGAAGTGTGAAGGCACTAAAAGGAGTTTTCGGATAGGGTATTTTTATAGGGGATGAAGCATTTACTTGGGAGAGACACATAATGGGCTAGATGTCCCGATGACCCAGGTTAAGTGTATTTTATCATTTTTGTTGTTTCTTTCTCTCATTAGAAATTAATTGTGTTACCTTACGTTAGTTGATTTGGGTTTTGTATATGGATAATCGAATTTTCAATATTGTTTGTTTATTTGAGTATAAACTCATTAGGTATTATGAAAGGATGATTTTAATGCGTTCATTGAATCATTTTATTGCAAACCTTTTGCTAGAATTTCGATGTAATCCATAATTGTTATATTGATATTCATGTCTAGCAATTAATGATTCATAATCATTAAGGGTAATATGACCTAGGTTAAATGATGCATCGTATGTAGTTGTTTTCTTAATTAATCGATTTTTCTAATTTCTAATGCTACTGACTAATTAAATCTAGAGGTTGTATCCCATGTTATTCGGTGGTTAGGTTTAATTAATGATCGTATCTTAATTAAACAAAACCTAAGTGAAAACTTGAGTTAATTATTAATCCATGATTAATAGTTGCTAGGAGAGGTTAGAAAAGAACAAATAAATGAAATATTCTTAATTAGGTGTAGACCGAGATTGAACCAAAGAACTAAGTCCCGGCTGAATTCCACCTTCTTAACATTTTTAGTAAGTTGTCCTTAAATTGTTTTTATTATTATAGTTTGATTTTATTTTCTTGTTTGAAAAATCCAAAACTACCCTAAACTTAAGCATCGATTAATTTCATTACATAAACTTTGCACACACATTCTGTGGGATCGACCCAGAATCACCACTGCTATAGTAGTAGTCCAGTTATTTTATTTTGGCTAGTGTTGCCATGCACTGACAATTTTTGGCACCATTACAGGGGAGTGCAGTGTTTTAGTTTTTTGTGATTTCACTGGTGTTTTGCATTTATTATTCGTAATTGATTTCTTTTCAGTTATTTCATGATTTTTTCATTTTTATTTTTTATCTGTTAAAAAATTCAATATTGGTATAAATAATTGCTTTTATAACTTATATTCTCAATTCGATAATAATGGGTAGACTGATCAACGTAACTTTTGTTATGGATGTGATAATCATCATAATTACTTCCAGATAGTTCGCAGGACACACAACAATTCATGTGTAGACTAGAAGCTTCTTCTCAAAACTCAGGTATATCCCTGGAAGAATTGATGAATGTTATGATTGCTAATAATCTCCAATTTCAACAAAGCCTACAACAATAGTTGCAACAGTTGCAGCAAGAAATGTGTCATACAACATCTAGAAACCAGAATATGGAAATTCAAATGGGTGAGATGGTAGTGAGGATCGACCATCTAGAATCACAACTAGAAGAGGAGCAGTCATATCAACTCGAGGTATACCCAATGGATGTTAGTTCGAAAACCTTATAGAGTGATGAGGGGCTTAAGAATTTTGAGAGCATTACTCAAGGAGTTGCTTGTGTAGAAGAAGTAGAGGAGGAGCTCGAGGTAGAAAAAGACATATCTTTTAGCTCATAGGTAAGAACCGAGTTCCATTTTATTGTTTAGAATGACTCTTCACCTTTACATGGTAGATTGAAGGAATTAAATGATGAAAAAAATGGTGAAGAGACATATGAGATCTTTCCGAAGTGTATGAACTCAATTGAGATTAAAAATTTGAGGACAAAGAAGACGCTGAACGGGGATGATATTCAATTAATGCCCTATCTGGAATAACCTCACACAGAAGGGGCACTAACTATAGTACCAGAAAGTCACAATTTTGTCACATGAGAAAAGTATGGAGTTGAGCCAGCAACCCTAAACTAAGTCACTTTTTGGGAGGCAATCCAAGGGAAGTAAATTTCTTTTCTTTACATTTCTACATTATTTTTTATGCATGTATGTTAGACCCCGACTTTTGAGTAAAACTAAGAAATATTCAAAAGTGGATGAGTTGATTGAAATTAAGTTAAAAATCTAGAAATAATGAGAAAAAGAGTGAAAATATGAAAAAA
>JANZLF010000001.1:13289285-13300642 GCA_026546835.1 Erythroxylum foetidum | reverse complement strand
AATTTTTCAACATATATAACCACAATTTTCCATATACATAAAATTTAGAATTCTCAAAATTCCTAGAAATCACAACTCAATTTAATTATATCTGGAATTATTCATGAATACATGTACAATTATGTTCATGTGCAAAATTTTCACTATTCTCATATATGTGTATGACACATCGTGCATGAGCATGCAAATACATCTCTAAGCTGTCATTAATCTCTCACATTTACCATTCTAACCTTCCCACGGGTAATGGGATGCTACATGAACATATAAAGCAGTTGTGACCGGAGTGACCCAAGTGAAAAAGAGTTTAAAGCTTATAAATGTGCAAACAGAGCCACAGTCTGAACAATTAATGTGCCCAATATCCACAATATGTATGGGACAGTATTTGAAATTAGCCCGGTATTCGAAACGGATACAGGACAGTTAAATAGATGCTCAATCGCAACAAAATAAAAATGAAAGTGGAGTCTTATGTACATTTGTATTCATATCTTTGCTTGTACCATGTGAATATTTGCAAAGAATGACTGAATTGAGTGGATATAATGATATGCTATGTTTGTGTATCTATGGATGACATGAATGAGATGAAATGAATGACTAGATTATCCTGCAATGATTATATGAAATGTTTGTATTCATAATGAGCTTGTTGAGTGAGCATAAACTATTGAGTTCGCAAACTCATCAAACTTGCAACATTTTTTTCAGGTTTAAAGGAGACCTAGCTAGTCTAGTTAAAGTAACTTATGCATTTGGATATGGGTCAGTGTCGGGATCAGTTATACGTGCAAATGTCTTAATTATGTTGTATAAAGAATTGTATCTTTCAACTGTTGTATATTGTACATATGAATTTTTGAGAAATGTAATGATTAAGACTATATTTGTTTGTGAATTAAAAATGGAACAACATGATAATTAGAATGCTTTATGTTATGTGCGATGGATTAAAATGTAAGATGAATTGATTTAACCGTCTTAACTTACCATTTTCTTACAGTATATTTGCGAATATCTTTCGATATGTCAATTATATGATCTATGGGAGTGATATGTTATACAAAAAGTCCAAAAAAATCCCTCAAAACTTGACTTTTTTAGTGTCTGCGCATCTTTCCGACATAGACCATGACCATGGCCTTGCAGACCACAATCGTAAGCCACATTCGAGCCTTCTATCACGATCGTAGGCCATGTCCTGGGCTTCTATCACGATCGTGGCATATGTGCCACAATAGTGGGCCAACTCTAGTGCTTTTGCATGATCGTGGTTTTTTGTGTCACAGTCGTGGGCTGTTGTTTCAGCCTGACTGTCTCTGCAACTACTTTTTTAAATTCAAACTATAATCATAAAATTGAGTAAAGTTTGACTTTTTTAATAATTGACCCTTTTATATATTAGAAATTATGGTAATTTAATTATATTAAAGATATTCTTCTTATTTTTATAATACAATTACCTGATGTTAACAAAGATGTTAACGTACATGAAATTAAGAAAAAGATTAAAGTCAGTATTTTTAGTAAAATTTTAGAGTTTAAAGTTTTTATTATTACTTTCTAAAATTCAGATTAAAATTACAAATTTCATTAAAATTTGAAAAAAATTGTTATTAACCCATAATTTTATTAGTTAGAGCAATACCATTTGCATTTGTTTGTGCACATGGCGGGTTTTTCCTCAGGCCTTTAAAAGAGGATGGATGAGTTTCGGCCCTGGGCCTCGCTTATACAAATATAACCCAAAATCATTATTAAAAGAAAACATTCCCGCCAAAACTGACCTATTGCTCCATTTCATTGATCTTCAAAATTGAGCGGACAGAGACAAAACTTTGTAAAGGCCTATAATAAACTTGGTTAGATGAGGATGACATCAGGCATTCGCTATTTTACTACCCAGCTACTGTAATCCGACTATCAGCGATTTTATTTTTCATAATATCAGGCATTTGCTATTTTACCAACTGGACTATTAGCGATTATATTATTATTTCCTCTTTTTCTTTCTTCCAGTGTTCCCCATTGAGATGTCAAGGAACTCAAAAATGAACATCCCTCCACAATGAGATGTCACCTGGCTCTACCAGGCCAACAAATGCCTCCATTGGTATGGTATTATGGAGCACAAAAACAAATTTAATTATGGTTAAACCACGGTCCAACCGCACCATTCATGTATCCATTGCCATGGACTCCAACAGCATTTGGGATAAGTGGAGGAGGTAATCCGACGGCCACTTGATGGGCAGTGGGATACAACCCATGATTGTGAGGTAGAGCGTGGGGGCTAACCAGAGGACTGGCGACAGGACTTCCCTTTCGCTGTTGAAGGGCATGTATCTGCCTCAGCCCTTCCTCGTGAATACGTGAAAGTGTCTCCAACTCCTTCATTGACAATGCTTCCAATCCAGCGCCATAAAGAGGAGCATGTCGTGACATCTCCTCTTGAAGAGAAGCCTCAAGAGTATGTATATATTGCTGCATAAAAAAACACTTAAGTATGAGAGCGAGATAGGAGGACAATGGAAATTCATTTGCAGGAATCAGGATAAAGATCACTGATCATCGAGCTTTGAAAAATACTCAAAAGCAATCTTATCAATCTGATATCAAATGGTGAAGTTGACAGTTGAGAACTTGTCAACAAAACATGAGGTACTAGAGTTGCACTCCTCCATTAGACTTTACACAACTAAAAAATTGGTGTAGATCCATATGATAACTCGCAGAAGTCAAGTAGTCAACAATGGATAAGAAAATCGGTCATAATTATAAGAAACAAAGACAAGGCAGAAAATTAATACAAACCTGGCACGCCTGCAATTTTGATTCCATTCCATCTATATATGCTTCACAACGAGCAACCTGCTCTTCTTTCTCCCTCTTCTCCCCCTCAGTTTGCCCAACTGTTTCCATTAATCTCCGAACTTCATCCTCCAATGACTGTCGGATTTCCTCCCGAGTCACATTCTCCGTGGCATACCGTTTCAGTTCTTCATCAAATCTCTTACGTGCAGCCTCAGCACCCTTGAGCCTTTCAGCAAGAGCATTTTTCTCCTTTACTACTCTCTGTTGCATACATAAAACACTTTCAAGAAAAGCAAACTAGGTAGGGAATCAATGTGGGTATGTCAATAACAAGAAACCAGTAAAAAGCTAAGCAATAATCATGACAGAAATACATTTATTCATCTAAACTGATTCTGATAACTCATCCTCATTAGCAGGTATTCACAAGCATCATTTTACTAAAATAAACCCAACCACAAATGCTTAGGGTATCAATTAAGAATCAGATATCAACCAAAATGCAATACCAAAATGCAGAATAGATTGTCATTTCATGAATGAGACTGCCAGAACCAATTTCACACAAAAACCTTTTCGGGGCTTGAGTAAATGTTTGTTACAATGCAAAGTCATTGTAGCAAATGCAGCTATCCCAACACAGTAGGATAGCAAGCTAAATAAAGGAACAAGCCAAAGGTCAAATTCATGTCATCATCTTCAAATACCATCAGAAAAGAGTACTGTCTTCGTTAAAAAAGTGCAAAAACAAGGATATGATTACAAAGGTAGAAAGCATACATGTAAACTGAATCTATTCTCAAAAGGAAAATATGCAGCAGAGAAGGTCCATGAATAAAATGATCGAAATGAAGATGATATGCTACCTTCAGTTCATCTCGTTTTCGGGATTTTAACTGGGTGAGTTGTGCTTCAGAATCATGAAGACGATCCTGAATAGCTTTCTTCTCAGCTTTGAGCTTTCTGATTTCATCCTCCCGTTCTGAACGCACCCACTCAAGTTGATTTTCAACTTCTTGCTTTTGTTCAGAGAGTTCTTTCTTTTCCCGTGCAAACCCATCCATCTCAGCCCTCAATTCCAACTGTTATTTCATGAGAAGAATCAATTTAGCATAAGAGCTTAAGGTTATTAGGTCTACAATTATCGTACATAAACATAATATATTACAAGTTCAGGTACCTTTAGTCGGTTGTTAGTGGCTTCAAATTCACTCAACTTCTGCAACAGGCTGGCCTTTTCTTGAACCGTGTTGGAACTTTCTACTTTTTTCTCTTCACTTATGCGAGTAATTTCATCTTCCCTAGTACATAATTGGTGCCAAAGTGCTGCCCGATCAACGTTTGCAACTTCAACAACCTCCAACATCATGCTCAGAACAGGCTTAACTATTTCCTGCTCCTCACAGATTAACATGACCAATACATCTAAGTATAATTCTACATCACGACCATTATCTGTTGTACTGGTGGCACAATCAACAAGTCTCCTCAGCATTCTTCCTCTGTAGGACTCATCGGGATACCATTTGAACAAGATTGTGTAAAGCATCTTGATAAACTCCTTCACACAAGCATCATTAGAAAGGGCCAATGTTTCAGCAAGACCAAGAACAACAGTAAAGTCATCTGGTTGGACCCTCAATTGTTGACTGACTTCTGCATCGATTAGTTCTTGTTGGAAATTTTCATTTGCATATCTGGCATCGAAATTTAATTTCTGAGCAAGGCGTCTTTCCAAAACAATTGCTACAGATTGAGCCACCACAGCTCCTCGAGCCACAGCTCTCTCAAATGTTTGAGAAGCTTCAACCGCAAGGCAAGGTATAGACAACATCTCAAGTAAGATGTAAATATCAGAAAAATGACAACTAGCACAAATGTTCTGTTTATCCACCACATGAAAACCATCAGAAGTTGGCCCAATTTTAGGAAAAAAGGAAATTCCATGAGTTAATTCTGTGCATTTATCTCCGAATTCATCATCACCATCAATATCTCTAAGTATGGTATCAGCGACATCTCCCCAAGTATTTAGTGTCTTACTCAAAAAGTCCAGCACGACAGGAGAAACACTGTCTCCCAAATACTTTAGCCTAACACGAACAGATTTAACCTAAAAGATATAGAAAATAAAGTTATATATTTAATAAGAATAATTAGCTTAACAATCAAGAAAATTTTCATATGGAAAATGTAGATAAGAGCTTATACAGCTTCAGGAAGATGATGGCATCGGGATGCAGCTTTAAATAGAAACTCAATGGTTGCAGCAAGTGGTTCATCATTAGAGTCTTCCAAAAGCTCGAAAGACTGGAAAAGAACATTTTCCCATTCATCACTGCCACATTCGAGTTGACTAATGGCACCGAGAGCCTACACAAAAACAAGTATGTTGGTGCAACCAAGTAATAGATACAAGATGAAGACAACATACAAATGACAAGGAAAAATGTTGATTCTCTGTATAAAATTGTGTGGAACTTAGGAACACAATATGTTACACATGTATGCCTTAAGAGCTATGAAATATGTTTCCTGAAAATAATCTTACAGGAATCCTATTACAAGTTTAATATTTTAACTTATAAACCTTAAAATCACAAGGAACGCGAGCATGCCAAAATCAATGAAATATATGTTTCCCAAAGGTTAATCTTACAGGAATCTTCAGTGCAGGTTCAGCATCTTGCTTTTTGAGTCTTTCAATAAGTGCACAAGCTGCCAAAGGATGCTCTGAATGATCTACCAATTTGGGAACTAAAGCTACAAGGTCAGGCTGCAGATGCTTTGGGGCTTTATCCAAGACAAGATCAATCTTCTGTGCAGACTGGGGTCTTCGTCTTGGCTCAGAACCACCTTGAGTAACTGCTCCATCAATGGCTCTCAGTGAGTTTACAATCAATCCTAAGAGCTCCTCCGACTGCTCTGGCCATTTGGTCTAAACATTCAATTTGTTATATGGTTAATAAAGGACAAAAACCAAGCAGTGAAGCTTATTATTAAGCAATAAAACATACCTTACAGCGCAGAGAACCATTTTCCATAGAATCTACTATTGTTGCTATTGGTGGGTAAATAGTATGTACAGGAACAGCTTTTCCAGGAATGTAGATCCCATTTATATCAGAACTTTGTACAGCAGATGCATTTATAGAATCATCTAAACTACAATCCAATCTCCCATAAACAGGAGATTGAGTAGATTCTGTTGCTCGAGATTCCCTCTCAGATTCCAGGGCACTTGGTGCAGCACTGCCATATACAGAAGGCTTGGAGTTTCCATCAATCGAATCACCATTAGAATTTCCCTCTGAAGGTTGGCAGCATTCAACCATAATGTCCAAAAGCAGATCTATAATTTCGGGCCGTAAAACTTTGTCCCCCATCAACAAATTCATCACGCTAGGTGAAGATTCATCAATCTTTGTGGGCTTTTTGCCATCATTGCCAGCATAAAGCTTGGTTGGAAGAAGCAAGCGCTTTACTTTAGCAGGATCATCAAGATAAACACGTAAACCAGTCAAAAAACCAGCAATGGCACCAGCATCCATTAGAAGCTTTTCTCTCAGCGTAACCTGTGGCTGTGACAGATTGTCTCCATAAGTGAGGTGAACCCCAGCTCTAGAAAGAAGATTTCTAAAGATGTCCTCTTCATCTCCACTTATTCCTTCACTATCCTCGGAATCAATGACATCATCAGTATCTGTTGTTAAAGCATCCTGATCATCCTCAGATGCCAATACCTAACCACAGAGAGAAGAGGAAGAAACTTTTAGGAAAAATATTAGATCCATCTCGTCCAGATTAGTTATAGTTATCCCTATTATTATACACTGAAAGAATGTCAGGTTACAAAAATTGAAGCACCAATTAATTACGCATCCAAAACAGTCCTGTAAGATATTATAAAAGAAAACACTAGTCTATTCAGGTTTCTCTAAGTACCCCTGTGTGGGTGAACTGGAAAACAAGGAAGGTCACACTATGAAACTTCAAATTAATAAAAAAAGAAAAGAAAAAGACAAGTTATGAAAAAGTTTAAAACCAGCACAGGTCAGTATGATACCATGAAAATGGAAAGAAACACCTTCAAAATTTTAAAGGATGCTAGTCATATCTGAAAATTCACATAATGTAATATCAATGCCAAATGCAATAAAGCAAATGTCCAAATAGGAAATGTTTTCTTCCCCTATAAAATATAAGAGTGCACAAGATGTAAAAACTATATATATGCAAGAGTATGTAATAGTAGCTCACAATATAATCAACAATGTTCTAGGGAGATCAAGACTTTCAGTATGAGCGAGAAAATGACATAAAAGGACATGTATTTGCATGGTAACTGGCAGTCTATATTTTCTGGAAAATAACTGGCAGTACAGTTACTATCTATTTCTCACACATTGTAAAATGTCGCTTCTCCAAAAGCTTCTTTCTCTTTTAGTTTTTCTTTTGATACACCTTCTCTCACATTTTTCACAATCTCTCCATCTTCTAAATTTTATTTTCTTTTATCTCAGTTTTGTTCTCCATATTCTGAACAACCAAACAACTTGCAGGAGTCCATAGGGATATAATCACCAGAAAAATAAATGATGGATAGAAACAACTATTACCAACCTCCAAATCTGAGAACTCAAACCATGGACAGCATTCCAATATTTCACAAACAAAGACTACAGAGTCACGCACAAGGAACCCACCATCTGCTTCCAACATATCCGATACCTTCATAAATTGCAAAACTGAATTATTCCAGGTCTTTGTACAAATGGAAGACTCCTTCCACACAGTCCTGGCAGGGTTTTTTTGATTTACCACAGCCATTTTGTATCTGACCCAAAAGTTTTTATCTGGATCATTACCAACTGATTGATCACTCTCTAAATAAATGCATATAGTTTCAAAGGACTCGTATACACCTGCACCAGAAGAATATGTAACCATCAGTTGGATAATAAAACAGGAAAATCCTAACCTCATTTCAGTGAGCATAGGATCAGAGATATGACGACCCACCAATCCGCAGCTCACATCCACCAGCTTGAAAGAACTTGCTAAAGATTTTTCGGGTCTCCATAATTTCCTTGAAGGACAAAAAGTTCTCAACTTTCCATGTAAATGAACTTCTTTTTTGAACCCTATAAATTTGGGAACCAGCATTTGCTAATTCAGTTTCATGATCATTAAGATCTTGCATTACTGATGTCTCTTTAAGAATGAGAACCTCAGCAGAAAATACAACAGTGTCCTGTACAAGAAACCCAGAATCTTGATCAAATAAACTAGTGAGCGTTACAAATTCACGCCAACCCCAATCTTTTGCAGCTTTGGAATACCGATTCTGAGATTCCTTTGTGACAGACTTCTCCTCCATTCTTTGGTTCACAACTGACAATCGATGGCTTACAAAGCAACTCCATTCAGTAGAGGTATTTCGTGAATCTGTAACTTCAAGAAACACTGAAAGGTGGCATGGTGGCTGAGACTGCCCTGATACCGACGAGGATACAAAAATTCCCGTCAGTGCACTCTCTAAACACAACTAACTACTCTCAGTCTGTTCCGTTTAACTCAAGAAATGTAATATACAAAAGCAAAAATGATTTCACGCAAGGAGAGGTAAGAAACAACAAAAGACTAAAACGCAATGATCGAGAGAACCAATGGCAGATGGACAAAGCATGTTAAATTGAATTTAAGACTAATAATCACCCCATCATTCATTTCTCACATGAATACCATTCCATCGAGAAAAATATTGCTTTTGGGCCTGAGGGTACAGATAGCAAGCAACAGTTTGTGGTACCCAGCAAGTCTCTGATCATATTATTTATAATTCATAATGAACTTTGGCAACAAGTGCACTCTAAAACGGCCATGATCAAAAATAAAAAATTAGTCTTGTCCATGAAAAATGATGTCAGATATAGTCATCATTTAACCGGATTGGGACAGAATAAACCTTGATCTCCTATTGGACATCATTATTGAAGAGTTGATTGACTTAATGAAAATCAGTGCCAATAACTGAAATAAACAATATGCAAGGAAAATAAATTTGAACATGCCTCGGGGATAAACAATGAGACGACAATCACGGTTCCCAATCTGAAATCTCCTGCTCTTGATGCATAGACCTGTAATCTTCCTTTTCTTCAAAAGATCTTTCAACTTTGTGAAGTTCTCAATCCTCCAAGTGAATTTTCCGATGTGCCCATCAGACTTCCTCGCCCCACTTCCACTCCTCCCTCCAATAAAACCCCCACTCTTTGAAAAGCTACTGAACTCCTTGATTACATGGAATGAAGTACTAAAGACAGCAGTATCATCCACCAAAAATCCAGCGTCTGCCCCAACAAAATCCGCCATCTTCATGTAATCATTCCATCCCAAACTAGTGTTGTCTCCACTCTTATTATCGGCAGCAAATCTTCCATAAGAGTCCCTATGCATATGATTCAAGCCAGGCTTTTGGTTCAACACTGACATTCTGAACAAACACCAACAACTCCTATCAGAGACAACTGTTTTCTCCGTGTCTTTACTCTCCAAACACATGGACAAGAAATCCTGCCCGTTAACAGAGCTCTGATACACACTGATTCTCAGGTTACACTCTCCAGCTGGAAACACCGGACTCATTATCTTCTGCGTTTTAATCATTTCTTTGAACAAATTAAAATTATGCACTTTCCAAGTAAATTTCCCACTTAAGACATCAGACACAGGTCCCGCAACAACAGACGACGAGATCGTGGACGAGGAAGCCGATTGCAAGTCATTATTATCACGCATAAAACTGACGGATTCGTTAAGGATTAAAATATCGGCAGTGATGAGGACGGAATCAGAATTGAACAAATAACCTAATTTGGAATCAGAAACAGTAGAGGAAGGTGTGAAATCGCACCAACCGTGAGATTTCTTCTTGCTAGAGAATCGGTGCCACGAATCACGATGAATGGTCTTGGAATCGTCAGCAACGTTAACGATAGCCAGGCGGTAGCTAGCGAAGCAGTCCCATTTAGAAGAGGAAGAACCGCGGGGGTCCATGATTTGAAGGTATATAGAGATATAACCAGGCAAAGCTTGAGAGTCTCCTTTTGGATAAACCAATAGTCGACAATCGTAGCCGCCCACCTCGAAGTACTTGCTCCATAGTGCCCTAGCTTTTATGCGAGGAAAATTGTGAACGGTCCATCGGCACAGGGCGGAATACTCGCTGTATCGATCGACGGTTACGGTTTCCTGAGCAGCGCCGTTGCCATCTCGGGAGGAGCCAAAAGACAAGTCGTCGGCAGGGATGGAGGAGCTGGCGGGTGGTGATTCGTCGGGAGTTGCGGAGGTGACCGGAGATGAAGACAGAACTGCCTCGGCTGAAGTGTGCTTCATTTTAACTTGGTTATTAATTGGAAATTGATTATATTTTAAGGTTAGGTCTCATCTCATCTGTGTTTTTTGTTGTTTCGACCGATGAAATTGGAGAAGTGGAGGATGGCGATGGTAATAATATGATATGTGGTTTGTTTAGATGGTGAGGGGAGTAGGCGCAGGACAGGAGGCTCTGGTCTGGACTCTGGAGTCTGGACGATGAGCGAGCAGCATATGATACACCTTCGCCTTCTCGTTCTTTCTTCTTTTAAATATTTATGTATCCAACTTAAAGAAAGTCTAGAAATTTACCCAAAATATAACAAAACACCTAACATTTTTATTATCATAATGAACAAAATTGGAGCAATTACATTTTTCTTTATATCTTCATTTATCTATTTCTCTGCTAATATATCATATATGAGTGGCTTTGAAGAAAAATATGTCTATATAATGAAACATGGTAAGTTGATTTTGAATTTTTTGCCAGAATAGTTCTATCTATCATGAATTTTGATATTATTATTATTATTATCTTATATTTATAAATTATAAAAAGTATTTAAATAAATGGCTCAAGTTCTGCATTTAATAATGTAAACTGAATTGATTTTTGGTGCAAATTAAAAATGTCGTTGCATTTTATTTTACACGGCTTTAGTCACAATGAAAAATAATAAAATTATTTTCATTCATGCCAATTAAACTTACCAGAGTCACTTGATTTTCTAGAGGCAATAGAATTTACATTTTGAAATTACGGTAGGTCTAGGTCATCATTTTGACTTATATTCTTACTTGGAAATAGTTTGGGCTAAGTTTTCATTTATATCATATTCTTTTTTGATTATAACAATTATTATGTTAAGAAAACTAGTTATTTTTTAAGATTATGTTTGTATTTATATTTTTATTTTTATTTTTCAAATTTAGTAAAAAAAAACCTATTTATTTAAGTTTGTGGTTTTTATTTTTTGGTTTTAGTTTTTTCTAATTTTTATAAATTATGAAAACCATAAAAAGTAGCTTTTATTTTCTACGTCTATTGTTTATAATATGATTTACTATTAATTAAATATTTATTATTTAATGTTAATTTAATATTATATATTTATAATATTTATAATATATTTAAATATTTGTTATTAATTATTAATAAA
>JANZLF010000001.1:13228076-13238899 GCA_026546835.1 Erythroxylum foetidum | reverse complement strand
TGTTATTACAAAAATTATAATTAATAAGATAATTAATGTTATTAGAGTTGCAAATACACTTCATATAAATATTCACACAATTATGAAATAACCAATGAATTACATCTTTCCAATACATTATACTGCAGGGGCATTTTTGTCAATAAACACTATTTTTTGTTCTGTTCATTGCAACCAAACACATTTCTGTTATAAGGACGGGGACAATTTTCTCTGTTCTGTCCACCGCAACTAAACACCTCCATATCTGCAATTTTTGTTCTGTTCCGTCTTCAGTGTCTTGTCTCGTCCCGTCTCTGCATCTTAAAGACGCTAACCAAACAGGCTGTAAGACAACTTATGAACCACTTCATAAATTGGTTATAACTTTCTCAGCCTAAATTTGATTGAAATGATTCAAATGGTTGTAGAAAGCTAAGATAGAGATATTCAACCTTTTAATTTTAAGTTTTGTGAGTTTTTAAGAGCTCCATAGTTTGGCATAAAATTATGACCTAGATTGTGTTTCCTAATATAGACAACTATAAATAGATATGAGAAACCATAATTATGGGATCTTTTCAATATTCTTTCATTCTAAACTCAGGTTAATTATCAGAGAAGAAAAGAAAACTTTAAAAAGAAGTTAAAAATTCATCTTCAATAAGAAAAGAGATATGTAGTGGTCAATCTATAATAGAGAAGATCAACAGATTGAGATCTATATAAGAAAAACACTATATGATTCTTAAATAAAATTTTATCTATATCTAGATAGCAAAAAGCTTAGTTATTGTCTTTTAGAGATTAATTTCAATTATTTTATGAAAAATTTTGATAATCATGGGCGTATTTATAATTGTTCATAATGTGTTTTTAGAAACTAAAATTGTATTCCAAAAATAAGGCTAAGCCTTAGAAAATATACAAGGAGTGATAATGTTGAGCCATCTCATTAGACATCATTTCAATAGAAGGATTGTAATACCCTAATTTTCCAATTTAAAGTTGGGGAATTCCCCATATTTGAGCCACTTCTCTTGTAACTTAAACCTTGTTTTTAGATAGCATGAAATACTCTTTAATCTTGCTTAAGGTAGACCTTTGAAAGCTTAAGGCATCCATTTGCTTATATATGAATTTTCCCCTGTTCCTTTCTTACTAGACCTCATATATGCTTCTGTAAAAAGCTATCATTAGGAGTTAGGTAATACCCTTTTTCCTTTTTTATATTCAGAAGCTAGTTCACCATCTGATCCCAAAAGTTTTCTAGTCTTTCAACATTGTATGCAGATTTGATTCTGCTCTATAAGGTAACTGTGAAATGGAATTGGAAGAATAAATGGTCTCTTGTTTCTTACACATCAGAACATAGTATACACAAAGGGTTTGTGAGAGAGGAGCATTTGACTCTATCAATTGTTGGTAATCAATTTTTAAGAGCTAACCAAGCTGTGATTGCATATTTGGGGCAATATTCTAGAAACCATATAAGCTTGTGCCAATCTACATTTAGCCTAGACTGCATGAAGAGATTTCTAGCTAGAAGATTTTTTAATTTGCCTATATTGTGGACAGTCCATATGACTGTATCTTCAATGTCAGCTATTAACCTATATCTTGGTGCAACTTCTGCTTTAACTTGTTAAATCCCCTTTACCTAATAAAACATTGTTGATTAGTTATTAATTCACTAACCTTTTCTCCTAGTTTTAGCATATAACTCAAGTGAAACAAATCATGATGCAGGTATAGAGCACCTTTTGTAGACAAATTTTCAAACCATATTAAGGTGTTTCTTCCCTCACATATGAAGCGTCTGAAAGATGGAGCTAGTATCTCTCATTTTCAGTATATTTTCCCAGATCTAGGAGGTCTTAAAACTACCTTTTACTTCCAAACTTTTTTCCTTATAAATGTTCATTATGAACCCATTGCACCCACAAGTTGCCTTATCAATCAAAAACGTTCATACCTTTTTAACTAAAGGAACTTTACAAATTAAATATACAAAGTTTAGTCCTAATCTCTATTATTCTTTTATGCAATACATTTCCTTTTAGGACATTTTGGCCTCATTTACTTTATAAGGATTCCCATTCTATAGAATGTTCTTCAGCATCTTTTTTATGTCCTTGGTCATTTTCTTTGGAAGAATCAAATGAGGTATCCAATATTTGTAGAGGTTACACAATGTTGTTTTAGCTGAACCCTATCTACATAACTTAGCTCTTTATTATACCATTTTCTATGTTTCTTCTCAATCCACTCAAAGAGAGGCATGCAATCCTTACAATAGGGCCTTGAGATAGTGATAGGGAAAGTAAAATGGGGATTAGCTACTTTTATATGACAAATGTTTATAACCTTCTGCTTTAGGGATTCAGCATCCCTTGAACACATTATTATAAAGCTCTTTTCAAAATTAATGTCAATCCCTAAAATATTGTTGAACTACTTGATGAACTTCATTAAGATTAAAACAAAGGGAACAACTATCTTGCAAACAACAATAAGTTATGAAAATGTCAAATTGAATAGCTTCAAATTGTTACACTTCTTGTGATACTTAAAATCTGAGCTTTATGCAATATTGTAAACAATGATTTGGATTAATGTCTTAGGATATCAAAATGTCATATCGCACATTCTTTCTTGGACGAATGCATCTTGTGATATAGAGGTCAAGCAACTCAAGACAAGTTGCAATCTGGTTACTAATGTCTTAGAGATATGTTTGTATATTGAATTGTAGCAAGATATTAGTTTGAAATCCCACGTTTTGTTTAGATTAGGAAATATAGGAATAAGGCAGATGGGAGGTTGAATATTTTTAACAAAGTTCCCTTGGTAAAGAATTTTAGGGTTTTTAATACTAGCAATTAGATTTGATTATAATTTGCATATTGATGATTTAATAGAACCTACATACGAGTGGATTGTGGTATAGATACTGAGAATCAATAAGGGTTAGAAATAAACTTACGTAATTCTAAAGAACTTATATTGGGTTGTCTAATAGCTAAACCTAATTAAAGAGTTTATTTTAGTTAAATATAACGTAAGGAAAAATTGGGATTAAATGAACTTATTGTTAATTTATAGTTAATAGTTTTCAAAGAGAGGTATAAGAACAACATAACAATTGATAATGAAAACTCATAGAAAGGTCAAGATTGAACCTTGAAGTGGACTAAAACTCATTGATTAACCCTTTCAATTTTGTACTATTTGATTAAATTTGTCTTCCAAATTTAGTTTTATTTTATTACATCAATTGAATTCAACCAAATTCCCTTTATCCTATACACTGATTCATTCATTTTAAAAGCTAGTCACACATTTTTTGTAGATACAATCGTTTCTAACCACAACTACAAATCTAGTTGTATAGAGTTGAGCATTAAATTTCTAGTGTATTCGACATGTAATCAGAAAGCCTTGTTCAATTTCCTTCTTATGTACCACTTGCCCAACTATTTATTATTCCAAGTGAAATGATTTCCTTGTTAATTGACATCTATGAGCTCTATGTTTCTTGTATAAGTTCTCAAGTCCTTACAAGTAGCTTTGGAGCCCAGTTCATTTTACTATTTAGAAGCAAAAAGAGTCCAGATGAAATAAGGGTTTCTTGAAATATGACATTTTCAAAAGGCCTATCCACTAAAACTACCAGAATTCCTGAGATTTTTATTCTGTTATTCTTTTATTCAGCGTAAAAGCTCTACTATTAATTCTCAACTATTGTAATCGCGACAGACTTCTAATCCTCACTTCCACAAACCTATTAAGTTCAATGGTGAATTCCCATGAAAATTTGTCTCCTTTTTGTTTATACTTTGCAATAGGCTCAATTCAATTAAGACGCTCATTAATATGTTCATAACTGCGGAACAAAGGTTAGTGGGATGAAAACCATATTTGTAACATAAATGTTGAACATAGACCATCTACATTCTTTTACCCCAAAAATGAGTTTTTACGATCATTATATGGTTTTATGGAGCCAATATGAAATCATATATTAGCTGAAAGAACAAGATGAGAAACGTCCAATGTGGACACTACAATCTAAAAATGATATAAACAAATATACACTAAATCATACGAGCAAATAGCATCCTCGGTCACGTCTTTATTCAGAAACAGAAAGTAATAGCACAGCCTACAAATGATTCACATATCTTACAGGGAAAATGATTTTAGCAAAGAGATTGTTAAGGCAATGGAAAACTACACGCCTGTCATGACTTACCGGTCAATTATCATTCTTCAGCCACTTAGCCCAAGCATAGATCTGCAAGTGAAATGAATCAAGAACTGTGGTGCTTAAAGAGTTATAATGGCAATTACCAAAAAATAAGAACGATCATCACATGCCTGTCTGTTGGAATTGGAAAATAAATTCATTATATTGGTGCAACTGTCCTAGTTATTTATATGTCTATGCCAGCAAGAACATAAGGAGCTCAGCAGCCTATTTTCGAAGAAAGGTTTAACAACTAAGCAACCTTTAAATACTTTGCAGTATAACCAACTTTTCAGAGCAAACAAAACTGAGGAGTGGCTCTAGACAACACATTGACCACAAGATCATATCAAAACAGAAGCAATTATACCTCCAATCAATCCCACGAGGCTCCACAAGAATGTAAAGTGGCTTCCCATTTAGCCTGCACTGCCCCTGAAAGTATATCAAGTTCAAAGAGAAAAGATACAATGAGTGATTCAAACCAAGTTTGTAATAAAGTACGTGCACAGCAAAATACCAGCATGTAAATCAACTAGTTTAACGGCTGAATTAATGTAGAAATCAAGAAGGCAGTTAGATCTGCCAATGTCTCATGAGAAACACAAGAGAGCATCAACAACCTGCTGTGGAACATTTGACTTGTCATGCAAAAAGAACTTTGAAAAAGCCACTAACAAACATATTGGATATTCAAACATTACCTTGACCTCGGGCAGCCCAACTACACATGCACATTCAACCACTTCGGCACCTGCTCGTTCTAAGAAAATAGCAGGCCAAGAATAAGTACACAAGTAATACAAGAATAAGATACACTACTCAGATTCTAGGCTAAAAGTTGAAAATTAACTGAATCTGGATTCAACATATATTATGGTATACCCAGGAGTCTTATAGCTGCTGACATTGTCCCACCAGTAGCTACCAAATCATCAATTATCAATGCACGTTCACCAGGTTCTACAGCATTTACATGCATCTCTAAACAATCAGTTCCATACTCCAGAACGTAAGGTTCAGAAATCACTTCACCTGCACGTTCAATGGAATACTCAGGACTTCAAAGTTTAACTTGAGAGTGAATATTTAAGACTAGAACCACAGAACCAAATGGCTTTTAGATCTTGAAGACTCCTAATGAGATCCTTTTTATAGGAAATACATCAAGAGAACTGGATAAGTTTATAAAATTAAACAGTTTGCCTTCTTTACCGTTCCCACAAGAAAGAGAGAGAGAGGAACATTGACTATCGTCATGGATATATATGATAATTTAAACTTTTTCCTTCCATCTTATTAACAGCACTGTCACAGTTCTTTCTTGCAGCAATTTTTAAACTCCATAAATTTAAATAGCGAGCAAATCCACAGTTGAATGGAAAACAAGACTATAAGTCCATCTGAATTCGATTTGACTGAGAAAATAAGGTCTCCCCAGATCTGGCTGTCCCTAAGCAAGTAGGAAAAACTAATATCTGGAGCAGCATACTAAGCTATGACATTAATTGCAGAATTGCAATTACAATAAATACCTTTCTGACTTTGCCAACACCCTTTATGTAACAGCTCACATGCTCTCAAACTACACAGAATTTTATGAATCTAGAGCACAGATCAATCCCTAAGATAACACAATTGGGAGCATCATCCCGTTATTCTAGCAAAAAGTACCTGGAAGCTTTCTAGGCTTTCTCAAAGGAACAAACTTTGCACCAATAGCTAAGGCAATTGACGGACCAAACATAAATCCTCTGGCTTCAACTCCTACAAAAGAATTATGTAGAATGAGCACCAACGAAAGAAAAAATAAAGTAGGTATGGAATGAATCATGACTTGCGTAACAACATAAACTTATTCCCAATTCCTATTCAGTGTTCAGTAGGATGCTGGTCAATACTTGAATATATTACAAATGAAAATCGATACTGCAGTGTCCTCATGTGCTGAGATGCTTATCTGTTCTCATCAAGTTATAACTTTCAAAAGAAGGATATTCACTAACTATTGTTTCAAGGATAAGCATATTGAATTCCCCTTGTGGATGCTCAACAAATAGTTGATATGTTCTCTTTTTGAGAACTTAGGACACTATTGAAGAAGCATAAGACATAAAAATGACAGGCCAGCTAGCAACTCCAAGTCTTAAAATTAACTCCTAAATCGAACATTCTAAAACAACGGGATTGCACCTATGCACATTATGCCGGTCCTACAGCCATCACTTCGCAAGCCAGGCCTTTTAAAACTGGCATTGAGGCTTGAAGAAACACCAGTGAGTTTATAAATGATTAACAGCTGTATAAGTTTTCTTCTCTGAAAATACATTGGTCAAACTTCGAAAGCTAAAAAGAGTGGCACCATAATTGTCGCAAAGGGGGGACTAAAAATTTGAGACGTTCTCAACATCTCTTCTTTGAATCCCGAAATAGCTCCGCTACTGTGGAGAAGAAGAGAATTAAGAAAGACCAAAGCGAAGGAATCCCATGAAAAAGGGGACAAAAATGGAGGGAAAAGATAACGAAAGGCAAATATAGCCAAAATTCAGGGCACTAAAGGAACCATAACTACCAAAACACGCACATATCCATCTTATCAGCCATAAACGTTAACCAGGGAAAGTGAAATGCAAGCGTAGAAAAAATATATACTACGGTGATATTTTAAGTATACCAGCAACCACAGAAATGCCCATGTCCCTGTAACGATCAACGAAGATGTCCACCGTGTCCTGAAACGCCTTGTGATTCAACAACAACGTTGTTATATCTTGGAACATTATCCCTGCAAATACTTCACCAGTTGAAAGCAACGGCTACCCAGTTCCCAGTAAGCCAAAAGAAAAACACTTGCCATAAACCTAAGAAACAAGCAAGTACCTGGTTTAGGAAAGTCAGGCACGACCCTTATGGCCTCCGATATACCCTTTAGTCTAGGGTCTCCTTTAAGCCCGTTCTGTGCCGCAAACATCCTCTCTCGCTCTTTGAGTCTCACACTCTGGCTTGCTGTGGCAGGTATACAATCTTAATAAGAAGTGAATAGGCTGTCAAGTATGAGTATCCAAGGTCATTATTTATATATGTTTCTCTTTCTGTGGAGTCCCAATAAATGAGGGTAAAACGAAGCGCCAGTATCCCCGAGAGATGGATCAATAATTTTCTAAACAATATTTAATTTAGCTTTTGAGGGTATTGAATATAGCAATGAGTTGGTTGTTCTGTAAAAGTAATGCATTACAATGATGATTATGATTTTATAATAAACCTATATTTGGTTTGTGTTGACTTTACGTTGCAAATTCATTTTAACTGAAAATGTATTTTCCTGGTGCATCGTATATAGCAAGTACTAGCACGCATGTATTTGTCATCCTCATCCATTTCAAACCTTACATGTTATGATGATATTTTACAATGAAGTATAGAATTTAAATGCGATTTTTTAATTGAATTTATTAAGCAACTCTTTAGCTTAAATAGAAAATTATTCTACCGCACAAAGAAAACAATTTTCCCACCTTCTCCCAATTACCTTTCCTTGTCTTAGTTTAAGATAATTCAAACTCACAATATTATCATATGTAATAAACCAAAAAAAGGGTAAAAGATCTTATTTTTTAAGAACATATGTATTACTGAAAGTTATTTAAAATACATCGTAATATTAAAAATAAATTTAAATTTAAATTGTTTTTATATTGTCAAATTCATGATAAAGTTTATATAATTATTTTGCTATAATTTTAACGACAAATTCCATAAAAACTTAACAATAGACATTTTAGTGTTTTAAAATTACAAGATATTTTTAAAAAATAATTTCAAACGATAAAGATATTTTATGAACAAGTAAAATAAAAATTGTATTTTTTATCCACTAAAAAAAATTAGTTTCATATCATGCATGCCATGAACACTATGAAGAATATCGTGTTAAATCTTAAATGAGACTAATACCGCATTCAATGATATTATTAATAAAATTATGAAGAATAATTTCTTTCAAAAAAAATGAAAATTGTTACACAATACACATAAATAAGCTTATTGGGGTCTTTTATTAAGGGGAAAACAATGAGAGGAACGTGTGAAAAAAAAAACAAAAAACAAAAAAGAGGCTTAGCAAAGACGTCAAAAAAGGGCAGGTCACTTGAACCGGGCGTAACAATAAATATGATGAAAACGAACGGCGTCAACGACAAACAACACGCGCAGCAGACAAACAGATCAGTCGAATTAAAGATCAGCGCTCACACATGTTTCATACATCTAATGATCTAAAGCAAACGTTTCTCATGTATATCATATATCCACGTAGATACTATTAATATATTTTGATTTCCGTTATTTCCAAACCTACCCGCTTACGTTTATTCCTTAAAACTCACAGTTCTTTACCAATAATTCTAAAAATTTTAAATTAAACAATGTTTATTTTTATTTTATTTTATTTTATTTTAATAATTCTAATTAAAAATCAATCAACCTAATTGATTTTTATAAATTAATTAATTAATTAATTAATTTTTTAAAAAATTATTTAAATCATATTTTAAATTTTTAAATTTTATTTTATTTTAAATAAAAACATTTGTGTTTGTCGTATGCTTCTCCCCTCGATGACCTGATCTCCCCCAACCCTAACTAAGTACCTAACGCTCCACCTCTCAAGTCTTATCCACATTTTCCCATATCTAATCATAATCTCATGTTCTACGATTGCTTCTTATTCTTATGAGTGTGTAGAATTCACATCCATTCAAAATTCGGCTAGTTTACTTTAGAACTCGATTTTGTTTATTATTAGAGAAACCAATCTCTTTCGTTTTTAGACCAAAGATTCAAATCTAAATTCCCTTTTCTCAATACACTAAAAAATGAAATTCTTCAGAACTTCTAGTTTAATAGTAGAGAAAGTTTAGGTTTAAGTACTAAATTGACAATTAATAATCTAAAACATTTATACTTTAAGTTATTGTATAATTATAGGATTGTAATTTTTTCGTATGATATGTGGGATAAACTTTTCCTAATGTCCTATTTGTTTCATTAATAAATAAAGAATATAATCTTTATTGACTCTGAGTAGTTCTTCAAGTAAAAAACAAAAAAGATAATAAAAACTCCATCCTCTTCCTATACCTTTCTGTATATTCCAAAACCTTAAGAGAACACAGAAGAAAATACCATTTGCAGCTGATGCTTAAAAATCCAGCCTCGAGGACGATTTCCAAAGAACATTCCACGACTTCGTTCAGAATTCAGGAAGCTACATATGGCAATGGATATCTTTTTTATTTATAATATGCCTACTTGCAATAGTTGGAGAGGGCGAGCGGAGGCAAGGCAACTCTTTTGAGCGTTTCGTGAAAAACTAGGTAAGGGGCGTGTTCGACATTTCGAAACTTTGGCAGGCAGGAGCAGGATTAGGATAATCAAGTTTACCTGTTGGATTCAAGATTTGTTGATGTGGTCCCCGAGAGAGCAACTGGCTTCGCTTTACTGAGTGACCCATGTCAACTGGTTTTGGCCCTTCACGTTGATCGATGGAATAATTTTTTCCATTAGATCTGATCAGGCGTTTCAACGAAGGTTTGATGCAACCAGCAGCACAGGATATGACATGTACAAAGATTGGTTATATATCCTCTGTTGACCAAATATTTTTACATTATTATAGTGGACCCCACTGGTCTACGAATGACGTCAGCCCACAAAGCCCAGACAAACTCCATGTCACTTTCTGCCACTGAGCGTAAGAGCCACACGTCTTTGGACCAAATCCAGGGCTGATTTGATTTTGTTTCGAACCCAGTAATCATAGGAGACGGTTACTTTCACGCGCTTGTAGAAAAATAAAAAACAAGCCCAAACGGAAACACATAATAGGTTCCGACCTCTAAATTTCAATTTATTTGGAGCGAAAGAATTTATCTGAGTTGATTTACAATTTTCTAAAATGTTTGTAAATTTCTTTTCAAATGCTTCACTTAGCCTTGGATTTGAACAAAATGAGAGTGTAGTATGATATGATGATAGTGTAAGAATAAAAGTATTTGGGGATTGAGAGACGCGCTTGCGATTGGAGAGCAATTAGAAATGATGTGGTCCCGGGAAATGAAATCAAATGTACAGAGACTACTACTGTTCACAAGCACGCGAGAAGTACTATGAGAAAACATAATAATATGATCATTTATAAGGAGAACCTTTGGATTGCTTAACCTTTTTCTTCAGTTTTTGCTCCTTTTCAATGCACACGATGCACGGTCCACATCCCTCTTTTCGATCTCCACCGTTCAACTATATGTTCCCAAAAGATCGTGCTAGATCTTAGGCTTTTATAGATCTATACACAAAGTCAAAGGCAATGCTCGAGAGTAATCATCCCGTGTGTTGTGCCCACGAGTAAGATTATAACATACATACTAAAGAACCGTTTGCTTGTTCGTAGTTTTTATTTTTGATTTAAATAAAATAAGAATTTGTTTAATTGTTAATGTTAATATTAATATAATTTTATTATTGAAAAAATTTTATTTTTAATAAATTAAATTTTTGTTTAAAAATTAAATTTTACTTTAATTATTAAATC
>JANZLF010000001.1:13211325-13221630 GCA_026546835.1 Erythroxylum foetidum | reverse complement strand
ATTGTATTATTATAATATTTTAAATACTTTGTATTATTCTTAATTTTATAATTGTATGATGATGATTGTCTTTGTTTTATAATTATATTAATTGTGGTTATTATTAATATGTAAAATATTTAAAATTATTGTTTTTTCATATTAATTGTTATTATTATTTATTATTAAGATTTTTAAAAGCATAGTTGATATAAACACTAAACTAGTAAAGTATATAGTACATCTATACAATATACCAATATAGACCATTTTGCAATTTTTAAAAATTTTAGAGATTATTTCATAAATTTAAAAAATTACCCGAAACGGTACCGACTGACATCAATACAGTTCCGTTCTAGAACTCAATTCTGTACCTAACCCGGTACGATATTCATAACTTTAAGTAAAAGTATTACATTTTATTAATTAATTTTATTTATTTTTGACAAAATATATATGCTCTTTAATCTTATAATATTCCTATTCTAGGTTTAATAATGATGTAAATATATACATATACATATACATTAAAGAGTATAGCTATTATGGTGGTATACGAGGTTTGGTTTTAGTCGTGGAAGTAGACGGTTTGCCTAAAATTAATTTTTGATCTCTACCAAACTTGGATGAAAAGTAATTCATGTACATGTGAACGAAACAAACGAAATAATCAATTACAACGGCAATTTCGTTGGATGGCAAAAGCGGAAGGCTTTGGTTTAATCGAAATAATCAATGTACAACAGCAATTTCGTTGAATGGGAAAAGCACAAGGCTTTTGGATTAGCGTGAGTCATTCAGAATTATTCTAGTAGCAACTAGCGGCTTTAAATTACCTATGCCGTTTTTTTCAGTAACCTCTGTTCCAACATCGTTTAACTCATTTAATTTCTCTCTTTCAATTATTACATGATTAGATATTGTTTAGGACATGTGAGTATAAGAAAAACAAAAGATGATTTGAGTCGCAATTATCTTGTAACATCCCCTTTTTCTTTTACTAATGATTAGAATCTTAGAATATTATACATGAGAAATATCAATGAGCAAATTAGAAAATACACTTCATGCTCATACATAAGATAGTACACATATACGTGAATTTGATTATTACATACATTACAATGAATTGTTCATGACATTTTTCAGGTATAAATGATTGTTTTAATGTGATTATGATATGGATAGTGAATCTTTTTGCCTTAAAAAATTGATCTGGTAAATTAAATTATTGATTTAAAATTTTTGGTGAATTTTAAGAATTTTATGAAATTATGAATATTTTTGGACTAAAAAAATGTCAAATAGCAAAACAATTGATAAATGATAGTAGAATTAACTGTCAAATGGTAGTAGAAATTATTAATAAGTGACATTAAGGTTTAATGACAAGTGTCATAGAAAATCAGAAGACAATTGGATTAGAAATGGGAAAAAATAGACTAGTGGTTTAAAAGACCATAAGGTGTTGACATGTATACCCTAAATGAAAGATAATCATTTGGTCTTTCATTTTATTTCTTTGGCTAAATGCTCTCCATTTCGTTCTTCATCTTCTTCCCTTCTACTTCTTCATTCATAGCATTTTCTTATCAACCCTACTTTCAATTTTGAGTTATCATCATCTTTCACTTTATACTTCAAGATCTTTGATATTTTTACATCTTGTTACAAAAAGGTCCACTTTATTCCACCTTAACTGTTGATGATCGTGTATTATGGAAGGAGTTAGGGTTTCACATGATTTTTGAAGAAACTTAAAGTTTAAAACAGGTAAGTACATGTTTGATCTATATGGGTTGTTTTGAAATGAATTATATATATGGTGTTTGGTTTGAGATAGCATGATCATGATCAAGCAGTTAAATATATATTGTATGTGGGAGTAAAAATAAATGAGTTTACGTTATGTTTTTAGTATATTAATATTATGAATGGGTTGGTTAATAAAAAGCATTTGTGATGATATCTTGAGATTAAATAATAGTGAAAAAAAGAGCTGAAGAGTGATGACACAGGAATGAGAGATGTAGGAGATTCATATCTTGCTTTTATATATGATAATCAATATTTCATAAGTTATTGTTAAAATGATTTAAGTTAGAATGATCATTAAAGATGGTGTAGAAAAAAAATGTGGAAAAATTTGATAGTTTGGAATGAAATGAAGGTGAAAAATGAAGTAGAACATATGTGATGAAAGTGTATAAGATTATGTTTTATTTTGGTGTTTATGATCAAGCATGAATTTTGATTTTTGTGTGAATAATTTGAGCTGGAAGTAGGAATGGAAGAAACATTAGGTAGTTCACGATTGTGCACAAGCATAATCTTGACAGAGAGGGAACATCAGGAGAGTTGCACGATAAGCACGATTGTGACAGAAAGGAAATATCAAGTAATGCACGATTGTGCACAAGCATGATCATGACAAAGAGGAATCAATAGGCAGTGCACGATCGTGCACAAGTACAATCGTGACAGTGAAGGTGCAATACTTTCTGACGCTTTAAACACCCTTCACTCTTTTGACCATAACTTCTTCTCCAGACCTTTGATTGACTTGATATTTGAACCACAAGCTCCTTACACATTGTCCTTCCTCTTTACCAGAATTCATTGTCATCTGAATTCACTAGCAAAGGATTGGTAAATAGTTGATTGATGAGTTTAGGATGAAAATGATGAAGTGTGCTGGAATAGGTTAAATAGAGTGTTTTCACTGAATAAGCATCTGTAATTTGGCTATATCTTGATCTATAGATATCCAAATGGGATGATTTTAAGTTTAGATTAAACTGGCAACATATGGATATAACTTTCATGAAGGAATTGCATTTGAATTCTGTTTTTAAGGGTTTCGAAAATTAGCTTGAAGTTGAGTACAATGTTCTGTCGTAGTTTAGGAATAGTTTGTAGTATTTTAGGTATAACTTGCAAAATAATGAACCAAACTGCATAAATTTATGTCATTAGAAACTTAATACATAAAAGAACATTTTTTAAAAGAATGTATTGCCTAAATACCTCATTTTCTTTTTCAAAATTGTCAAACAAAATGGAACCTAAAATCTATTTTGAGAAAAGATGGAATGATGCTTGAATTAAGTGACTACATGTGTGATATGTATGAGCTGATAATTGAGGTTATAACTTAGTGAATGAATTGTTGACATCAAACTACCAAAGGAATGAATATAATGGGAATGAATATGTTCATATGATTGTAGTTGTGAATCAAAGGAGTTGAGTAATATGTGTTAAGTAACGATGAATGAGAATTAGATATTATGAGAGCAAATAATGATAGAAAAGAAATGACAAGTAATTGAATTATGATATTAGAATAACCATGTAATACCCTAGATCAGCCGCTTACAGATATTATCCGCTTTAGGCCTTGGCCTAGTCAAGCCCTCACGGTTTTGCTTTTCCCGAGGCCTTCCCAGGAGGTCACTAATCCTAGAACTACTCTCCCCCGAGCACACTTAATCTTGAAATTCTGATGGGATTCAGTCTGTTAGGCCATGAAAAACGCATCTGTAAGGGAGGCCTACCCTCCTGCCGGTCCAACCGGACTTATTGATGAGAAAGATGTGCACAAGACTGCTTTCCGGACGAGATACAGACATTATGAATTATTAGTGATGTCGTTCGGATTGACAAATTCACCCGCAGTATCTATGGATTTCATGAATAGGGTGTTCCCTCCTTATTTAAATTAGTTTATCATAGTCTTCATTGATGATCTTCGGATTTACTCTAAGGATGAAGATGAGCTAGACATCTCTAGATTGTGTTACAAATACTTCGTGAAAGACAGTTGTATGTGAAGTTTTCAAAATGTGAATTTTGGTTGAGGAAGATTGGATTCCTTAGGCAAGTGGTATCAGAGCCAGTTCTAGGGCCGGTTGGATCGGCAGGAGGCTAGACCTCCCTTATAGACGCGTTTTTTATGACCTAATTGATTGTAACCTATCAGAACTCCTAGGTTAAATGTGCTTGGGCGAGAGTAGTTCTAGAATAGGTGACCTCCTGAGAAGGCTTTGGGGAAAGCAAAATCGTGAGGGCTTGATTGGGCTAACGCCCAAAGCGTACAATATCTGTGAGCGGGTGATATGGGATGTTACGGTGGTATCAGAGCCGGTTCTTGGGCCGGTTGGACCGACAGGTGGTTAGGCCTCCCTTACAGACGCATTTTCTATGGCCTAATGGACTAGAACCCATCAGAACTCCGAGATTAAATGTGTTTGGGTGAGAGTAGTTCTAGGATGAGTGACCTCCTGAGAAGGCCTCGGGAAAAGCAAAATCGTGAGGGCTTGGTTAGGCCAAGGCCTAAAGCAGACAATATCTGTGAGCAAGTCATCTGGGATGTTACAGTGGTATCAGAGCCAGTTCTCAGGCTGGTTGGACCGGCAGGAGGCTAAGCCTCCCTTACAGATGCATTTTCCATTGCCTAACGAACTGGATCCCATTAGAACTCCGAGGTTAAGTGTGCTTGGGCGAGAGTAGTTCTAGGATGGGTGACCTCCTGGGAAGGCTTCGGGAAAAGCAAAACCGTGAGGGCTTAACTGGGCCAAGGCCCAAAGCGGATAATATCTGTAAATGAGTGATCAGGGCTGTTATAATTCAAGTGTTCTTGAGGTGTAAACCTAAGAATAAGATAGACACATATAAATGATAAGGTTTGAATGGTCAATAGATGTTATTAAAGAAACATAGTCGGAATAGTCAATTTGAGCATACATTATACATTGCGCATATGCATATGAGTATAATTGAATGTTTATGTGATTGTGAAATTTTTAATCTGTGTACAATATGTGTATTGCATGATGCTAATATACAGGATAAAATGTTCGCATCTACATGTTTTCGGATCATGGAAGCTAATGTTAATTTGGAGCGTACTATAAATCGATCTAGATGTTCTCATTTTCATTGTTTGTTCTGTTTTAAATTTCTATATTGAATTACTATTGATATGATCGATGGGAATGTGTTAATTCCAGAAAATAAATGTCCGAGAAGTTTGATGCATGTAAGAAAATCATTGGAAGTGCTCCTTTAATGTGAATTTGAAGGAATAAGTGATTCTCAACATAATTGTTGAATGCCAGGCTTAGGTCCGAAGACATATGAAAGTGAATGTGTAAAGTAAAATAAAGTGATTGATTGATATTATGTGATTTGATGCATTTCATTACATGAATGCATAAACAGATAATGACAGTTGTGACCGGAGTAGCCACCAAAAAAGAACTTAAAGCTAAGAATGTGATTCAAAGCCAAAGGCTCACTATGTGTAATAAGCCCGGTATCCCTAATAGATACGGGACAATTATTAATAAGCCCAGTATCTACAATAAATATAGGATAGTTATAGGCACTCGCAACAACGTAATAATCGAAAGTAAATCTCATGAGCATTGCATATATAATTGATATGTATGTTTTAAATGATCGAAATGAACCATTTGATTGATCTGAATGTGAAATGTGGAATAAGTGATTAAAGTGTTATGTGATGCCATATGATTATTGGGGAAATGATGTGTATTACATGATGACATGAAATGTATATGACTCAACATATTGAATTGATGTGTTATGTGATTGAGTGGGCCATCGTAGATGTTCCACTCACTGAATTTGCAAAACTTAACCTAAAATTTCCAACATTTTTTAGGGTTAGAGAAGATCTCCAGTTAGACAAATTAGAGTCTAGCCACTGTATTCGAGTAAGAGATAGAGGTTGGGATCAATTTGCGTCTACATAGATTTTACTATTATTTTTGTATTAAAGAATGTATTCTGCAATTATTGTACTACATGTATCTGAATAATTTTATTTTGTAATAGCTTTCCAAATTAGAAATATTTGTAAATGAGATTGATCAATGAGTGTAAGAATAATTGTGATTACAAAGTTTATAAAAAAGGGTCCAATTTGATTATTGGTTTTTTGAAATATATGTGTGATGTGTGAAAAGTTTTTAATGGTTATGATTGATAAATTGTTTTAGCATGTCACCCTCGTAGAGTATGTTATCGAATACTGTTGGTATGTTTAAGGATATGCACTATGAGAGTGGGGTGCTACATAGCTGGGAGAAGGGGGAGAGGCATGATGAAGTGATCATGAGACGGATCGGCACAGTGGTCATATCTATCTCGAGCCTGACTAGGACTAGATCTCTATCCACACTTTACAGCTTATGATCAGTAGACAAGTACTTTTGCCTGTTCGTTTCACTAATTACTATATCATTATAATTATCATTACTCACAAATCTATTATGAGATTTATAAAAAAAAAAAGAAATCGTCTTTGGCTTGCCTCTCTCTTACTAGTAGGCAAGTAGATAAGTACATAGGCTACTTGTTTCTCTTGGGAGCCCCTGACAGAAGACATTAAGATGTATAATTAAGATCCTCCGTAGAAGTTACTGGTACTAAACAATTCATATATATGCAAAAGCTAAAGACCATAAAGAAGGAATTGAAGAGATTGAATGGAAGTAGAGGCATTAGCATAATGCAAGAGCTAGAAACTGCTAGAAATCCACTCTCCCTCTTGCAAAATTCTTTGGCTAATAACCCCACTGATGAGGCTATTGCGAAGAAGGAGAAGGAAGCATTGAGGTCCTACATACAAGAAGTTGATAATCAATACTCTCCATTAAGACAACGATCCAGAGTTAATTGGATTAGGGAAGGAGATATATGTTCTCTTTTTTTCTTCAACACCATTAAGGCCAGAAAGAAATACTAATAGGATCACTTTGGTCAAAATAGAAACAGGAGAGATATTATATGAGAAAATGGAAATTGCTCAAGATGCATTGAAGCACTTCCAAAAGGTCCTAGGATGAGAGGGTAATACTAGCTTGTGTAGGAAAGGTCTCATAAAGTCTTTGTAGCTAAATTCCTTAAGATCAAGTGGATCTTTTAATCAGGTAGGTCACAGATCAAGAGATAGAAGAAGTAATGTTTAAAATGAACGGTTTAAAGGCTCCTGGACCCGATGGCCTCATTGGACTCTTCTATAAGAAAACTTGGAATACAACGGGAAATATTATGAAAGAAGCAGTAAATGAATTTTTCAAAAAGGTGTAATTCTCAAAAAGATCGACAAGACTTCTTTATGCTTGATCCCTGAAACTCATAACTCTAACACATAGAGTGACTTCAGGCCTATCTCATGCATTAACTTCAGGTATAAGATCATCGCTAAAATACTAGCCATCAGACTAAAATTTGTGTTGCACTACCTCATCAGCGAAAATCAAGGAGCATTATTAACCAAGAGAAATATTGGGGTCAATATTTTAATTATGCAGGAACTTTTGAAGGGGTATATAAGAGGAAAATCACCTTAGAATTATACAATAAAAGTTGATCTCCAGAAAGAATTTGACAGTGTCAATTGGGGTTTTTTTTAATATGCAGATTGTGGAAGTTATGGGTTTTCCTCATATGTTTATGAATTAGATAAAAGAATGTATTTCTACGGTTTCTTTTGGGATCATGATTAATGGGTGCCCTACTAAATTGTCTAAAGGCAAAAGGAGATCTAGGTAAGGGGATCCTCTTTCCCATTACCTATTTTTATTATGCGTAGAGGCTCTTACCCTCATGCTGAAATACAAAATCTCCTCGACTTCATAATTCAAATTCCACAATAAGTGTAAGTTGCTTTCACTAACCAACTTATGCTTTACAGATGATCTAATCCTATTTTGTAAGGTTGATATTCCCTCAATTACGGTGCTAATGAATACCTTACATACTTTTAAGGAGATTTCAGGATTAAGCATCAATTTTTAAAAGAGTTTCTTCATCTTATTGAAGAGTGTTGCACATCTAGCTAATGTTATCTCTCATATCATTGGAATATGTAATCAAGAGCCTCCTATTACTTACTTGGGCATCCCTATCTCTTCGAGAAGACTTAGATTCAGGGAATGTCTGCCCCTTCTTGAGAGGATACAAAGGAGATTAAATTCATGGACTAAAAAAACATTATCCTATAGTGTCAAACTTTAGCCTTTAAAATCGGTCATTATGTTTATGAATATTTATTGGTGTTCCCACATTTCCCTTTCCAAAGGACTGATAAAAAATGTGGAAAGAAGATGAAACAATTTCTATGGAGTAAGGGAAAAGGAGAAAGAGGGATTGCTAAAGTCAATTGGATTCAAATCTGTCAACCTAAAACAAGTGGAGGGCTAGGCTTGGAGTCCATAACAGAAGTAACAAATGTTTATTGTTGAAAGGATTATAGAGAATTTTAAGTGAGAATGAATCATTATGGGTCAAATGGGTGCATACCTTTCTATGGTCATTTAATCATAAAGAAAGTTTCCCATGGTTCTTTAACCAAATACTTAGACTGGCAGTAGTAGATTACTTGCAGAATAGGGAAAGGGGATAGAATTTCTCTACGGATTGGTCAGGGAGCACCAATCCATCACCCCAATGCCAGGGATACTCTGGAAAGATTCTATAAAAAAGCTAAAGTTCAAGAATTAATTGCTAATAGTAATTGGGCTTTATCCCAAGGCGAGGTCAAATAAGTGTTGGAGTAGGGGTCCCATTTCTGATTTGATCATCTTGGATACACTGCAGACACCTCTTCAAACCGACTAGGTTAAACACTAGATATGTGCATCACTGACCCACAAGTATCACAAATAGATGCTGTGAGATCCATAGAAGACGTCTGGTGATGCACATTCATATTCTTCAGCTCTGCAGTGATAAAGGCTAATTGTGATGTCACTCTACTCTCCAAAGAGTCAACTTTTGACTCTAAACTCTCCATGCTTTTAGATTGGGCTGTTGTGGTGCCCAACTCATGCACTCCTCGGGTCTCTCTAACACTGTATTGTTGATGATTCAGAGCCATCTTTTTGATCAAATCCTATGCTTTCGAAGCTGTAAGATCAATCAATGAACCTCCCGACGCCGCATCTAACATACCTTTGTCTTGACTTTTCAGTCTATCATAGAAATATTACACTTACTGTTCATCTGGAATTTGTTGGTGGGGGCATCTAGATAACAAATCTTGGAAGCGGTTCCAATAGTCATAGAGAGACTCATTGTTGGGACCCGATCCGGAAACCGGATCCCAACCGGAAGACGGAACGAAAGTGACGGAGAACGACACGAAAAACATAAAGGGGCGGATTACAAATCGATACGAATAACAAAATGCGAATCGAATAAAAGAGCGAAGGCGAAACGAAAGCGAATCGAAGGCGGATAGACACAAAGTACCAAACACATACAAAGCAAAAGGCGGGGAAAGGCGAAAGCATCGAAACAAACAAATCGAAAGGAAATCGAATAGCAAAAAGGTCAATCAATTAGAACTGAAATTAATGTCCGATTTCAAAATGCGGAACAAAATCGAATTCAAATCGTGTAAGGACAAAGACACATAGCTGACATCCGGGTAACGAAAAAGTTCACAAAGCGTCGCGCTGGAACCCTAAGACTAAACCCATTCCGAAATCGGTATAAAATCAAGCTAATCCGGTATTTTTTTTTCATTCATTTAAGCATCTTTATTCAAAAGCATGCAAATTCCATAACCAATCCATACAATTTCCTTTTTGGAAATTCATCCTTATGCAAATCTCAATTCACTTAATTCTTCTTAATCATGCAATAACTCAAAATTCCATTTATTTAGCTAAACGCCTATTCTAATTCTTTTTCTACCTTTACCGTAACACCGATTTCATCGAAAATTGGGTAGCATAACGGCTATATTTAGAACAGCCCAAAAATTTGCAAAGAATAAAACGCACTTCTATAATTCTCACACAATAACCAGAATCATCGGACCCCCCTTCCGGTATCCAAAACACAATCAAACATACTCGTAACCCCGCATAGACAACCTCAACAATCATAACTTAAGCACTTCTATAATTCTCATAATCAAGTCACTATCATACTTCATCTTACCAATCATCATCCAAAATCAATATGTAATTTATAAACAAATCATAATCCACTGTCACATTTATTTAAACTAACCATCGTTTATTTACATAAACCAATTCCATAATCATTTACAAACTCAAATCCATACTCACTTTCAGCATTTAATTACAGTCCGAAAGGAATACACTGCAAAGTTTTATGTGGCTTTTCAAGTCATACTCAAAGCCAATACTAAAATCAAACTTTATACATAATACCAAAGGCAAGCAAAGATCGAACTAATATCTTGATCAACTTCCATCCTATCTCCTGCTCGAAAACCTGGAGATGGGGATGAGGAGGGGGGGGGGGGGGGGGAGGGGG
>JANZLF010000001.1:13181972-13192366 GCA_026546835.1 Erythroxylum foetidum | reverse complement strand
AAGGAGGATAGATCTGCGAGAGCCTAGTATTATATAAAGTCCATCCCTCTTTGTCACTCACCAAATAAGGGGATTGGTTAATACTTAAATATAATATGAATCTTATAATTATAATTTTATAATAATGTTATTTGCAAAATATATTTTTTATAAGATAAAAATATATTTAATTAATTATGACATAAAAATTACAATTGATTAGCTATTAAATATAAACCAATAATAACTACAATGGAGCGGATTGCAAAGTTAATCGATAACATGGTTCTTTAATTGATGAAGATTGCAATGGTTGGGATTTTCTATGGTTGTCACAAAAAAGTTGGAATTAAAGTGTAGAGCGTCATCAAAGTGACTTAAGATTTTCGTTTACAACTCTAAATTTATTTTTTCAAATCATCTTTTTTCATTGCTTCCCGTAACAACTAAACAAACACCCTGCTAGTATGAATTACTTACTAGACAATATAACGACCAGGACCTACCTAATTGCAGAGCCCAATGATCATTTGTGAACTTAAAAGTAAATAAATTATAATCAAGCTATAAGTTTATGAATCTTTTCATTCGTGTTACACTCTAATTTTAATTAGTCATATGGGAAGATTTAAATAACAAGAAAAAAACAATTTACACCCACGGACACAAAATAATCTACCAAAACCTATTTAGTTCTGAAAATTTTATTTGTTTACATAATCAACTAATTCATAAAAATGGTTTGAACACAAGCCATTCTTAGCTTAATTTCAACCAAGCATCTCATCTCCAGGATGTTGTTACAAATATATTAATTACTCTGATTGATTGTATTACATGAGCAGCATATGACTAGAATAGAAGAACCATAAATTTATTGGATAGGAAGCACCTTCTTCACAATCTCATCACTTAGAGCAGCAATCTGAGAATCTAGAGATTGAATCGTCTCCTCTTTTTGCTTCTCTAAATTAGCCAAAGCCTCTTGCAGCTCAGCCTCAACTTTCTTCCTTCCTTCCGCCAGCTTTTGCTCAACCTCAGCCTGAGTCTCCTTCTTCATCTTGTTCAGAGCCGCCGATATCTCCGCCCTCGCCGCCCTCATCACCGCCGCTGCCTGCTCCTCCAGCTGCTTCACCTCCTCCGATGTGTCCTTCACGCTGCTCAGCTTCTCCCTTATTGCCGCGTCTCTCTCGTCCATGAATTTCCCCAGTGGCGTGAACCAGATCTTGTCTAGAGCGACCATGAGGATTAGGAACTCCACCATTATGATTGGGAGAGTTAGGTTGAAGTCGAAGAGAGCGGCTTTCTCTATTTCTTCGGCGAGTAACGGCGGGGCGAAGGTGAAGGAGGCTGCGGTGAGGAGGGAGAGTGATTTGAAGGTGGTGGACGAGAGAGCGATGAGGTGGGTTTTGGTGAATTTGGGTAGTGTGACTTGGAGCTTGTTATTGGATTTGTTGGTAATGGTGGAGAGTGAGGGAGTGGGAGGTGACTGTCTGATGAGGAGTTTGGAGGAGGCCATGATCATGGTAGCCATAGCTGCGAAATTGCAAAATTTAGAATAGGAAGATGAGAGTGTTATTGGGATGACACTGAATCTGGGTGTGTAAGTATGGATTTTGAGAATGTCTCTGCTTGTGGAAAGATTTTAATTTAGAGAACAGGGCTATCTCATTGCTCGCCACACATACTGATGAGGCTGTTGTTGGTCGAAATGGACCAGAATGTGTATTGCACGCGCTCATCTTAGAATCTCAAAACAATGCTTAGAATTATTATCACACATTTATTTAACAAGTGTCTAATCTAATTCAATACAGCATAACGGTGATTGGCGTAATTAATTGAAGAGATAGACTGCATGTACTAATTTAACTTGGCATTTGAGATTGCTTTATTTGAAGTCTATTGACTATTGGAAGGATAAGGAAACTCGTTTTGACTATTCGATTGGGTTTGACAAAGTTATTATTTTGGGGAGAAGATCTAAACCCATAAAGGAAAGAAGCATTCACATTTGCCACAATATTACACAATGTCTTTCTAATTTAACTATGAAAACTAAAAAGGCACCATCATAAAAAGCACTGCCCGCCCTTGTTACGGCTGACAATTAACGCTTTCCAGAATTTTATTCACATAAAATCTGGTGTATTATGAGCGTACAAAGCATCTCAGTTTGTCTGAGCTGATGGGTGCAACGGTAGGTGTTTAGCCAGTAAGACGGGCCTTCATGTGCTTAAAATCACAGAATAAGAATTAGCTACTACTTACGGAGAAACTTCTTCCTTCCCAACAGGCAATTGCATCTAAAAACCCGTGACGATAGCAGAAGACGGTTGCACGAAGCCACTGACACGCTTCAGCAAATGTGACAATTGCCAATATAGTTTGAACATTTACCTTCCTATGAGCTTATAGTAGGCGTACAAACCAGACCCCACAAAACCAAGTAATTGCCCAATGACATTAAACTGTAAACATGTGAAAAATAGTTTATTGAGTGAAATAATAGACGGGGAATATATTATTAGCATATAAGAAGATAGGAATGAAGCAGGAAGAGTTCAAACTCACGATATCAAAAGGAAGCCCACCAAAGAATATCCAACCAAGTACAATGGTGAACAGGTCCTAGAACAGCATATCCAAAAAACATGAGGAAAAGTTTCACACACTTAAGAAACACGCAATTTAAACAAAGACAGATGTGAAAACTGTGATATTGCATATAATCAACCTAACAAGATCTAATTGCTGCTCCTCATGCAGAACTGCAGCTCATTTAATGTATTACAATTGCATGGAAAATCTCTTGCTTTTCGAGCAATAGCAAACTTGAAAAATATAAGAATATTTTCTATTATCTGTCTTTTATTCTCTTAAGCACACTTGATGAATACATGATTCAACATTCTCTCATTCTCTCTTTTTGGAGTACTAATGCTAACTGAACCTCATTTTTCTTTCACTCCACCCATCTAAATGGCAAATCAATTGAGAATCCAGCTGTCTCTAAAACCTAATTGGTTCAGGAAGGTATTCAGACAGGTAGATGAAAGAAGAATCCAAATATTGAACTTGGAATTTGGTAATACTTTTCTGGTTCAATTAAAAATTAAGAAATGTAACATCTTTCATTTGATTGATACAGCTTGTAGAGTACAATATAGCCACTAAAGTGGCATTCATGTGGGATGAACCAATATTAAAATGTTCCAGTTGCAAAACAGCAAGCATATGGCATGGAAAAATCAAAATAGGATTAGTAAACAAACCTTAAGGTTGCCACATATTGTCTGTGTAAGTGCTGAATTCAGAGAGGTGTTTAAAAATATGCTGTAGTTCAAGAAAAAAGCCAGTATACAGGAAAGAAGTAGCACAGCCTGTTCCAAGGAAGACAAAAATCTTCATGCTACTAAAAAAGTACTGGTAAAGGACAATTTAACCGTAAAAATGTTTTACAAACATTGGGAGGTGGACTTATCCATCTTCACTTAGTCTATTTCTATGTAGCATGTGGCGAAAAACAGAAAGAGAGAAGTGGAAAATTGTTAGTTACTATAAGCATCATAAAAATATTTGAATTCATTAATCCGATCATATCCTCTAAGTTAAAGGTATATAATATAAAGAGTATTCATTAGATTGACATAAATGTCAGAGGTCCTATATCCCCACAGAGCAGCGACCTTAACATGACAGTTCAGAGGGATAAAAAGTCAAAATGAGGTACCAAGCAGAACATACCACAAAGCCAGCTGAAAACAGATGAGGGAAATTCATTGTCGTCTCCAATTCACCACGTAAAAATGTCAAGAGCAGTAAAACAGGGCCACATATAATTCCTAATAAAAGAAAAGCAACCCAATATAGCAGTCCAGACAAAAAATTGAGTGTAACAATTGGACAGTCCATAAAGTACAATTTGACGGCATTAGTTTATTACCATTGCACCACATAAGACCGAAACTGTTTAGGCCACTGGATTTACCTGAGAAAGAACATCATAGTTATTCTTCAAGAGAGACAAAGCTACAGATGAAAATGTGAAAAAAATTACAAAATAACGTAGTTTTGAAGGCAAGAGAGTACTACCAACACGGCCTATGCTTGCAAGATATATTGCTGTAGAAATGTTGGCTAAGAAGACAACCGCATAACCATAAAAATCAAATGACAAGTCCCGTGCTCCAGCAATGAAAGCACCAAAAACAATCAACCCAACACTGACAACATCCTTAATTTCTTGAGTTAAATGAACAATCAGAAACAGAAAAGTGCAAGTACAACAAATTCCTGGGACACGTTAAAACCAAGAACCTTGAGTACTACATATTAAGAAGACAACAGCATAATCATAAAATTGAAAAACAAGTCCCATGCTCCAGCAAGGATTGCGCCAAAAACAATCAACCCAACACTGAAAATATCCCTAATTTCTTGGGATAAAAGAAAAATCAGAAACAGAAAAGTGCGAGTGCAACAAATTCCTGCGACACAAAGTAAACCAAGAATCTTGAATATTACAGATTAAGCATTTCATAGTCCTACTCAAATTCAAGCCCGAACGTACAGAATGATAAAAGAAAGGGGTAACTTAGGAACTTTTCAAAATCCAACATTGTTTGTCCTGAGTGCATTACTTCTGTCTATAATAAATCTTCAGAAAACCAACACATGGAACCAAATTTTAAAATGAGAATTAAGCACATTCATGTCTTCAAAAGGAATCACAGATTATGTGCCCAAACAATGAAAAGACAAGTACTATATGGGTTGGCTTGGTAGATAAATGGAAATAACAAGGTGAGTTACCAACAATATCTTAGACTTTGAACAACAGGAAACAATTTTACAGAAATATTTGAAGCATCACTCAAACCAAAAGATGGATGATACTTATATAACATGTTAAAAATAGATTTACAAGACAAAACAGGAGAAAAAAGTTTCAAAGGACTATGAATAAGTTCCATAATTGGCTGTTCTAATCTTTCAAACAACATTATGGGTCTTTCAACAGAAAACACCCATATCAGACAATGTGATCATACTCCAGAAAGAGGTTATAGGAGTCCATCACTGTTAATGGAGAAAAGTTGACAATTTTAATGTCATATTGGCAACAGCACAACATGATACAAAAGAGCTTAAGATCTATAGAAGAAATAACAGGGGAAAAATTAGTAAACCATAACCTTTAATTTGATGGGATGAAAGGTGGGAATTGAGTTGACAGCAAAGACAACAAATGTTGAGATTTAGATATCCATATTAGATAGGAAGTAGTAGTAAGATAACTATGTTATTCTAGTTTTAGATATGCTATCCTATTTGTTTAGGACTTAAACTTATAGAATTTTTATTATAATAGGATTTAAATTTGTTATGAACTCTTTCCTACTAGAATAAGGGTTCTAAGAACTTCTCTATAAATATGTACATTTAAGCCTCAATAATAACAGATCTTTAAATTTTTCTACAAACTTGAGTTTTCAACTAGAAGGCGTAATGCTTTCTTCTAAGAGTGATTCTTAGACCCTAGGATTAATTCCTGGTTTCCTACCCTCCATTGTGTTCCTCACTAAATTCTAGCAATTCTAACCTAAAGTTATAACAACCAAAATCCTAAAATCCTATCCTAAAATTTCTAGCAAACAAATCCTAAAAAATTTACCTATATCAAATCTGAAATTTCAGCATTATCAACTAAATTCTAGACCTGAAACTTGATATTCTTGCAACCTAATATCAGCCATATTTTCTAATTTTGCTAGTTTGAGATACTAGTTAATACATCTTCTATTGCTCCTACATCACAACATTTCGATCCCTAGATTGAAAACAAACAAAAGATACAGCACACAGAAAAAAGGAACATGGAAAATTTACCTTCCAACAATAGGAGGTGTATACGACATCCCTGCCAGAATGTACTCCACAATCATCGTAAACATCACAGTAGTCCGCCTTAAGGTGGTGTACATGGGAACATTTACACCACGAACAGATTCCATTGTGACTAGCTTTCAAGGGAAATTTGAGAAAATGTAAAGACATGGTTACATGGAAGGAATATAAAGTCTAAACAGACTTAAGGAGAAAATTACTACCATGTAAAACAAATATGCCGCTGAAAGAGGGAGGGTGCGCATTAATATCTCAAATGGTACAAAAGTAGCTTTCCCATCAGAAGTGGCTAATGATTCACCAGCTGAAAAGGAGATAACCTTCCAACGTCTCAATACATATAAGAAAGAACATGAGCATATCATCTGTAAGGAAACAAAAAATGAATGTGAATATAATATACTCATATCGGTCACAATGGTTGCTAAGAACATTTAAGTTTTAGATTGAATAGATACAATCTGTACATATTACACATCTAAATGTATGATGGTCATATGACCAGGATTCGGCAAAGGTTAAGTTTAGCAGTTGGGATCTTACAATTTTTAAAAAAAGCAATTTCATTCGCTAATAAATTGAAAAGGAAACACAGCTCAATCAGAAACTTGAAAAGAAAAGAACAAGGATGATAGAAAAGTGAAGCATTGCGTTAGAGGAAAAATTCTGAAGCATAATCATTTCCTAGAGACAGCATACTTTGCACAGCATGCAATGGAATTAATGAAACTTATGAGATTCTGAAAAGATTTACCTGACATAATGTTATTACATTTGCACTTGGGAACTTATAAGATGAAAGAGCAGCTTTGTTAAACAAGACTAAAAGCACTGCAAAGGAGATAAGAGAACTAGTAAGAAGTAGAACCCCACGCCATAGCAGAAAGAAGAAAGATCTCCCTGAAGGTCCATAACAATGACCACAAGAGTCGAAATTATCAGTTACCAACAGAGTAAGAATAAAAGTTATGTTTGGAATTAACAAACAATGATGATGTGCATTTCCGGGAAAGCCAGAAAACAAACTGCTGAAATGTACCTAGAGATTTTAAACAAAGGGCTCAATTTAATAAATAATTATGTTATTGTTCCATCGTTTTGAGCCACGATCATTTTCAAAATATGCAGGTCCATCCCGTGTGTCAATAGCCATTAACAGTAACTGAAAACAAATAGGAGAGTTGAGGCTCAAAATTAGCACCATTGAACCAGTAGCAAATCATAAGTAACAATAATTTCTCAAGGTATCCTACCAGAGTGAACCGAAACAAACTCCAATACTCGAAGTTAGCAAAATATGTAGAGAAACATAGTCATTCCGTGGAAGAGACAATTAACAAAGAAAAAAGATTTGGACAGTCGAGGGTTTATGCAATCATAGGAATTGGAATGGAACATAAAAAAAAAGTTGTAGACTGGTACCAGCGCAAGACATGTAAGAGACGGCAGCATAAGCACCTCTCCTAGTCATGGCGGATCCTCTGAATAGACGCTCATCTCCATCTTTTACAAATCTCTCCCTCTCTTTCTCTTCGCCGGTGGAAGCCACCGATAAGGGCAATATCGGATCTTTCGACGAATTCGACGCCGTGAAAGACATCGCACACACGGACGGACGGTCTCCTCTCGTCTCTTTCTATCCGGGTCTGCGTAACTTGTTAATCGGTGCTATAATTTGAAATCAGCGATATTGTAAGTACGCATATAAATGTTGTGGGTCAACTAACAGAAAATGGTGTTATTATTTATTATTTTTCTTTAAATCGAAGCTAAATTAAGAAATGTTGTACTAATAATAAGAGATATTAGTTGTTGATTACTTAATTGATAACTAATGGAATTTAAAGCACATGGTTTTGATTCTCTTGAAGGACGATAGAGCAAACTTTATATTGGGTCCAGTCCAGCCAGATAGCCTCCAAGATTGAAAGTCAATGTAACCAACTTTGACATTTTGAATTTCTGTCTTACTCCTGTGAGTCCCTTCCAAACATGCTTTTTTGTTCACGCCAGTAAACCAACTTGTGCACAGGCCTGGCCTTCGATAAGGGCCCAAAAGATGCCTTCTTAGGGCCTATTTATATGAAGAGTAAAATAGAACCTACATTAGATTTTTATAAAGAATAAAATGAGACAATTGGGCTCAACTTACTCTAAACCCTCATATTTACTGGAGTTTTGAATTTTTTTTGAAAGTTAACTATTGAATTAATGTGAATTTAAATTGATGTACATCACACAACAAGACAGCTAGGTCTCTTTAGCAAATTCTAAAAGACTAGGACTCCCGAGCTATTGACAAAAACATTAAGAAGAATTAATTAAGCAATCATACAATAAGCATAAGATAAATGTAGTTCATTAACTAATCAACAGTTTGCATCACTATTATGGTGACAAGTTCAACCTGGTTTTATTTGTCATAGCGTATGATCTAATCTTGTGAAATATCTTTCTAGTAGTTTCCTCAACAGTGCAAGATCTGTTATTGAAAAGCCTTGAGTTTCTTCTTTTCCATAAGAAATAAACCATAGTCAAAAGCCATCTTGAATAACTTACAAGTCTCTTTTATGCTTCATTTGTATATCAATGACCTAGTTGAGGATATTCATCTAACCTTCAATAGAGGAATACATGTTGAAGATGTTAAGCATAAGGATCCAAATCCTGGCAAAGTATTCACCCTTAAAGAGTGGATGGTTTAGACATTCTTGAGTTCTTTGGCATAAGGCACAATTAGTGTCATTCATCTAGAACTTTTATTTGTCTTTTGTCCTTAGTTTTCCCAAAAATCCTCTTTGCCATGTAGGATTCCTATTGACTTTTTTTCTGAGTGTCAATTTTGAAATAATTTCAAGTGTACAATGTAGTTGTAGTTAGTACCAGCAAGTACAGGTCAATCTTACGAGAACTATGAGTACTAGTAATTACTTTTTTCCTATGATCTAGTCCACGAAATTATTTTTAAATTAAAAGAAAATAAACTAAAGCAAGATAGATGAATGGCAACAAGATTAAATCAGAGAATTAAGGAAGCATTTAGTAATCTATCAATATTAGAAAATTATATGTAGATTTCAAATCCTCCTAAAACCCTTAACAAATTGATCTTTTATTATGCAATTGTTGTATTGATTTATTGGACCGTGGAGATTCCTATGGTATGTTAATACCTTAAGTCTAATACTAACTAATCATAATGTTTTCAATCGAATTACCCAAGTTAAAGTTTATAGGATTACTATACTGATTTATGAATCCCTCTATTAGATTTGACCCTAATATGGAAGATTTATGTCATCCTATCTCTAAGGTTGCAATCAACTCCTTCCAATTACGGTAGATCTGTTCAAACAAGGATTTCTCAATCTCTATATTATGAAATCAGGTTATGATCTAATATTTTGGATCTATTAGAATATAAATAAAATACGTAATCGAATCACAATATATCAATCAAACCAATTGCATTAATAAAAGAATAAAAACATTGTTAAAGTATAAAAATAGGGTTCATCTAGCCTAAACACTAACAAGACGTATAGTTACATATGATAGAACATTAAATCAAACATAAACTGAAAGAAAAATGAATAGAAAATAAAAGATTCATAATTCTAAATTTCCTTTTGAATTATATTGAATATTCTTATAAGATAGAGGTCTGATATGTAAAATAGTGTTTTTTATTTGTAATGGCCCCAATTGGATATTGAAATTCTATTGATTGTAATATGT
This sequence comes from Erythroxylum foetidum, assembly GCA_026546835.1. NCBI lineage: Eukaryota > Viridiplantae > Streptophyta > Magnoliopsida > Malpighiales > Erythroxylaceae > Erythroxylum > Erythroxylum foetidum. Next base: position 13,182,739 of record JANZLF010000001.1, on the reverse strand, counting down.
TGATTGAAGATGTTTATGAATGAAAGTGGGCACAAATTGATTACTGATTTTCGCATATTTGATTGTATTCAAAAAAAATTATATCAAGTTTTGACTGATTAAGTGTTCTAGCACACTATTCTCGTGGGGCACAGACTCGGATATCCCTCAGGATGTCGGGCATGTGTCTTGTAGGAATGGGGTGTTACAGTAATGCAATCACAAAAGTTATTATCTACTTTTCTAACAAGAAGAAAATTAAAAGATAAGCGTTAGAGAATAGACGCCAAGATTTTATATCGGTTCACCCTTAACCTTGGGCTAAGTCCAATCCTCAGAGTTTGTCTAATATTTTACTATACTCTTTAACTTTACAAGTATTCTTTCTACACTTGTAGAGCCTCTTCAAGTCTCTCTCACAAAGTATTCTTTATTTGCTTTCTTAGCCTCTCCAAGCTCTAACCTTTCTTTCTCTTGGAAAGATATTGTTTGAGCTTCACGTTACAGATGTATTCATGCTCTTTCTTTTGCACTTGAATACATTGTTTCTCTAAATATTGTACAATCAGATTTTCTCTCTTGTAAAAAATTTTATTTTTTGTTTACAACTATACCTAGTATTTATAGCCTAAATCTTCAAATGTCTTCTTGAGCATCTGCTTCTTGAATCTTCTAGAAACTGTTATTAGTGTAAGAGATCTAGAAGGGGGCTTGAATAGATCTTTAAAATTTTTGTAATTTCTACAAGAAAATCAGAAGTTAAACACACAAAAATAATTTAGATAAAC
>JANZLF010000001.1:13159320-13169965 GCA_026546835.1 Erythroxylum foetidum | reverse complement strand
ACAAGCATAAAGATATATGCTGATGTGGATTTGTGATCATCAAGACAACCACCATAATTAGAATCAAAATAATCTATCACCTCAAGGTTATCAAATATCCTATAAGTGAGCATGTAATCTTTAGTACCTTGTAGGTACCTCAGAACTCGTTTCATAGCTTGCCAATGACCACACCAGGGTTGCTCAAGTATCTCCCAAGTACACCAATAATAAAAGCAATATCAAGACGTATACAAACTTGAGCATACATAAGACTGCCAATAGCAAAAGCATATGAGACATTTTCCATCTCTGACTTATCTATATCATTTTGAGAATATTGACAAAATCGAGACTTTGGAATATTGTAAATTGATGATGATATGGTTTTAGTAGATGAGCCAAAAGAGGATGTCAATGTCAAGATTGAACTTTAGAAGGATATGCTAAATTAAATTAAGTATAACTAAGATTGAGTACATATAGTATAACTTTTTAAGACATAAAGTAGCTATTAATGTGGAGGTTAAAATTGATTGAAAAATTATATTATAAAATGAGTGTTTTAAGTGTCTAGGATATATGATCCAGAGTAATTGAAAGATTAATGAAAACATAATTTACCATATTAGATCAATGTGACTTAAATAAAGAAGTGCATTAAGAGTTTTATATGATAAGAAGATACTACTCAAACTTAAAAATAGGTTATATAATTTAGAGATTACGCCTGCGATATTTTATAGGGTGGAGTGTTGACCGATCAAATATGTGTATGATTATAAGATAATAGTGGCAGAGATGAGAATGCTACGTTAGATGTGTAACTTTACTAGAGAGATAAGGTAATAAATATAATAGTAAACAAATTAAATGTGACTAACATATTACATTATTAAAAAATTAAGAGATACTCTAGTAAGAAATTACAAAAAGATTTTATTTAGAGATCGTAAAAAGTTAAGAACAAAGGTTAAAAAATTAAAAAGTAGTGATAACATAGCTAACAATAGAAAATTTTGATGTAATAAGATATGGAAAAAAAAAAGAGTAAAATCCTTTTCATTCTGACAGCACCTTTAATTTTTTTGCTCTTATATTTGATCTAAATATTTCAATATGTACACCAATTTAACGGTGCTAATTTTGGTAATGGGAAATGGAGTTGTGTAAAATAATTTCTATAGGCTGAGGTGACTTCGGAACTCGGTGTTTTGACTTTGTCCTTTACTTGCACTCTCCATTCAGTTGTTTTAAGACGACAGCCAGAGTGTATGTCTCTATCTTCTTGTGCCTTATTCTTCATTGACCTGCAATTCTTTTACAGGAAGAGCAAAATCTCTCTTCCACTGTTCTAGATCTATTTACTACAAACCCCGATTTCTCGATTCCCAGGTTAGATCGCATTTCTTTCCTCACTAGTTTCCTTTTCTTCTTCTTTTCTTTGGCTTTCTAGGGTTTGATGTTAAGCTTCTGAACTTCTAAAGTCTTTTGTTCCTATGGTTTTTTATGTCGTTGCGGATCTATTATTATATTAGACTACAACCACGAAGCTGCTTTGGAAGTCTTTTGCCGGCTTCAGGTTTCAGGGTGTTCGAGTGTTTATGCTTCTTTGATTTCAGATCTGGATTTTAAAATTACGCTCGTGATTACCGTTTTTGCTTTTTAATTGGTGGATTCGAAATGTCAATCATACCCAAAGGCGATTCCATCGTAATTCGAGAGGTGTGGAACGATAATTTGGAGGAGGAATTCTTGTTGATTCGGAATATTGTTGATCAATACAATTATGTTGCTATGGATACGGAGTTCCCTGGGGTGGTCTCGCGTCCTGTGGGAACTTTTAAGAACATCAGTGATTATAACTACCAAACTTTGAAAGATAACGTTGATATGTTGAAATTAATCCAGTTGGGTCTCACGTTCTCTGATAAGAACGGGAATTTGCCCACTTGTGGAACTGATGAGTTCTACATTTGGCAATTCAATTTCCATGAGTTTAACATAACTGAGGATATCTTTGCTAGTGATTCTATTGAATTGTTACGCCAGTGTGGGATTGATTTTAAGAAGAACAGTGAAAAGGGTATTGATGTTAACCGGTTTGGTGAGCTGTTGATGTCATCCGGGATTGTTTTGAATGATGGCGTTCATTGGGTTACTTTCCATAGTGGCTATGATTTCGGCTACTTGCTTAAGCTTTTGACTTGCAGGAGCTTGCCGGACACACAAGAAGGATTCTTTGAATTGATCAATATGTATTTCCCAGTGATATATGATATCAAGCATTTGATGAAGTTCTGCAATAGTCTGCATGGTGGATTGAACAAGCTTGCAGAGTTGTTGGAGGTGGAAAGAGTTGGCGTGTGCCATCAAGCAGGATCTGATAGTTTACTCACATCTTGCACATATAGGAAGTTGAGGGATAACTTCTTCAATGGCTCCACGGAGAGGTATGCTGGTGTCTTATACGGTCTTGGTGTCGACAATGGACAGAATACTAATTGAATGGAAATAACGTGGCAAAGATTAATGAATATTTGTAGACTACTTCTGTGTGTGAATTGAAATTCGCTTTGTATACTTTGGCAAAAGTAGATTATTGTTATAGTGTTGACTTACTTTGTTTGCTACTTAAACTGGAACTTAAACTGGTTTTGTAGCTTGAGTTCCTTGTAAATTAGTGTAGTTAGTACTTCAATAGTAATGTAGTCTTTGCAATTTACATCTAATGTTATTTATTCAATATCTGTGTCTTTTTCTTGTTGCTTGTATTGGTGTTTGGTTGTTGTTTCAAGGATGCAACATTGCTTTTGGGCATCAGAAGATTCTTATCTTTTTGTCCTTTCCTTCTCTCTAGTTCTCTATTTTTTAAAATATTTTACTCCCTGTAAACAAAATATGGAAGCCACTAATTTTGGGTCGTGTATATTATAGTGTAAATCAGCTTAGTGGCCTCTGTACATTCTTTTTTTATTCAATTGTTGTATGTTGGTTTTGTTCCAGTAATTTGTTTATTACATTTTCCCCTTCTGTGCTCCATCTTCACGAATTGAACTGTTTGTTCTTTTCTTGATGAACACCGTTTTGAATTCACGTGGAGTTTGGAAGAATTCCAGCTCGTAGGATGTGTTGTATTATTATCCAGGCTTAATTGCTGGTTCCTACTCGCATATTCCGTTCTTTCCCTCTCTCACATGGTGGGAGGGTAGATATCTGTATGTTCTTCGCGTCATTCTTTTGCAAAGAAGATAGTGACGTGGCATAGAATACTCGTATTGTACCATACAGTATCCAACGTTTGGTAAGACTGGAGCTCATTTAGTCACTCTAAACAATGTCATTTTTTGTTTCACTTTTCAAATTGGTCTTCAATTTGTTAAATTTACAGACTGAATAAACATAGTTTTTGGGAGGGGGTTCATGTTGGACTTTGGTCTGCTGAGGCTCTACCGTGGCATAGAATTTGGTTAAGTCGTGGTTAGTCTATTGGTTGGACTTAATTTGTCAAACTTAAGTACTAACATTAGTCAAAATCAGAACTATTTTAGCTAATTTTTTGAATTTATTAAATATTTACTTAATATTATATAACTAAAATTTAACCTTTTATTATAAATTTCTCTCTTAGAAATTACAACTCCTCCAAGTTTTTGCAGAGAAAACTAAAACTAATGATGACTTGAATGATTAAATTATATAAATTTTAATTTTTATTGGTAGTTAATTAATAGTAAAATAGTTTTATTATTCAATAATAAGATTATTTCGTATGTTATAAAAATATATATATATTAAATAATGAAAATAAATAATTTTATTAAATTTTAAAATAAAAAATAAAGATGAGCCGTTAATAATTATTTGTTTATTATTCTTAAATTAAATTTAGATTATGTTATATACTATGGTTGACAAACAAATAGAAAGATTTGAATATATATATATATATAAAATATAAATATTAAATTAAAAAAATAAAAATAAAAATAAAAATCATGTTTAGAAAATGAAAGCAACCAATGAACATCTAATGTAGAAATCGAGTTTTAAATAAAGGTGCAAATACGGCGTGTACTAGTTTTGATATTAGTACAGGATAATACAGTTTTGTTGCCAGCTAATACCAGATATTGTTTTAGATTATTTTCTAAAATTATAAAATAGTCTGTTATTTTTATATAATAAAAATTTGGTCCTCTATTATGATTAAAATTAAGAAAGTATATTGGAAAAATATTTAAACACAAATATTTTTAAAAATAGCTATTATGTTTTTTTAATAAATGTACTTATTAAAATAAAATTTAATAAATGTTTAAATATTTTTCCAATCTACTTTTTTAATTTAATTTTTTTGGAAATTAAATGATGCATTACTAAAAGAAAGGCAAAGGCATTATAAAGGTGACAAATAGAATTAGACGAGAAGGAAGGGTTTTAGACACATAATCACAAGCTAATAATTAAGAGGAACTAAGTGACATAAAGTTGAATAACGGAAAAGATAAATAAGCTAATTAGGATATGTTATACTATATCTATATTCTATAGGGTTAAGCAAATTCCAAGTGTGTCTTAATTAGATGCTCTCTCATCCGCTTTAGAGGCCATTGTTACTTCTTTAATTCAATTTATAATTTTGAAAATAAATACAAAGTTATGATAGAATTTACCTTTGCAAATTTAATTACTCTTTTCCCTTTGGATCGCAAATTTGGTCAATCCCTTTCCTAGTATGGAAAATTAAAATGTTGAAGAAATAGATTCCTCAAGGCCTAAGAATGCTAGCACTACAAAAAAATTGGTTTATTGATTTTGAAAGGAGCTTATAGAGTTGGCAAGTCATGTCTAAGCAACTTTTAAGCCTAACTTTAGTTTTCAATCTTTGTTTAATAGCTAACCAAAATATAAACATGACTTTGGATAGTAAGCTTCGATCCATACCAATTCTAAATAGCTAACCTTGTGAAGTTATTGCTAAACATTTTCAAGTAAGATTCCAATGTGAATTTATTGTATTAACTCTTAACCAAATTATATAATTAGAAGAATGTGGGTCAAGAATATAACTAGGCAAGTTTGGCCTTATCAGGGATAATCCCCTTCTTTTTATAGAACCACTCCTCTTTATATATATGATTTCTTTCACTTTTCCATTGCTAGGTAATCTTAACCTTAGTGAATTCAAATTAGTTCTTTTATCTAGTGACTTTAAATTGCACCAGTTATCATACTAACATTAAGTGTCTTATCCATTTCCAATCAAGCTTTTGTATTCTAAGCTGTTTCTTCATCCTTAGCATTTTGGTTCATGTCCAAAAATGCTCTTTGTTTAAATTCATACCTTAGCTAAACAATATATTTGGATCCATCTAAACCATATTGCTTATTTTTCATTGCATTGTTTCCATATCCTTTTTTAGATAAGCATCTGGATCATTAATTTTATTGACGCAATTTCTAGCCCCTTCCTCCTTAGGGCAATATAGATTAGTCCATTTAACCTTTATAGAGGAGGATTTTAGAACGTCACTTGACTATAGAAAATTTTTAATAATTTTTTAATATCTTTGATAAGACTTTTTAGAAGCACCAAGTGGGAGCTCTAATGAATATGAAGGTTTTTAAGGACTAATAAAATGTATTGAAGTCTTCCTACATAGAAATAAAACAAAATTGTTAGTTACAAATCCTCTTTTTGATTACTTCAAGAAAGGGAACATAGTATCTAAAAGAGGGTTTCTTAGTGATAATAGGGACTCCCAAATATATGAAGGGGTTTGTTAGGGAAGGAGACCGAAAATATTGCTAAGGAAAGCTACATTAAAGGCTACCGTTAAGACATATAGAATACTTTTGTTAACATTAATAGACAAACCTAACAACTTAGAGAAAGAGCTGAGGGAGTGAATAAGTATTAGTACAAAAAAATATAAACAAATTGCTAGCAATTCCAAATCAAATATTTTCATATGTTTGTATTTGTAATGATATTTGAACATGCCTTTCATCTCTATATTTTGAGCAATAAGCTTGTTGAGGATTTTAATCGCTAAGGTGAATAGATAAGGGGATAAAGGAAAGCCTTTAGCCCCATAAAACATGGTAGTAAGTTCACCATTCACTAGAATGCTAAAGGATGTTATGGTTACACAAGCTTGAATCCATTCAACGAATAACTTGGGAAAGCCAAAAGTAAAGAGGCTATTGATAATTAGTCTCTAGTTCAATAAATCAAAAGCCTTGTTGAAATCAATCTTCAACTTGCAACTTTTGATTGAGTAATTGTTGTTGTAATCCTTGAAGAATTCTTGAACAAGAAGATTATTATCACTAACATTTCTTCCTTGGATAAATGCACTTTGATAAGGATTGATGAGTAGCTTCAAAAATGCTTTTAACCATTAAGCTAGGATCTTGGTGATGAATTTATAGATTACATTGTAATAAGAGATAGGCTTGAACTTATGTAGAGAGGAGGGATTCACCTTTTTAGGAACATGAAAATTGTAGGTCATGTTAAGCCTCTTTAACATTTTTTTTACTCTTAAAAAATCCAACATAACTTTTGTAAGTATCTCCAATGAGATTCCATGTTCTTTGAAAGCATGAAGGACTAAAACCATATGGACTTGGGGCTTTGCTAGGAATAAATCTAAAATGAGTAGCTTACATATTAAAATCAATTTGAGAAGGATCTAAACTTCAATTTACAAAGATGATGAGCTCATGTATAAAAGATTCGCACTTTGAATCTTCCCCAAGAAGAGATTTGAAGTAATTAAAGGCTATGGTTTTAAGCATTGTTTGTTTGTTTGTTTCATAAATTCCTCAGGAATCAAGTAAACAATTGATTATATCATAATTCCTTTGTGTTCACATCAAGTGATGGACGAAATTTATGTTGCGACACCTTATTTAGGCCATTTTTTTATTTTTTCTTGAATAATATGAATGTAGTTAATTAACGCTTGCTGCTCTTGGTTTTTAAGAAAAGTATACGACATAAAGTAATTATGCACCAATTTTTGGTCGGTATAATTGGTACTGGAGATACTAGGTCGACATAACCAAGTCTAAAGCCCTTTGATATAAATTTTATGTTAATTTACACACTGCCTTAAATAAATTCGAGTTGCCATCATTATTGCTAGTGTGGAAGTTCTTGTATTGATTGTTGGACTTTAATTTTCTAGCAATATGCCATTTGATTTATTTTATACATTTCTCTTTTCTTGGTGATGTTTTAGGAGTGAGGTAGCATTGACCCTTTGGCTAAAGTTTGGGACTTATTTTACTCATTAAAATGTTTCTTGAATAACTCTAGTTGTTAACTCGAAGATGAACCATTACATGACTCCTTCATGCTTTATTGAGATACAATTTTTTTTTTATCATTTGATGATTTAAGAGGTCATAGATATATAAGGGGACAATTTTTCATAGTTGATAAGACCCCTCTTAAAATGAAAGTGAGAATAGATGTTATAATTTTAATGGAGTTACCTCATAATGACATCAGTTGTTTATATGGAATCAATTAATAATAAAAAAGTTTCAATGAACCAAGTATATTGTAGCTCTAAAACAAAGATTTAGATAAAGGCATTTGATGACCTAGTCGGAGATTTTAAGCATTTAAACCAAACTAGAACGGTTAAGGAATATTAATCCTATTTGATAGGTATTGTAACAAATTTCAAATTTTAAAATCATACCTGGTCGGGTCGGCCATTCCGGGCTCAGACCCAGTCAAGACGACCCATGGGCCGATCGATCCATTCATTGATGATCAGCTTTAAGGCTAAAACCCACGTTGCTCCTTAGCCCATTAGCGGAAGGAAATCTCCCATGCAGATACGTAATAAAACCTAAACCTGATAACTACTTCATATATATAGTATTATTCTCCCATATTTCAGGTATGCGATCATAACCTAATTCGTTTTCTCTGATTTCATCGATCCCACCTTCACCAAAAGCTTACTTGATCGTCGGAGGGGCCAATCGGGACATCACCCCCGACGAGCCTTCCTTGTTTTGCAGGTATGTTCACGCCGTATTCATCACTGAAGGTAGAAGACGATGGATTTCAATAGAAACGCACCGTTCAGCCAAAATCCGGCAGAACCATATATGATTAATGAATTATCGTTGATTTAGATTTTGAAGACTTTGAATTTCTGCGAAATGCATTTATGGAAATTTGTGGGAAGTGTTTTGAATTTGTGGAAAACTCGCACGGCCGTGCATGTTTAATTTTCTTTTTCTTATGGGCTTATAAATTTGTTAATCAAAATGTTTATAATTTTTACTTTGCTTTTGCACCTTAAAAATTAGCCCATGATAAGAATCAAAGTTCGGTTTATTTAACAGTAAGTATAAAATTAATAATAATAAGAATAATAAATTTCATAATAAGAAGTAGATAATTAATAATAAGTGTAATTCAGGTCTACCACATCCATATATACAAATCTCATAGTTGCACTATTCACGAACCTTGTGGAGAAGTCGGACGCAATGGGGTTGGAGATGGCACGTCAAATCCTTGCATCTTCCAAGACTTATGCATTTTGTCACTCACGTATCGCAGATCCTGGGATATCTGGTCCATTCGCTGATTCATTCGATTCAGCTGTTAATTCATTTGATTTAGCTGTTGTTGTGTATTTCTGTTGTTTTATACCATGAGTGTGTAAACCATGGCCCAACCAAGTTGCTGTTGTTGTTCCTCCTCACTTGATGAAAAATCATCTATAGATTGAAGTGTAGAACTTGAAGCTACACTTGAAAACCTATGGTTAATTGTTGTATGTGTCTGAGGATCTTAGAGTTGCATGCTGTTGTGTTCTATGATTTTCGCACATTTTAAGTACGGTACATCAAAATACTGATAATCCACAAAGGTTGGTTCATTAACATCAATCTTAAAATATTGAGCCAAAGCAATGGCTAAATAACCCATTCCTAAACTGTTTCCATTTCTTCCCACTAATTAGATCAAAGTTTGAGAAACATGAGCGAACATGTTCGGTTTATGCTTTTCATCGATGCATCATAATAAAAACAACTCCTTCCCCGAACATTTAGTACTTTGCCTTTTCCTAAACACAGTAGAACACATGAATTTATACATAAATAATTGTTCCAGACTAAGAATGTTTGCATTTGATGCAATATGAGGATTATACTTTTCCAAATCAACTAAATATTTCCAATAAACATTACATAAGAATAAATGATGGCCATCTTTCACCTGTTTTTGTGCAAAACCAAATAGTTGCCCTAACAAATTCTCATCCAAACAATAAGCCTAGCCTTGTAATCTAAACCATAATTTCTTAGGTTTGCTTGATTCAAACCTCAAAGAAGTGAAAAACTTTAGTGTCAATTCACGATAAACATGGTAACTAATACGTACAAATTGTTTCCATTTACCTCTCTCACAGAATCTCAAGAATTTATCTTTCAACCCTATTTGTTCTAGCACATCAAAATTAAAATATGTAGGCATTTCAATAGTTTTAGTCCTCAAAAAATTGTACCTCACACCTTCTTCGTCTGAGAAAATGGGAAAAGGGGCATCATAAAGAGTTGCAATGTCTGCAGCATTGTGTCCTCTGACCTCAGCTACAATGATTTCCTCAAATTTTCTAAATCTTCAAGGGGGCGTAATGACGTTAAATGTTACAAAATTCAGAGAACAACCCACTACCAATCAGCAATGACCCACTACCAATCGAAAATTCATGCACAACCCACTACCAACCCACTACCAATCAAAAATTCACGCACAAATAGACGCTCACCGGAGAACAAATCTCAGTCCCAGGAAAAGATGAGAGAACGCCGGTGAAAAAGGAAGAAACGAAGAAGATAACCTAATTTTTATCTCAAAGATTTTAAATAGTGAAACTGAAGACTGATACTTGCCTTTTTGCTTTTTTTAATTTATTAAAATTTTTACAATTTTTTAATTTAAAATATTCATTTCTAATATTTTAACTAACATAATTATTATTATTCTGATTATTATTCTATCATAATTAATCAGAATAATAAAAATAATAAAATTCATAAATTCAATAATAAAAGAATAAAATTAATAATAATGAGGAATTTAATAATAATAATAATAATAATCATAATAATAAGAATAATATAATCATAATAATCATAATCATATTCATATTCATAATAATCATAATCATAATCATAATCATAATCATAATCATAAATAAAATACATCAGAATAATTTTATTTAATTATAATAAGTATATATACTCAAGTAGAAAATTAACAATAATAAGGATAAATAATAATAAGAATAATAACTTTAATAAAAATAAGAAGAAATTTAATAATAATAAAAAATTTAATAATATGATAGAAATAAAGATATATGTAGTTAATCATAATAAGGGATTTAATAATAATAATAATACTAATATTAATAATAAATGATTTAAAAAATTAATAAGATTTATAATAATAAGTATATATACTAAAGCCGGAAAATAATAATAATAATTAAAAATTAAAAGAATAATTAAATTAATCAGAATAATAAAGTTAATAATAATAAGAAGAAAATTACTAATTATAACAAATTGCATAATAATAATACAAATTAATATAATTAATAAATTTAATAATCAT
>JANZLF010000001.1:13144789-13156621 GCA_026546835.1 Erythroxylum foetidum | reverse complement strand
TCATCAATCAGGAGCCAATACATGCATAAGCAGCTATGAAAATGCAGCCAATTTATAATATAAACTTGGCTCAATCAACACTGGAGGACAAGTTGGGTCACAATCATGTATCAAGAACTTTCATGAAGCCTCTATCACTATGCGTTAATATAATAGAGCAGATGAGCAGGAAGTTGGGGTATGATCATGTAAGAGGTAGATTTCTAGGTTGCGAGAGTTTTAGATTTTTTGTGATTTAGGGCAATTTTTGGAACAACAACATGTGGGAAAACTTTAGAAAGAACCTTAGGAGGATCAAGAGTGTAAAATGGAAAAGAAAAACATCAAAGAGATAACTGAAAACATAAAAACAAGAGATCAAAGAGACTAAACTACTAAAGAAAACAAGTTGCATAATTTTCTAGATCAAGGAAAAAGAAGAGATGGCATTTATAATTCAACTTCTTTCTTTTCCTTTTCTTTCCTTATTATTGTTAAATTTTAATGATGAATCAACTGGATATATATTCGATGTGGATTTCTAAACTTCCTTTAGGGATTACTTTTGAATTATTAGTCCAACTTTTACATTATTGATTTAATAGAATATACTTTGAGATGTTTAATGTTTTATATTCAATTTGGATAAAGATATTAGGTTAAATCATCTGGATTATGATGTGCTATAAAGTTGGTACCATAGTAGATGTATAAACATCAGATTAAGAGGCAATTGAAGAGAGATCTTAATTTTTTATTAGTTACCTTTAGGATATCTTCAAATCCAATTTGATAGGATGAGTTTTGATAAATCGAGAGGTCACAGTTTAATTCTTATCTATTTTAACTAGGATTACTTAGTTAGATCCCAAGAGACGGTAATCATAACTATTAGATATCTAAGGTGGAGTAGTGTTAAATCAAGAGGGTAAAATGAAAACAAAAATTGATATAAGTAATTCCTAACATTGATTAACTAACTATTTCATTGCTGCTTGTTCAATAATTCAACTATCAATTTTATTTAGCTTAGTTTTTTCTCATTATATTGTCTTATTGTTGAAAAAAGTGTTACAAAAATTGTTGGGTGACTAATACAATTCTTGTAGGAATAATATTTTTGATATTATAAGATACGATTCATATACTTGTGATAAAGAAGTTTCTAAAATAAAATTCAACAAGTTTTTGACGTTATTATCAGGGATCGATAAGTTAGCATCTCGTGTAGTTTGTTTTAGTTTAGTTTAATTTGGTTTAAAGATCTTAACACTTTTCTTGTGTGATTTCAAGTGCATGAACATAAGAGAAACTAAGAGTTTAAGGAAACTTTTAAATACATAATATTTTGGAACAACTAAAAAAAAAAGAGATTTGACAAACAAAACGTCAAGAAGTTACCAAGAGAATAATAAAAAAAAAGAAGGGAACCACGGAGGATTTCAAATGGACTTTATAAGGCTGAGGTTCAAAGCTCATCAAGAAGCGATTACAAGATTACTAGTTTCAATAAATGCTTTTGAGATTTAACTATCTCTACTGAACATGTTGCAAACTAATGTCCTGTTTTATGGACTAACCAATGAGGTTCCTAATGCTCATTTGATCAATTTATTAGAGATATGTGACATGTTTTGGAATAATGGGTTATTCGAGGATGCAACCGAGATGAGGTTATTCACATTCATGCTTAAAGATCAAGCCAAAGCATGGTTGAATTATCTCAACCAAGAAAACGTGATGATATGGAAGTAGCTGGTATAAGCCTTTTTTTAACTAAATACTTCCATTTAATGAAGACCATAAAGGAGGTAAAAAATTTCTAGAAAAGTGAAGGGGAATCACTATATGAAGTGTGGGAGAGACCTAAGAAGTTGCAAAGGAGTTGTCCACATTATAACTTATCAAAAATGATTTATCAACCAAAAAAATTTATCAAAGCATCTCCTTTTACAAACATTTTATGATAAAGTAAATCCACCCTCTATGGGTACCATTGATGGAGCAGCTAGATGTTCATTAATAAGGAAGATAGTTAAAATTGTATATGAGTTGTTGAAGGAGATGTTAATCAATAGTTGCCTATAGACATCAGAGAGGAGCAAACAACAACCAACCTTTTACTTATTGTTGATTCAATGACAACATTACAGGTTGAAGTAGCAAACTTGGCCAAACAATACAATGCCCTAAAAGCCACTTTTTCCAACCCACTTAAAGCAATACAAAATGGATATAAACTATTCCAAAGGCAATGTTATAGCTAATTGCTTCCAAGTGGAGAGCAACAACATGAAGCAGCCCAATTACATGTGAGCATAACTTGGTCGGGTGGTAACAACCTTTATTCTAATATTTATAATCCTGGGTGAAAAACCACTTGAATTTCTATTTAGTATAACAATGAATTTAAACTAAATGAGAGCATAAGGCCTACCAGGATTTTAACAAGATTAGTTTAGTATGTTGGAATTGAAAATGGACAAGTTAATGGATGTGCTGATTTCTAAGTTTACAAGATAAGATGAGAGTAATTGTTGATCCAGGATTACTATTCCTCAACTCATGAGCATATCCTTGTAGTTTTGCATATTCATTCACATAATCACTCGCCCTTTCTTTTCTCAATCTCCTCTTAAAAGCTCTACACGTACTTGAGTTGACAGATATATTGAGCTTTTCTTGACATTCTTAAACCTTCTTCATCGTTGAGATACTAGGTTTTTCAAGTATTTTGTCCCTAAAATGTCTCATTAGGAATTAGTGGAAACCAATTTTGGTTTCTTGATCATAAAACACCTATGATTATCATTGTATGTCACCATTATAAAGCACCCTTCATTGTTGTCAGAAATGACATACAACTCCCATGGTCATCCCTCAATACATCTCACTCTCATCCTATATCTTTCACTTTTTTAAAACTTCACATTGTAGCTTGTTCGCATTGCGTAATTCACAACAAACTCTAAATTCTTTTGTATAATCAAACTCCATCCCTAATCTCCAATTTGGTTCATCAATGAATGGATTATGCCTAATACCACTACTTGGTCTTCGCAACACCTCAACAGGCTCTTCTCCGCTAGGATATTGATCAATACTAATAGAACTACCAAAATCTGTCAACTCAATTTTAACTAGTTTGTGGTCATCGGGAATCTGAACTTGTATAAAACCCTCGTCATGCTCATCATCATTATCATCCACCTCTTCATCAATTTCTTCGTCAACTCCTAAACCAACACCTTCTTTAGCTCTACAACTTTCCTCTTTACCCTCCCCATCTCCATCCTCTCCTCCAGATATAAGCAATATGTTAGGTATAAATGATGGAGTGTCTAAAATATTAATTACATATACATCAATCCCTTCGTGAATTTTTGTCAAATTGATAAGCCTTAGACAACTTTCATTTGAGTCAATCAACTTCAAAGACTCATTAAACTCAAAACTGAGTTATCTGAGTAGGCCTTATCGAATTGAAGGTATCCTAACTCCCCCAGCTCACATCTTTACCTATAGCTAACAAAATCCATGTCTACTTTATCAAAATACTTGATTCCCCATCAACATATTTCAACTATAGCTTTAGAACAACTTTCCACCATAAAATAACCTTATGCTTCCATATTTGCCCATCATACACTTATTCACGACAAATTTATAATGGCAAGTGTATCACTAAAAAGCATAGATTTAAGTGATATTATCAATAATATAATGGATACTACATGCATAATTATATAATTAGAGGATAACATAAGCGATTATCAGATCTACAAGTTTTATTTATTTGTAAGGAGGCTTCAATTCATTAATTTTGGTCTTCACGTTTCCTAGAGTATTCATTTATTGCTCCATTTAAATTTGGTAAAAAAAACTATTAAAAGAAATAAGAAGAACTGCTTATAGACTGATAACAAATCTTATTCTTCAAAAGACAAAATCAAGTGAAGTGATCTTTGTCAATCCAAAAATAAGGGAAGCCGAAGTTTTCTTTTAATAAAGATATTGAACAAAGTTTTCTTAGTCAAATAAATCTAAAACTCTTCACTAAAAGCAAGTCTCTTTTAGTGGAATAGATGCACGTTAATTTCTTAAAGGAAAGGAGTTATTAGGAAATTAATCCTAAGTTGATTATGTATGAAGAAGAGTAGTCTAGGCATAATCAACCTAATGTAGTTACTAATTTGATAGGACTCGATACCCTCCCACTTTAATAATCAAATTCAACTATAGGACTTGATTTATTGTTAAAGATATTCCTTAAGTCACTTTGGTTTGCTTATAAGGATTCCAATTTAATTAATACACGATTTAATAGCCCATATAAGTAGAACGATTAAAAACTTCATCATATAATCTTTGAATAAAGCCCTCTTGCTAAAATTTATGGATGCTACTCAATGACATAAAATCATTATGAGTTAAATGAATATACCATACTAGAACAAAATGAGATTGTGTAGTGGATCAAGAATTTAAGAAAAAGTGTGGGGAATTCCATAAAATTTATAATAGAAGACGGAAAAGGGACATTTTTAAACAAGCCAATTCACATAATTTGAACCCGTTATAGAATCTCATATCTATAAGATGATAAGTTCAATAATAATGACAAAAAGCTTATCCTCTAATATGAAAGTTAATTTAGTAATATCCATTACCTCACTCGAGAAATCTTACAAAATAAGAAACAAATTTTCTTTGTATTCTTCTAACTCTGCCAATGAGAACCATTTCATCTTAATCAATCACTTTTGTTATTATTTACTAACAAATCGTGTATTATTTCTAATGGATTCAAAGGACTGGTAATAGTTTCATAAGTGACCATATTAACATACATACTACATTGATACTTGACGTATAATATATAAAGAAAATGATGAATATCTGAGGAAAACCAATCAAATAATTCTAAAGTAAGCCTATATTGGTTTAATTTTGAATTGAAAAAGAATATAAATGAGAGAACTATTTGGTTTATATTAAACTACACACTAAGATTAAATTGTTTCGTTTACGTTGAAACTCCAAGACTAGCTCTTTATTTTCTTCTAAAACTCAATGATGTTGATAAAGATTCCTTCTCTGTATGTATCATTTTGCAGTTGAAATTGGTAGTGTCTTGATGAAAGTAAACTATTATTTACACTTTCCTTTTTGGTTCCCTAGTTTTAATAACACTATTATTAGCATTTAGTGAGACCTAAGTTGGTAGACCAAGTTGAACAACAAGCATAAGGGACCACGAATTACATCCAACACTACAACAAGTATAGCGAACCATAACATACAATTATTAACAAACAAACGGATTTAGGGGATCACATTAAATATAAAAAACAGACAACATGATGAAATGTAGATATCGGCATCTCATGAGTGTGTGAGTTAAGTTCTTAGTGTGTGCGACAACAATAATAAATAATTACGCTGCAATCGTTTGAGTAAGAACACAATTACAACAATAAGAAATAATTACAGACAGATGAGGGATCGTGTGAAAATTAGGGAATGGAGGAGGGAAGAAACATTTACTATCTTTCGAAACAATGTGTCAAGATCTATCGAAATGTTATATCATGGAGGAGAGCTGAGTCAACAAAACGTAGCATTTCAATACGAGACACACATTTTGTTCTTCAATGCTAAGGGAGGAGTGTTGCGTTTAACAACAAAATGCAGCATCTCCTCGTCTTCACCCAAAGATGTTGGAACCCACGTCAGTATCTGGTGGGTCCTACATCCACAAAATTTTAAAAAAATATGCGTCAGATATTTTGAGGTCATGTTAGCATGTAATTAATGGTGCCTTAATGCTTTCAACGATCAAGGTTAACTATGAATGTTTTTCCAAATGTTATGATTTATTTTAAGCGTTTTATAAAGGTTAAGGTTCGTTTTAAATACAGAGAAATGTTAAGGGCTATTTTGTACATCTATTACTCCTTTATAACTAGAAAGTCACGTACTCGAGTGATAAAAGATTATATACATTAATCACCCTTGCTTAGTACATGCTGTCTAATAGTAAAAAACCCACCGGCAAAATTAAAATTTTGATATTTAGACAACATTGCCCCTCAGGCGTCCCCCATATTTGATTCCAACGACCAGACACTATACTCGTTTTCCACCGCCGTTTCAACTCTCTCTCTCTATCTCTTCTCATTTGCCGGCTCTATCTGTCAGGTTAGTTGTTCTCTTAATTTCTTCTCATTCACCTCCTTGTTTTTCTTTTCCTTTTTGTTTCCTCGATTGGATTGTGAAAACTTGTAATCCGGAGCGAGATTTAGATCCGATCAGGATCATGTGGCCCTGCATTTGCCAAGCTGGTATTCTTGGGTTAGGGTTAAGTTGTCTCTTCAACTTGGCGCTTTTATCTCTATTTTGCTATGGGGATCCGGTTCCACCCTGCCCCAAGACCAGCCCCTACGTTGGATTCGAATCCGATTTCACCATGGTCCAGCACCAGTTGCGTGGCAGAGTAACCATCCTCGACGATTGCTCTTTAAGGGTTTCCCAATTTGACATGCTTTCGGGCTCCGACGTTCGCTGGTGGGGCGCCGTCGGCCCCTATTTCACCAACATGACTGCAGGATTTGTCGTTTCTGATAACAAGCTCAATGAGACGTACAAAAATGCGTCTTTTGTTGTGCATTTGATGAGAAATGTTTCGTGGAACAGGATCCAAGTTTTGTCCGTTTGGGACCTACCCTCTGCTTCTGATTTTGGTCATGTTGTTCTTGCAAATGAGTCAGCGTTGAATTCAGAGTTAAGCCCTGGTGTGCCTCCATCGCTGTCTGAGGATGGGACTAGTAGTGGGGGTGTGATGACTCGGAATTTTTCGGTCCCAACAATGTTTGATAATTGCAAAATGTTGTCTAAAGATTATAGGCTTCGGTGGAGTTTAAGTGCGGATGAGGGTTTTATTGACATCGGATTGGAGGCTGCTGTTGGAATGCAGTATTATATGGCGTTTGGATGGGCGAATCTGATCTCCAATTCGGAGTTCATGGTGGGTGGAGATGTGGCCGTGACTGGAATTACAGAGGAAGGCTTACCATTTGTTGATGATTTTTATATTACTAGGTATAGTGAGTGTACTATAAACAAGGATGGTTCTGCTCAAGGTGTTTGTCCTGATACAATCTATGAGGGTTCAGACTCAGTTGGACTGGTGAATAATACAGAGTTGGTTTATGGGCACAGAAAGGATGGAGTGTCATTTGTTAGGTATAGGAGGCCCTTGGTTTCCATTGATAAGAAGTATGATGTAGCAGTGAATCATACTTCAAATATGACTGTTATATGGGCTTTGGGATTGATGAGGCCTCCTGATCTACTTCGGCCTTACTATCTACCTCAGAAACATGGAGGACCAGCTCAGGTCACTTATGGGCATCTTGTACTTAATGTATCTGAGCAGGTTAGCGAGTGCTCAGGGCCACTTGATGCTGCAGACAAGGAGGACCAAGATGTGATTGTTGCTGATGCTAATGTACCTCTTGTTGTTACTAGTGGTCCTGCTATGTTTTATCCTAATCCACCTCATCCTTCGAAAGTATTGTACATTAATAAGAAGGAGGCTCCAGTTTTGAGAGTTGAAAGAGGAGTGCCAGTAAAATTTTCGGTTCAAGCTGGACATGATGTTGCATTTTACATTACATCCGATCAGCTTGGTGGAAATGCCACATTGAGGAACAAAACAGAGATCATTTATGCAGGAGGGCCTGAAGCTGAGGGTGTTCAAGCCAATCCAATGGAATTGGTCTGGGCACCTGATAGGAATACTCCAGATCATGTGTATTATCACTCCTTGTATCAGCAGAAAATGGGTTGGAGAGTTCAGGTTGTTGAAGGGGGTTTATCTGATATGTACAACAATAGTGTATTTTTGGATGATCAGCAAGTTACATTCTTTTGGACATTGTCAGAAGATTCTATATCTATTGCAGCTCGTGGTGAGAAAAAGAGTGGTTATATTGCTATTGGATTTGGTGCAGGAATGGTAAATAGTTATGCTTACGTCGGCTGGGTAGATGATAATGGTAAAGGGCATGTAAACACTTATTGGATTAGTGGAAGGGATGCCTCAAGTATACATCCAACGAACGAGAGTTTGACATATGTCAGATGCAATTCAGAAAATGGTGTCATTACTTTAGAGTTTACACGGCCCTTCAAACCATCATGTACGCCCAGTGATGATAGGGTAGAGTGTAAAAATATCATTGACCCAACAACTCCTCTTAAGGTGGTGTGGGCAATGGGCACTAAATGGTCCGAGAAGCATCTAACTGAGACGAATATGCATTCCGCTACTAGTCAAAGGCCTGTCCTGGTGTTGCTTATGCGTGGTTCTGCAGAGGCTGAGCAAGATCTAAGACCGGTTTTGGCTGTACATGGGTTCATGATGTTCCTTGCCTGGGGTATTTTACTACCTGGCGGGATCTTGGCAGCAAGATACTTGAAGCACGTTGGCAAGGGGGATGGCTGGTACCAAAGTCATGTTTACTTGCAATATTCAGGTTTGGCTATAGTCCTCCTAGGCCTTCTTTTTGCAGTCGCTGAGCTCCGGGGCTTTTATGTCAGTTCAGTGCATGTCAAGCTTGGTCTCACTGCTATATTCTTGGCTTGTGTGCAACCGGTGAATGCTTCCATGAGACCTAAAAAACCTGCTCAAGGAGAGGAGGTTTCTACTAAAAGGCTGCTTTGGGAGTATTTTCACATTATAATCGGACGTAGTACCATAATTGCTGGAATAGCATCACTTTTCAGTGGAATGAAGCATTTGGGAGATAGATATGGAGGCGAAAATGTCCGCGGATATATTTTGGCCTTAACACTTTGGTTCTCAATTGCTGCGTTAATTGTCATGTACTTGGAGTATCGAGAAAAGCAGAAAATGAGGGACAGAACGTATGGGAGAAGTAATTGGGTGTTGGGTAATGAGCCGGATGAAGATTCTCTTGATCTCTTGAGTCCAAATGGAACTCTTGCACAAAAGGAATCGCAAGAATTGGGACGTATGGAAGTTCAATTAGAGCCATTGAGTAGATAGATATTGTTGATTTGGGCTTTTGCATAAGCTTCACATACCTCCCATTTTTGAGGATTTTCACCATATGGAGGATGCAGGCCTCTTCTTCGTTTGCATGGTTTTTTCTGGCGGAACCGTGGAAGGCTTGTGTAGTCGCTAGTCATGATATTCACCTATAGCCCTTTCACCTGAACAGTAATGATGACTGCATTTTGTATACTTCATGATATCCCTGCATTTTGTATACTTCATAAATTCTTTAGCACAGTGTAAACTTATACTTTGTTTTGCTACTGAACTAAAGCTGACTTTGCTTACTGATTAATATAATATGCTATTTGGTTAGTCTTTTACAACTATATCTCATGAGTCTTTGTTCAATTCCATCTCTTTTAGACAGATTCTTTCCGCGAAGTAAAAGAAATATAACTTTTTGGGTTAATTATACAAATTTTATTTTACTAAAATTTGTATTTATAATCTGAATTAAAAAATAAAATAAAATGTTCGAACCATTTTTTTTTTAATTCTTAACAAGCTATAGTTCTACGTCAGAAACTAATGTAATTAATATTAAAACGATTAAGTTGAAAGAAATTGGAAAAAAGAACAAAATCTAGCCCAATCTTTCTTTTCTGCATTTTTCTTCCATCTGCTTGCACTGATTGACCCGTCTGCTTACTTTTCATATTCAGTGCCAAGGAATGACTCGGGGAATGTTTTTGTGCTTTAGGTGGAGTTATTTTGCCTCTGGAAGAAATCTGTAGAAATTATAACTTATTGGTTAGTGTGTAAAAACTATTGCAAGTTGAATCACTCACCAAAATTTGCTGATGACTGTAATGAGCCTCAGATTGGGAATCTTGGTCAGATGCTTATGGCATCTGCTAGTTTATACTCGAGGAAATTTGTGTAAATTAACTTAATGGTTAGTTTGTAAAAACTATTGCAGGTTGAGTTGAATCACCCACCACGCAATTTGCTGATGACTGTAATAAGTGCAGTGACCTAAGAATAGGGATCTTGGTCGGATGATTACAGCTTCTGTTAATTTATACTCAAGACTCATTCCGTTGGTAATATTTTATTTACAAAATAATTTAAAAGTATTTTTTATTTTGTACATATTTAGATGTTTATAACAAATTTTATAAGATAATTATATATCGTAAATAAAATTACGATGAAATTATAATTAAGAAATTCATATTGTATTTACGTAATATTCCTAAATTGTTCATAGTTATTGTTCTATTAAAACTGGATATTAATAGAATATAAAAAAACTAGTACATATTAGTTTTTAATGAAAAAATAGTCGATCTCATAGACTAATGCATAGATATGCTTAAATAAATGTGTAAATACTTGTTAAATAACAAATCATTGAATTATCCTCATATGAGAAATCCATTTAAAACATTACTTATATATCTACAAAAATTTTCATTGTGATAATTGTATAAGTGATCATTTGATTTGATATCTCTAGAGTTATCAAGTATAAGAATTATTATATTTTGATACTACTCATGGCATATTTTAATTATGGATACTTCAATCGATAGTCATTGGATATAACATGAACTATATGAAGGTAGTTAAATAATCAAGATATGATTCATCATCATAAAGTAATTAAGGAGAATGCTTCATTGTTCTAAATTAGTATTGAATGCTTCATTGTTCTAGATTAGTGTTAATTCGAAAAATTCTTGTTAAAGGTGAAATGACGTTTTGTAAATAGCTTACAAATGTAATTATTAAATTAATAACTAATGATGGTGAACTAATATGATTAGATTTAAAATAAATTAGATATTAATTCTATGTTCTATGTCTAATTAGAATATTGGATGATAAAATGATTAAATTATAAGAAAAATCATTTACGAAAAAATTAGTTAATCTTGATCTATAGATATAAATTGTTTAATTAGAAATTAAACAAAAATTAAGGAGTTTAATTTATCTAATTTTAAATATGATTTAGGGTTATAATTTGCATCTATTGTCAAAATATTTGAGAACCTAATGAGTCGTATATAAAGAATGTACATGCGATTTTCAGAGTGAAGGAATCTAAGGTTTTGCTTAGATCGAAAAAGTAGAATGTGTAAAAATTTATCTATAAAAAAAAAGGTTTGTAACTTAAACTTCTTCAATTTTGAGTTATATTTTTTGAAAAATGACATTTCATTTTCTCTGTCCTTAAATTTTAGCTTGGTTATACACATAAGTTCGATATTCC
The DNA here is from genome assembly GCA_026546835.1 of Erythroxylum foetidum. NCBI lineage: Eukaryota > Viridiplantae > Streptophyta > Magnoliopsida > Malpighiales > Erythroxylaceae > Erythroxylum > Erythroxylum foetidum. The sequence goes on along the minus strand of JANZLF010000001.1, from coordinate 13,145,339 downwards.
GATTGAGTTCGTCAAACCTATGTTTTGTATATATATTTTTTACTAAAATGTATGATTTATTGATTCAACAAACTTGAGAATGAAACTTATTAAAATAATGATATAGATATTGAGTTTTAAATATTTTTACATATATTTTCAGCAAATTTGAGATTGAAACTTAATAAAATAATGACATAGATATTGAGTTTTAAATATTTTTACATATATTAAATTAAAAGGTAAAAGATACTGGTAAGGTCGGTCGTGCTGGGCCCGAACCCAGTTGCAACGACCCGTGGGTCAATCGGTCCATTCCTCAACCAGCCTTATATCTATTGGTTATGTCAAGCCCAGGTTCAGTCCACGATCTCTTTGGCCCATCCGTAGGTCAAAGTCTCCCATGCAAACACGTAAAGATTTAAACCTAGTTATTACTTCGTATATAAGATACAACTTTGCCATAACAGAGGTACGTAATCATAACTTAGCCTTCTCTGCGTATAGCAATCTCACCTTCACCAAAGAGACTGACTTGAGCGTCGGAGGGGCTGATCGGGACACAACCCCC
>JANZLF010000001.1:13121597-13132047 GCA_026546835.1 Erythroxylum foetidum | reverse complement strand
CAGAACCCAAAAAAGAAAACGTCATTAATAGAAAACCAGAGGATGGCACAGAAATACATATATAGGCAAAAGTAACACAAGCAAAGAAATTAGGGTTTTGAGGACACCGACCAGAAGTGAGAGTGCGGACGAGGCCAGAGTGTCAAGCGCTATAGTCCTTGAAGATGTTATCAAACTTGTAATACAGTATATTCAAACCGGACCGGACCGGACCGTCCGGTCTGACCGAAAAAGGTTAAACCGGCCGGTTTTTATACAGAGATGTTAGTTGGTGAAACCGAACTGGACCAATGACTGGTTCAGACTTTTTCCGGTCGGACCGGACAGTCCGAACAGGTTTTTAAAACATTGCAGATTACAAATGAATTTCAAATTTAAAACTTAAAAACTACATCTTATCTATTCTTGAAGTCCATTATTATCTCTAAGAGGTTCTTTTTCTTTGCATTCAACAATAGGATTATCTTATCTTTGCTTTTTATTGTTAGGAGATTTCCTAATCTCTTGCTTTATCTTTACATCGTGGAGTCTAATTTGAATCATTATAAATATTGACTCCAAAATTGCCAGCTTTTTCTTTTGCTTTTAAAGACTTGATGCCATTTGTACAAGCTAGACAGATGTTCTCCGTGTAGAACCTTCTTTGTGCTTCTAGACTTGATTTAGTTTTTCCTCTCTTGATCATATCAATTTTCATTTTAACAAAATTCTCTACAACCATTGGGGCATTGGGGTCTTTTTGGATGGAGCTATTATTAGTGAGGAAAAATTACTCTTATCAGCATAGATTCAAAATCCTTTTTTGAAAGTGGCTTTCATGTCAGAAATAATAGACCTCATTCCAATTCCTCTACAACAGTGGATATTGGTTTCGTTGATCTTGGAAAATTCTTTCCTCAACTTCTTAGTTATCGTAATAGGAAAATGTTCTGATTTTTCGATCATGATAAAATGATATGCATCATATCATTCATCTTCGCAAAGTACAAACTAGCAGATAATATCTTTAGCATTAAAGTATCCTAGGAGGTATTATGGGGTTGTTCAAATAACAAATTTTAACTCCTTCCTGAATCCATTTAAGAAGTAAAGAAATCTCTGTAAACTATGGATTAGTTAAATAGATAGCATTTATGGTGCCAAAATCATGCCAATCAATATAACAAGTGTCATTATGCTGTAGAGAATATAAGTCTCTCATTATCTAGAAATGTGCTTAAATAGTAGGATGATTTTTAGAAGAGTTTTCAGTCATGATATTTTTTTAATATCTGAGATTTACGAGAAATATTTGGTCGTAAGGAAATATTATCAACAGTAACATCCTTTAGTTGAATCTGTTTATGTATAGGTAAAGATCTTATGGACTTGATCTTCATTTATCTTGATCTGGTTAAGCAACTTATAAAGATTTTGCTTTGAATAGTGGTAATGGTTTATCTTTGCTTTCCATACATGGCAAAAAGAGAGAAGTAATGAAGCTATTTCTTTTGATATTAAGAGGAAATTGACAATATCTAGCAGATCTTTTATATGTGCTTGATAGGTATCTATATCTTCAGGCATTTGATCTAAGAGATCAGATATGTGTTCTCCGAGATTAGCCATCCTTGGTTAAAAGTTCTGTAAGAATATTATTATTGGATTTAATAATTTCAATATCAAAAGTTTATTAAGCCAATAGAGTTTGTCATCTTATATATCTCTTACATTCAGGTTTAGAAGACAAATTATTCTGAATAAATGCTTTTACCTGAGTATTATCAGTTCTTAATAAAAATCTTTTTGGTAATAGAAAATAATAAAATTTTTGATAGCCTTTTACTATTCTCTTATCTTTGCTTTTTATTGATAGGAGATTTCCTTATCTCTTGCTTTATCTTTACATCGTGGACTTTGCTCTGAATCACTATAAGTATTGACTGAAGAATCTTCAACTTTTTCTTTTACTTTTAAAGACTTGATGCCACTTGTACAAGCTGGAAATGTTTTTTGTTTGCTTTTTTAGGTAGCAAAATCTTCTTTGTACTTCTAGACTTGATTTAACTTTTCCTCTCTTGTTCATACTAATATTCAATTTATCAAAATTCTCTGTAACCATTTGGGTCTTTTTGGCTGAAGCCACCATTAGTAAGAAAAAATTGTTTTTTCTAGCATGGGTTCTGAATCCTTTTGGAAGTCCAGAAATAATTGTCCTTATTCCATTTCCTCTATGATAGTGGATATTGGTTTCGTTGAGCTTAGAAAATTCTTTCCTCAACTTTGTATCTATCGCAATAGAGAAATGTTCTGATTTTCTGATCATGATAAAATGATATGCATCATATTGTTCTTCTTCATAAAAAACTGGGCCAGTAGATAATATCTTTAGCATTAAAGTGCTCCTAGGAGTTATTATGAGTTTATTCAAATAACAATCTTTAACTCCTTTGTGAATCTATTTAGGAAGTAAAGAAATCTCTAGAAATTCTGGATTAGTTAAATATATAGCATTTATGGAACCAAAATCTACCAATAACGAATAACAGGAGGAAAAGCTCTCTGCAAAAATTTATATGGGATCAACTAAATCCTTATGAAAGTTTATTTTTCCATTAGAGGGGGGGCTCATTCATGTTCTACAATCCCTTGTGAATACTCCACTCGTATGAAACGTTCTTAATATTAGTTGAGTACCTAGCTCTCCAATGGATTGATCAATAATAATACCTATTGGCTTCTCCCAATTCTACTAGGTCAAAATTAGTAGGACTCATATCCGGAAGATTAAGAAGAATTTAAAAAGAAACTTATTGAACTAGAAAATCTGAAAATTATTAGATCTAGTAAATCCCCACATTCTTCTCTAGTTTTATGGTTAGAAACCATGTAGAGATACTTGGAAATAAAGCAAGGATGGTGGTAAATTATAAAAAAATTAAATGATAATACAGTATTTGATGGATATTTTTTGCCTTATAAAGAAATATTAATAAACTTAACAAGAGGAAAATAATTTTTTTTTTCTAAATTTGACAATAAAAGTGAATTTTAGTAGATAAAAATGAATAAAGATAGTATTTCTTATACTACTTTCTTTACTTCACAAGGTCATTTTCAGTGGTTAGTAATACCCTTTGATAAAAAATGTCCCATAAAGATTCCAAATAAAGTGAATAATATTTTAAAATATCAAAATTTTATACATTGTTATGTAGATGATATTTTAACTGCTAGCAATAATATTTCGCAACATATTAGACAGCTTCATATATTTGTAGATTTATGTGAAAAAATAGTCTTGCCGTTTTAAAGAAAAAAGTTAAGATATGTCAAACGGAAATAGAATTTCTTGGAGTGGAAAGAGATGGTATAGGTGTTAAACTTTTACCTTATATTTTTGAAAAAAATTTGCAATTCCCTAATAGAGTACAAGATAAGAAAAAAGTTCAACGTTTTTTAGGTGTATTAAATTAAGAATATGATTTTATTCAAAATTTAGTTGAGATAAAAAAACCTTTTCAAATGTTTTTAAAAAATCAAATGTTTGAATTTTTACCTTATTGGATTGAACAAGTAAAGAAAATTTAAATTCTTTGTTGTACTCTATCTAAACTTTCTTTACCCTTTGATAAAGATGATCTAATCCTTGAAACTGATGCTTCCAATCATATATGGAGTGGAATATTAAAAAAGATAGATTGTGACAATGTTAATGTTAAAGTGAATGAGTCTTTTTGCAGGTATACCTCAAGAGCTCTTACATATTCTCAACATTGATTTCATTTAAATGAAAAAGAATTATTGTCAATAGTAAAAAGCTGTCAAAAATTTTATTATTTTCTATTACCAAAAAGATTTTCATTAAGAATTGACAATACTTAAGTAAAAACATTTATTCAAAATAATTTGCTTTCTAAACCTGAATATAAGAGATATGTAAGATGACACTCTATTAGCCAAATATAATTATGATGTTGAAATTATTAATCTAATGATAATATTCTTATAGATTTTTTAAACAAGGATGACCAACCTTAAAGAAGAGTTGATCTCTTATATCAAATGTTTTAAGATATAGATACTTGTCAAGCACAGATAAAAGATCTGATAGATTTTGCAAATTTCCTATGGATATCAAAAGAAATAGCTGAATTACTTATCTCTTTTTGCCATGTATGGCAAGAAAATATAAACCATTACCACTATTCGGAGCAAAAACTTTATAGGTTGCTCAATTAGATCAAGATAAATGAAGATTCCAAGTCTACAGGATCTTCATCTAAGTCTAGAGGCCGTTACTCCTGATATTATTTCCTTACGACCAAGTATTTCTTGTAAATCCTAGATACAACAAAAAACTATGATTGAAAGCTATTCTAGAAATCATCCTATTGTTCAAGCACATTTCGAAATAATGAGAGACTTATGTTCTCTACAAAATAATGATACTTGTTATATTGAATTTTCAAGGATATACCCTAGATTGAACTTTTTGCAGAGAACTCATCCTCAAACCATTTGTGATTGGTACGATTTCGGGCCATAAATACTATCTATTTAACTAATCAAGAGTTTCTAGAGATTTCTTTACTTCCTAAGTGGATTCAAGAAGGAGTTAAAGATTGTTATTTGAACAACTCCACAATAACTCCTAGAGACACTTTAATGCTTAAGATATTATATGCTGGCTCGAATTTTTACAAAGATGAATGATATAACGCATATCATTTTATAATGATAAAAAATCAGAACATTTCCCTATTATGATAGATTTGAAGTTAAGGAAAGAATTTTCTAAGTTCAATGAAACCGATATCCACTATTATTTCTGACATGGAAGTCGTTTTTGAAAAAGGATGCAAATTCTATACTAGTAAGAGTAATTTTTCTTCACTAATGATAACCCTAGTAAAAAATGTTGCAAAGAATTTTGTTAAAGTGAAAATTGGTATGATCAAGAGAGGAAAAATTAAATTAAGTCTTGAAGCATAAAGAAGAATTTTGCCACCTTAGAAAGCATCCCGAGAGCATCTGTCCAGCTTGTACAAGTGGTATCAAGTCTTTAAAACCAAAAGAAAAAGTTGAATATTCTGGAGTCAATACTTATATTGATTCTGATTAGACTTCAAGATGTAAAGATAAAGCAAGAGATAAGGAAATCTCCAATCATTTAAAAGCAAAGATAAGAGAATCCTCTTGTCTAATATAGAGAAAGATAATCTCTTAAAGATAAGGATGAACTTCAAGAACAGATCAGATGTAGTTTTTAACTTTTGTAAAATTGGTGTATAAATAAGCCCCAACTTCAATGATGGAAGGGCATCACTTGCATGCCTCACTCTTTATAATATCTCTTCATATACTCTCTTCTTATGAAATAAAAATCCTTTTTCTTATGCAGATAGAGTTTACATTTTTCATCTTAAAACTTTACTCTCCCAGCTTACTCTTTAGTCTATACCTTAAGGTAGGAAACGAAATAAGGTTGTGCTAGACTTTACTGAAGCATTCGTCAAGGGTGATTACCTCTTGAGTCTGGATCTAGAATGGTCGATAAAATACTTGATGAAAACTCAGTGAAGTTATGATCAAAACACTAAAGAAATAGGTCCGAAAGCATAATGGACGATTTTTGTTCTTCAAATTATTCATGACTTCTTTTTCTTGAAAATTTTTTATATGGATTAGATCTAGATTTTGTCAATTCTATAATCAAAATAATTACTTCTTTATATGAAGAAGTGATTGATATTATAATAGATAATGATAATTTGGAGGAAGAAGATTTAGTTAGAATAACTTTAATCTTCAATATCTTGAAAAGTTTAGATCTAATAAAAACCTATATTTTATCGCGATCTTAAAGTGATATATTAATATGAATTGATTTAGTCGTAATGGTTTCTCTTTTCTTGCCATACATGGCAAAAAGAGAAAAGTAATTCAGCTATTTCTTTTGATATCGAAGGGAAATTTGCAATATCTAGCAGATCTTTTATCTATGCTTGATAGATATCTATATGTTCAGACATTTAATCTAAAAGATCAAATATCTCTTCTATAGGGCTGGTCATCCCTGGTTAAAAGATCTACAAGAATATTATTATTAGATTTAATAATTTCAATATCAAAAGTATATTCAGGTAATAAAGTTTGCCATCTTATATGTCTCTTATATTCAGGTTTAGTAGGCAACTTATTATGAATAAATGCTTTTATTTGAGTATTATCAGTTCTTAACAAAAATCTTTTTGGTAACAAGAAATAATAAAAATTTTGACAACTTTTTACTATTATCAATATTTTTTTCATTCATATGGTATTGTTGCTGAGTATCTTTAAAAGTTATTGAGGTATACATTCAAAGAGACTAATTCACTTTAACATTAGCATTATCATAATCTATCTTTTTTTAATATTCCAGTCCATACATGATTAGAGGCATCATCAGAGGGTAAAAAAAGCTTATGTAGAGTAAAGCAAAGAACTTTAATTTTCTTTACCTGTTCAATCTAATAAGGTGAAAATTAAAATCTTTGATCTTTATTTAAAAGCATTTGAAAAGGTTTTCTTATCTTAGTTAAAATTTGAATAAAATCAGATGCATAATTTAATACACCTAAAAACCTTTGAACTTGTTTCTTATCTTGTAATCCATTAGGGAATTGCAAAATTTTTTCAAGAATATGAGGTTGAAGTTTAACACCTTTAAATTCTATTTCTGTTTAACATATCTTAGGTTTTATTTTTAAATAACAAGACCATGATTTTCACATGAATCTGCAAATATATGGAGATGCATAATATGTTGAGAAATATTATTGTTAGCAATTAAACTATCGTCTAAATAATAATGTATAAAATTATGATATTTAAAAATATTATCCATTTTTCTTTGGAATATTTGTGGGCACTTTTTAAACCAAAGGGCACCGCTAGCCACTCATAATGAACTTGTGGAGTAAAGAAAGCAGTGTAAGGAATACTATCTTTATTGATTTTTATCTGCCAAAATGCACTTTTATAGTCAAAATTTTTAAAAAATTGTTTTGCTCTTGTTAAGTTTATTAATGTTTCTTTATGAGGCAAAACAATCCATCAAATATTGTATTATTTAATTTTTTTAATAATTTACCACCATCTTTGCTTTTTCTAAGTATCTATGTATAGTTTCTAACCAAATATGGGGATTTACTAGAGCTAATAATTTTTAGATTTTCTAGTTCAAGGAGTTGCTTTTTAAATTCTTCTTTATCTTCGAAATCATATCTCATTGTAATTACTCTAATAACCTTTTGTTTATCTACCATTTCTAGCATTGCTTCTCTGTTTTTATCCTAAAATTGTAATCGATTACCATAGTAATTCCTTTTTATTTTTTGTTTAACTCCTTCTAATCCATCTTTGATATATTTTATCTGTTGGTATTTGTTTTCTATAATATTTTCTATTTTCAATAAAGGGTTACATTTTGGAAAAATTAGTTTTTCTTTATACCTACACTACGCTGAGTAGTGCAAGGTTTAAAAGTAATAGGGGTAAAATGACCATAAGGATGTTTAAGAAAGTTGACAATTATCCAGTGAGCACAAGAAGTTTTGAAATGGATTTGTTGTTTTAAAATATCAAATAAGATTTTATGAAATAATTGCAGCAAATTATTTCGTAGGGGCGTATATGTGTAAGTATCATAAAAATAAATGGGAGGACATTTAATTAAAAATGACCCTAAAAGGATTTGAGGTTGTTGTATACCGGTAGATAAATGTATATGATCATTAGAAATATCTAACCTTATTATAGGTTTTAAAGGTTTATGATATTGTTTAGGAAAAAAACTTGATTTACATAAGTATGAACCTGCTCCACTATCTATATAAGTTCCAAAATTCTCTATTTAATAATCTTTATAAGTAATTCTAATAAGAATATAAATACTAGTTAGACTAGTCATTATCTAAGAATATATATGATGTTATTGTTATAGTATAATTGTATTCCATATTCATTTATGTTATATGACTGGACTTGCTCAAGAAAACTAGTACCTAGTATTATCTCTAAATTAAATCCTACAGTTCAACTAATAGTCGTATATGTATTTTATTGTCTCCTATCTTAATAGTAGTTTCTATAGCATTATCTATTTGGTGCATGTCACCATTGAAATTTATAAATTGATAATGTTCTGTTAAGTGGAATTTTATTAAATTATTTATTAGATTATGATTAATGTAACTTCCACTTAAACCAGTATTGATGAAAATATAGAGAAAAGAGGAGAAGATATTTTTGACTGGGCTGAATCATGAGGGATCTTCAGGAGAGCAATAAGAGGGAGGTAAGCTCTCCACTATGAGAAGACACATGGAAAGGTAGCTTTCTGACATCAATTTGAAGGCAATATCAACAGTGAAAACCCAGTGAAACATTTCTTCCTTGTATTTATTGTCTCTTTCTCTCCTTAGAAATTTATTTTGTTATCCGATGTGTATGAATTTGGGTATTATGAAAAGATGATTTTATTACGTTCATTGGACAACTTTATTACAAACCCATTGTTAGAATATTCAATGTAATCTGTAATCTTCATGTTGAAATTCATTTATAGCGACTAATGACTCGTAATCATTAGGGATAATATAACCTAGGTTAAATGATGTATCGTATGCGGTTGTTTCCTTAATTAATCGATTTTTCTAATTCGGAATGCGATTTCCTAATTGAATTTAGAGATCATATTCTAAGTTATTCGGTTGCTAGGTTTAATTAATGATTATATCTTGATTAAACACAATCTAAGGGAAGACTCGGTTTAATAGATTAACCTATGATTAATAGTTTTTAGAAGAAGTTTGAGAACAATAAATCATCAAAATATGTTTAATTAGGGTATAGGTCGAGATAGAACCAAAGAAATAGTTTCCTAATGAATTAACCACTTTCATCACTTTAATGTTCTCTTTAATATGTTTTTCTTAGTTTAGTTTCATTTTATTTTCTTATTTCAAACCAAACAAATCTAAAACCCCCTAAGAATTAAACACTAATTAATTTTATTTCATAAACTTTACACACACTTTTTGTGGGATCGACCTAAACTCACTATTGCTACAGTAGTAGGTCTAGTTTGTTTTGACTAGTGGTAGATGTGCTGTCAGAAGGAATGGATACATCATATAAACAAGTTGTGCATGAGGCCTTTTTCACGATCGTTGTTGGACCTCAAATTTTTTTAAATTATTTATTATTTGTTTATGATTTATTTATTTGTGTTATTTTTAGTTTTAGTTTTAGTTTTTTTTTTAATTTTCTTATAATTGAATTATTAATTTAGTGGACTTAAGTAGAAATTAGAATTTCAGATAGAAATATTAGAATTAAATTAAAGTATTGTATGGTGATTAATGGATTAAAGGAGTTAGTAGATCAAATGAAAGAAGGGTAAAAGTGGAAGGACAACCAAAGAAGGGAGTAGTTTTGGAAGAAAAGGATAAAATATGTCTTGAATAAGAAAGAAGAGAAAAAGAAATCGAAAGAAGAGAAGAAGAGAGGAGAAAAATGTAGAGAAGAAAGAAGGAAGAGAAGAGAGTCGTGGGAGAAGTTAGGGAAGAAGAAACAAAATGTGGAAAGAGAAAAAATCAAGCTTGTGTAAGGTAAGTTCATCTTTCTTTCTTGCTTAGGTAGAGAAAGAAGTAGAGAATAGGTTGTGTTGAAAGAAGATGAGACCCATTTTGATTTTTATGAGTTTTGGAATTAGGGTTTGGTTTTACTAGCTTAGATGAACTATGGGTAGGTTAGGTTAGGTTTAAGCTTAATTTGTATTTATTGCATTTTTATGATTATTAAAGTTTATGAATTTTATTATAATATTGTTTTGAATGAAACCTTGGTTGTTTTAGGAAACCAAGAGAATCTTACCTAAGAGCAAAAGGGAAGACAACCTTGAGTTGGATTTTTGCAAGCAAATTAGGTGGGTAATTTATTTATAGTTATTGTGTGATTAGGAAAATTTTTGCCTATGTATGTGTGTATGCTGATTGCTTGAAATTGAATCGTTATGATTTGATGGGAAATGCATGATGCATTGTAATTATGTTATATTTTGAAAGAGGTTATAACATTTTGAATTAAATGAAAAGAAGGAAAAAGTATGAAAGTATAAGCATATGATAAAATGAATATGTGTTTTTGTTTAGGCAAGAGAGGAACCATTTCATTCGTCACATGCACGTAAACAAGAGCCTTCTCCCGGCTGCCCGTTTATGGCATATTAGCTCTGAAAATGAAGTCATTTTATTCATGGTATAAACTTCAGTTTCTTCATTTCGTACCCATGGGACCCCTCGAGCCATTTGTTGTGCATTGAATCTTTGAATTATCAAGTATGATGCATTTGAATGATTTGCTTAATGGCTAAAGTCTGTGTTATGTTTTATGTATTACCTACTTAATTATGAGTTTATAT
>JANZLF010000001.1:13111255-13121564 GCA_026546835.1 Erythroxylum foetidum | reverse complement strand
TATATATATGCATATGCTTGAGTTTGTGATAAATTATCGATGGATATAAATATATTATCCATTGAACATTGTAGCTCAACCCAATATTTTTCCATTCCTCATGTGCAGAACAAGAAGGTTAACATTCCTTGTAAGGCATCGAAAACTCCAAGATAGTTAGAGACTTTTGTAACTAAGTTAGTTCAATCATTTTGGGATAGCTTTATAAGCATATCAAACATTGAGCATCCACTTGTATTTGCATTAAGCTATTGATGTGTATGTTGATATGTAATTAAATCTAGGCTCAAATTGTGTTTGGATTTGTTAAGGAAATATGATTGTTTTTTTTTCATTTCTAAGTCTTTACATTGCATTTTTTACAAATCTTTTCATAGGTGTAAAAATTGTGTTTTGAATTCCAAGGAAAATCTGGAATAATCTAGGCTGAATTAGATAACATTGTCTTCTAGAAAGTTTTAGTTTATCCTTTTATCTTCCCAATGGTATAAAGTATGTGATTTTTAGATATTGGAGTCGAGATTTATGACCATTGCAAGTTAGGATGTTGTAGAGGATGTATATACGAAACAACTTTAGTAAATGTAGTGTTTTAAAACTTTTGGTGATGTGAGGAAGACCTTGTAGGAATCCATTTATTTGATTCGATCTTAGACTAATTCCCTTCATCAGATTTAGTCTTAGACTGAATGCCTCCATCTGATTCAGTCTTAGACTAAATGCCTCTGTCTGATTTAATCCTAGACTGAATGCCTCCGTTTGATTCAGTCTTAGACTGACTGCCTTCGTCTAATTTAGTCTTAGACTGAATCCCTTCGTTTGATCCATCTACACTTTTGGAAAGTCAAGATTTTGACCCTATAGATGGAAAAATCTCTCTTCAAATTCCTCATATTGTAGATCTCGAAGTTCTCTTAGAAACCGTCTAAAAACAAACATAATCCGATATCTCTAGTGAAAGTGATGCCAATTTTCTCGAAACAGGTACAATGTGATTGAGGGAAAAATCATGTTTGATTCTTTTAGTCATAACTTCTCCGTCCCACCTCCAAATGACTTGATTTTTAAAGAAATAGTTTCCTAAAACATTCCTCTATCTCTCTATAAGAATTTATATCTTTTGGTATTAATTTAAAAAAGATTGATTGAATCAAAGTAAGGGTATAAGTTAAAGAAAGGAGTTTACTCACGTCTTATGATTACAAATGTTGGGCTTCGAAAGCGAGGTCCAACATTGTTTGGTATCATAGATTAGGCTTTTTCTAGGCTTAGAATGCATATCAGGATGAATTATTGTGTTATGTGATTATTTTTTGCATTGTGAATTGATTAATTTCCTTAAGTGATATGCATATCATGCATATATGTAGGAACTAATATTAAAATGAAATGTAAACTAGTTATTAGTGTTTTCATTGAAGGAGTAAGATGTCACCTCGTAAAAGGACACGAGGATTTTTGCAAGGGTCTGTTGCACCTGAATCTCCACCAAGAGAGGAAAGTACTGATGAGTCAATAGCTCCAAGAAATACTCAGGATTTTTTAGAGCATAGTAGTTGGCCATCTCGGTCACAAACGTAGGAGTCGCCTATTCCGTCATAGTAAGTGCCTACCTGGGATTCAAGATTGTTTCAGACGTTTACTTAGGCCTTTGTTCAGATGATCCGCTTCATCTTTCAGCTTTACCCTTCGAGGTCGAATTAAAAATTGAATTCCAAGGATTGCAATATAGAGTGCAACCTCGGGTCATCTCACTTAATTGGAACCTAATGCAATGGATCTAAGCTAGCCTAAATGTCATGAGACGTAAACTAAATTGGTTAGGATGGGGGTTTTGATTCTTTGAAGAAACTAACAAAATTGAACTAATTGAAGGAGAAGCGTGTAAAAATTATTTTTGGATTTTTGGGAATAAGAAATTGAAAGTTAAAACAATGATCAAACGTAATAAAATCGTCTTGAAAAATGAGCTTTGGCTATCATAGTTCAAAATAAATCTTTCTGGGAGTGAAAATCATTAATTTTTCAAATGGTAAACCTTAAAGAACTCTTTAAGTCCAAGGTTTTAGTCAATAAACTCCATTGCTTAAAACCTTGTTGAATGCATCTTAGTGTGTGCAAAGGTAAGTTAATGCAAGTGGTCAATTTGTGATCTAGCATTATCTCAATATCAAATACAACTAGGTAGATAAAAGAGAATTAACAAAATCATAAAATGACATATATGAGACTTCATATATTCAAGCTCCAAGTTCTACATCAACGAACTCAATAACACAATACATTGTTCAACACTTGATTAAACTATAATCAAGAAAATCCAACTACAAAGCATAAATCCTAACTAAGGAGTTCATCACAATGTAGCTAAACATGAACAAACTACTCCCCTTTTAAGCCCATTGAACTCATGCCATTGCTACATCTTCAAGAGGGAATGGTACTTAGCCAAGCATTGCTTTTAGAGAACTCACAAACGGAAACCCACCAAGAGAATCCATGGCAGTAACAGCATATGATGAAGGTGGCGATAGAAAAATGGAAAGAAGTTATGGATGATGGTCAAGTTGAGAGAGGAAGAGCCGAGAGTTTGTGTATCTTTTGTATGCCTGTTAATAATTCTCAGCTATAACCTAATTGGGAAGGTTTTTAAATTAAGGATGCTTAGGTCGGGTAGCACAATGGGTGATTTTTTCGAAATTGATCTAGGTTTTCGAAGGTTGACCGCGACGACATATGTTTTTCACCGCGGCAAACTTTTCCCGAAAAGTTTTGCTTCGTTGCTGGTTCCTCCATCGCGGAAAACTTTTTTCGAAAGTTCAGCTTGGATTCTTTGTATTTTGCCGCAGTGACAGATCCACTTCGCCACGGTGAAGTTCCTGTTGCACCTTTTCTCTTGTTGGCTTCACTTCAGCCTTCTTTCACTCTACATCTTCTTTTTGAGTCCCTTTTCCTTGATTCTCCTACAATAAAAATGGTAATTTACAGTATCAATTGTTCTTAGAAAATTAACTAGTGCAAGTAATAATAATTTGTAACAAATTTTACCCTAAAATTATATAAAATAAAGTACACACTCAAGAGTCAATTTAAGCACAAAAGTTAGAGATAGGAATCAAAAAGTGTAGCAAGAGCCATGAAAATGTCTCCAATTTATGTAATAAACTTGAGCTCAATCAAATTCCCGCACACTTAGACCTTTGTACTCCTAGACAAATTTTATAAGGGACAAAGAGACACAAGTGCAAAAGAAAAATTCCAACCATGCTTAAAATAAGAGTAGGAAATTGACAAAAATCACTTTCTCAGAAATCAATCCAAGCAGACTGAAAGAATGTTAAGAAACTAAACACTATAAGAAATTAATCCAAGAGATTGAGCAAAAGAGATTTCGCTCAAAGTAAGGTGTTTGCTCTCATCTCACTTGTTTTGGGATAATTTCACTATAAAAATCTGCTTAGTCCATTCTCTACCATAAGCTTGTAATAGTTTTACCTCTCCATTACAGGAACTATGATTTCAAAAATCAAGAGGACTTTTCAAGGTTGTAATGGACTAAAGGCTAGATGAAATGGATGGAATGGACATAAGAAGAAATAAGTATGAACGTATGCACCACAATCATGAAATATATGTCAACAATAAGGCAATATTTACATAAATGACAACATAATTATTTCGTAACCCTTTTTTCTGATGAGAAAATGTTCTTTTGAGAACATATATATATGCATATTTTTTTGGAATTTTTTTCATCGGCTTTTTCAATAATCAATTTTTTGAAATAACTAGAAAAATGTGAAATAAACTATTGACACCATATAAAGATGCGTGCATGTGCTCATAAATTATGGCTCAAGAGGCTAGCAATGGATAGGTGTTTATAGGATTATGTTTGGGTCAAAGGGTTGTGAAAGAATGCCTCTATCATGTTAACAAAATTCTAGTTCATAAAGCTTTGATTAAGAATTGAAACATGTTCTAGAGAGATATTAAATAAGTAGATACACACAAAAATTGAAAAAAATGTAGGCCCAAATATCCTTCCAACAAGGTCAATATCTCAATGAACAATCTCAAGTTTTAAAAATATAGAGTGCTACTTTGTCAGCATACCTTCACTTACTTTGTGTTGAAAACATTGAAAATTAAATTAGCCAAAACCGACTATCATTTAAAGAATGGGAAGTATTTTCAAAAACTCAAGAATTACTTTGAAACTTATAAAATCTTTAAGATACGAGAGTGATAGGAATCTAATTAGGGAGAATGTTTGAATGGAGGAAAAATTTAAAAATCACTTCTATAAGAGTATTGCGCCGCGGCGAAACCAAAGTATGCTCACAAGCATTGCCGCGGTGAAGAAAGAGTTCGCCGCGGCGAAAAACATACACATGGCCGCGGTGAAGGCATAGTGCGCCGCGGAGAAAAACATTAGAAACTAAATTTTGCCACAATTACCAAGTTTAAAATTTTGAGCATTATGCACAATTGACTAACACAAACATTTAAATGGCCAAAATGAAACACAAATAAGAATTGTAAGATGGGAAAACCTCCCCCACACTTAAACATCATATTGTCCTCAATGTGAAGAACAAGTAACATAAATAAATAAGGTGAAAGGGAAAGGCGCATGAACAACAAATTGAAAGAACAAAGAGAATTATATACAAATGGTATGCAAAAAGTTGGACATTACAAAAAGGAACTGAGCATCCAACAAACTAGCTAGAAAAAGACAACAAAAAGAAAATACACGAAAAAACACTCGAACTATTCCTGGGGGTGATCATTCCCAACATCTGCAGGATCGGCTCCTGATGGGCTAGCACTAAAAAGTGGGTCATCTTCATCGGAAAAAAGATGAAAGTGGAGGTGCTGGGCGAGCAACGCATCCATTCGCCGCCGATATCGCCGATCTCGCTCTTATTGGGCTATGGCCTGATGAAGAGTGGCCCGGAGGGTAGCTAGGTCAGCCGATAAACCATTGACCTGGCTAGCTAGGGACTACGGAGTGATAGGCTCATGCGGAGCTGGAGCTAAAATATTGTCCTCGCGAGGCAAGGCCTCGGTATGGTTGGCAGTAACATCAGGAAAGGAGGGGGAATGGGTAGGGGTTGGTGTGGGTTGGGGTGGAGGTGGAAGGTGAGGCTGTTTGAGCCGGATGTACCGAAACAACGGGGCCGGGTCAAAATATCTATCATTAGGATATTCCAGGATGTTATGAACCCAGAATATGTCGGTGATGAGGTATGGAAAGATTATGGAGTTGGTGAGCTTAGCGGTCGCGATGGAATCGTGGAGGGCGGAAACAATGGCATGGACTATGTCGACCGAACGACCAACCATAAGAAGGTATAAGTATAAAGCTTGTTGTTTGGTGACGTAGGCTAGGTGGGAAGTGAGAATGATGTTATTGCTGATGAGATGAAGCCAAGGACGAGCTTCAGAGTGAAGATCGGAACACTTGAGATAGCATTGATAGATGCGAGGTTGATTCCATTTAGCACCCTCAAGATAGAGGGTACGAATGACATCATCCCAGGGATAATGGGGGATGAGCTGGTCGTAATGGTAATGGAAGATGGGAGGAAGGTTGTAGTGTTTGCGTATTTTGGCGGTGGTAAAGGCTGTAGGGATTGTTACACCACAGAAATTAATTTCCATGGGTTATGGAGGCAGGCATATGTGTAAAAGTGGCAAACAAATTTGTCATTGCCCTAGGCCTGAGGTTGGACTAAGCCCATAAGCTGGGATTGGACTAGTTAGCGAACAAAGGGATTATTGTAGGGGGTCAATGGAAAGGGTCGGTCCTTATGGAAAGGCCTAACGTCTACTTTGGTAGCTAGGTCAGTATAATCTGAGTCAGCGGGAGGATCAGAGTGAGGGGAGGAATGGGATGGACGGGAAGATTGGGATTGATGGGAGGAATCGAATTGATGAGAGGAAGCAGAGGAGTTAGAGGAGGTAGTGGGGGAGTGATGGGAAGGATTTTTGGTTTGAGGCATATTGCTGCAGAATACACGAAAAAATAAACATAAGGAATAAACAAAATTCACTAAAAATCAAAACCTGTAAAGCTCGTCGCAACAAAATTGGTCTTTCACTGCGGCAAAAACTGCACTCCTCACACCGCGGTAAAGAACGTCAGTCTGCCACGCTGCGGCAAAACAAGTGTTTTCGCTGTGGCGAACTAACCCTATCATCAGAAAATTAAGCGATGAAAGAACAAAAAAAAGAGGGAAAACTTACGAGAAGGAAGATGGGGTTGCAGACACCAACCACACACAGGATATGGCTGAAGGAGGATGAGAACAAAAGGGGATGTCGCAAGGTAACTTAGATTGGTCGCAGCAAAGTTTGAGTGAAAGAGACAAAAATGAAAGAGGGAGAAGAGGGCGGTAAGTTGAGAAAGAGGGGGAAGGGAAATGACGAAAAAGAAAGAGGGTAGCTGAAAAATCAGAAGAACATTAAGGGTAAAAGAGAAATTTCACTCGGAGATTTTGTGCTAAATGGTCTTTCGTCGCGGCAAAAGAATTAATGTACGCCGCGGTGAGGGCTACATAAAAATGTTCCCAGTGGCGAAAAAAATAATTCACACTGCGGCGAATTAGCTTGAGAGGTGTTGATGCCGCGACGACTGATGAGTTCGCCACGACGAAAAAATTAATTCATGTCGCGGTGAAGTGATCCACGCTGCAGCGAAGTCTTCTCGAGAGGCAAAGGAGAAAAGACATGAAAATTGCTAAATGGATACTCAACTCATATGCAAGTCCTTAATCATCATAAAACAAAAGGCAATTCACCATTTACACCAATTTCCTCTATCATAGAAGATGTGTCATACATTTAATAACATAAAGAATTCAAAGAGAAGATGAATTATTGAAGCAGAACACCTAAACCTAATTCCTACTAAAAACTAAATCTAATGCTATTGAAGTAGTTTCTCCCCCACACTTAATCAACATACTCATACGTAACAATGTCATCTTCAATCATAAAGCAGAAGTACATTCTAAGTGATGGAAGAGAAACAACCTGTTGCTCATGGTGGATCCTTCAGCTCTTGGGGGATGTTTGGCTCATAGCCATGCTGTGGCGAGGTAACTCGACCACTTCCTACTTCTGTGCTCACGTCCACACTCTGCAGTTCACCTGAAACATCGACAAAAGATAATTCCTCCAAAGAGTCATTAGTTAATGGGTTCATTGCCAGTTCAAACTCAGTGCATGCATCATAAACAACAATATCAAACATGTTAACTCATAGGAGCAAATATTCCTCATGGGGGTGTTTCATGGCCTCATACATGTTAAAGCTTACCTGCTGGTCTCCCACCTCCATGGTGATTGTACCCTCTTTCATGCTAATCATGGTACTAGCAGTCCTTAAGAATGGTCGACTAATAATCAAAGATGTATCCTGCACAACTTCAAAAAACATATCAAGCACATAAAAATCAGCATGAAAAACTAATCCCTTGACCTAGACTAAAATATCCTCTATAATGCCCATAGGATGCCTAATTGATCTATCAACCAATTGGAGTTCTACAAATGTATACTTAAGATTTTTAACTCCTAATGATTGATAAACAGACTTAGGCATAACATTAATGGCTGCTTTTAGATCTAACGAGGGTCCCCCTATGGTAACTTTACCTATAGTGCAAGGGATAGTGAAAGATCCAGGTTTTGGCATTTCACAGGGATTTGAGGTTTGAAAAGGGCTGATACATTCGAGCTCACCTAGACTCTCTCATTGGGCCTAAACTTCTTCTTATTGGTACATAGGTCTTTAAGGTATTTGGCATATGTAGGAACCTTTTTCACAAGATCAAGCAAAGGAATGCTGACTTCTACTTTATCAAACAAATCAATGATACCTTTTTCATGCTTTATGTTAGTCATTCGCTTGCTCATCAAATATGAATTAGGAAAAGGAAGGTCTTAAAGATTTACCTCAATTTTGGCTTCATTATCTCAATGCTTGTTTGATTCCCTATGCTCATGTGTTGGTGATTTTTCCTTATAACTCTCTGAAGTAGCTCCTTTGATCTTTGATTCAGACTTCCTTTCATTCAAAAGTGATTTCTCTTTGGAGCTCTCAAATTTCTTGATATTGTTCTGTAGTAAGGGCAATTCTCCACTATCAATCTTCTCATCACATTCTTCTTCCTCCTGGTGATTGAACCTCACTTGTTTCCCACTTTGTAGAGTAATTGCATTTAAACTTTTTTGGTTCATCACAATATTTGAAGGAATGGTTCCATTGCTTCTTGCTTGGTTTTCACTCATGTTGTTGGACAATTGAGTGGCAAAAGAGTTAATGTTTTCCACTTTTGTCTTCCATTGCTCCATTCTCTTTTCCAAGACATTGAACCAAGAAGCATTCTTTGAAGATTCTTGCTGAATCAGAGAAGCGATGGCATTGAATTGATTGTTGTTAGAATTTTGTTCTTCCTTTGTCAAAGTCATCATATTTTGCAGCAGTTGGTTGGTATCCTCCTTTGGTGGGACAGTCATGATTTGCTATTGGTTGGGGAACTGGTTGGTGGAAGTACCAGCTCCTCCCCCTTGTTGAAATCTGTTTTGAACCCGTCCCTCTTCATTCCTCCAACTAAACCTAGGGTTGGCCTTCCATTCCTCATTATAAGTGTTGGAGTAGGGGTCCCATTTCTAATTTGGTCGTCCCGGATACACTGCAGACATTTCTTTAAACCGATTGGGGCAAACATTGGATATGTGCATCACTGACCCACAAGAATCACAACTAGGTGTTGTGAGATCCATAGAAGATGTTGGGTGATGCACATTCATATTCTTCAGCCTTACAGTGATGAAGGATAATTGTGATGTCACTTTACTCTCTAAAGAGTCAACTTTTAACTCTAAACTCTCCATTTTTTTAGATTGAGTTGTTGTAGTGCCCAACTCATGCACTCCTCGGGTCTCTCTAACACTATATTGTTAATGATTTAGAGCCATCTTCGTGATCAAATCCCATGCTTCCAAAGCTATAAGATCAATCAATAAACCTCTCGTTGTCGCATCTAACATACCTTTGTCTTGACTTTTCAATCCATCATAGAATTATTGCACTAACTGTTCATCCGGTATTTAATGGTGGGGGCATCTAGATAACAAATCTTTGAAGCGGTTCCCATAGTCATAGAGAGACTCATCATAATCCTAGTGTGCTGAATAATTCTCCTTCCTCATTGATGAAGTGCAGGAAGCTGGAAAGTACTTCTCCAAGAAATTCTTCCTCAGATTGGCCCAGCTATGGTAGGCATTCACCACATGCCTTGGAAGACTCATGTACCACTCTCTTGCTTTTCCTTTTAAAGATAGGTGAAAAACCATCCATAGAACTTGATCAAGCAAAGCTCCCACTGGTTTCATACGTTGACAGATCATAGACAAGGATTGCAAATACATGTAGGGATCCTCTCCTGTTAAGCCATGAAATTTAGGAAGAGAATTAATGAGTAATCCCTTAACTTCAAAATTAACATCAAAATTAGGACAAACAGCAGTAAATGGATCATAATTCACATCAGAAGTTGTTGCTTCCCTAATAGTCCTTCTCCTTGGATTCCCATTATTTTCACCTAGTCTCTCATACTCCCCATTGCCTCCATTATCACCATTCCTAGGTTGGTTAACATGAAAGTTAGGGTTTTGGAGAAAAACTGGGTTCTTGGCCATATTCACTCCTTCTAAAGGTTGCTCTCACTACCTTGCTCACTTGACTCTTCTTCAACAAATCCTTTACTTCTCTCTTTTGCTATTCTCTCCTTTTTGATTTTTCTCAAACGTCTCTCAATTTTAGGATAAAAAGGTACCAACTTTGCTTTTCGGGGCATGTACAGGAACAATTCAAAGGAAAATAAAAAGTAACAAAATTTATTCGCAAGCACACAAAGTCAAATAAAAGATGAGTTGTGATGGATGCAAGTGTATAGTGTGTGAAAGTACGTATGTATGGCTCAAACAGTAATCAAAGAAAAGACTCAAAAACTATCCGAATGCAAAAAAAGGAATGCTAAATATGAAAAGTCCAACTGTGATTGTATGCTTGTGTTTGTGTTTTCAAAAATTTAAAACTATGCAGAGGAAAACAAAAATCCTATACTATTGACAAATATGACACTAAACTATTTAAAATGAAACGTAGAAGAAAAGTTCCTAAACTCATTGTGAACAAAAATGAAAACGGATTGTTGGAGTTATGTAAATATAGTGCCTTGGAAAGCAAGTGTATTTACATGTAACTTTATCTTCTTCAGTTACAGTTTTG
>JANZLF010000001.1:12934927-12958164 GCA_026546835.1 Erythroxylum foetidum | reverse complement strand
CTTTGTATTATTCTTAATTTTATAATTGTATGATGATGATTGTCTTTGTTTATATTAATTGTGATTATTATTTATATGTAAAATATTTAAAATTATTATTATTTCATATTAATTGTAATTATTATTTATTATTAAGATTTTTGAAAGCATGGTTGATGTAAACAGTAAACTAATAAAATGTATAGTACAACTGTATAATACACCAATATGAATTATTTTAAAATTTTTAAAAATTTTAGGGACTATTTCATAAATTTAAAAAATTTCACAAAACGGTACCGATATCAACCGATACTGGTACAGTTTCGTTTCAAAGCTCAATCTAATACTAAATCTGGTACGGTATTTATAACTTTGACAAAGCTTGTCAATTATGAGATAAAAGAACTATGTTGTTTACAAAAGCTTTTAGGTTCTATGATTTGACTTGAAAAAGGCAATGCGAGAATACTGTGTTTTCCTTTTGAATAACGTGTAATTAAACATAACGAAAGACAAAGATCTTCCATCTATGTGAGGCCGCTGACATTCCTGGGAAAATAAAAGGAAGCTACTCAATTTCAGTACTAAGGGAGCAAAGAAGCATTCAAGAACGGTAAATAGATAAGAGACAACCGATAAAATTATAAAAGCTCTAGAAGTTGACAAAATGAATTAGTCAAAATGTGACATGCAGTACAGGTAGTTCTGCACTTATGTGTGGACTGAACTGCAATGTCTGATTACATCATTAAAGGTGGACAGACAGAGAAACCAGGATTCAGAATCCAGAATTCAGGTTTTTGTTTTCTCACTTTTGGCTTTATTCCATAGCTGAGTTACTATAAAATTGATGACATAAAGGAAAAGGACAGTTCAAATTAAAGTAAACAAGTTATTAGATAGAGGCTTTTAGTTCCCAATTGGTAATTAATTTGGGTTAAGCTATGAGCAATGACATGTAAGTTTGAAACCAATCCTTTCATTTTCTTTTTGGCCAAAGCTATTAATTCATTTTAAAGTTTTTTTTTCATAAAAATTCAACTAAGCCTTTACCTTTACCTTTACCTTTACCTTTTCTTTTTCCAGGGAAAGTACAGCACATAGGTGCCAAATTTGCAGGTCAATTAGTGGATGCAATGACTTGCATGTTCATGGTGATGGTGAAGAACTTGTGGTAGGACTTTATTTGAAAAATACGATTTTACATCCCAAAAACAATTGAAATCTCTATTTTAAAAAAAAGATAAAATTTGGAGACCAAAGTATATTACGTTGAATTTTATTTACATTTCTTTTTTTAATTCATAAAATTTTAGATGTTGAAAGTTCTAATTGTTGTCATTTTATTGCATAATTTTTTTTAATGGGTAAATACTATTTGGGAAAATCTCCCATATTTGAGTTTTGTCCTTCGTATACACTTGAGTTTATCTACCAAAACAACTAGATAGAGACTACAAACTCTACCCATATTTTATCTTGTTATTAAAAAAACTTTACTTATATTGAGCTTTAACATAATTTCTTGTTAGTGCTTCACCGCAGAAAATACTACTCCTTTTATAATTTATTTTGAAGGTTTCTCTAGTTTTATCTTATAATTTTGTTTAATTGCATAAACGGTAATTTGTTTAGAGGGCTATATATTCTTATTACTTTGTATATTTTAAAGGGTAAAAATAATGTAATTAATACTATATTTGACTTCATATTAGATTTGATTCTACTATGATATTAATACTAGTACCAGTTAATATCAGATATCGATTTAGATAATTTTTAAAAATTATAAAATATTTCTTAAATAAAACAATCTCTCAATATATAATTTTGAAACCTCATTTTAACCATATTCCTAAAAATCATAATAAGATAAATTGGATATAACAATTATCTCTTTATTCTTATTAATATTATTTGTCTCATATCTCTCTTATAAAGAATAACTATAATTATTACAAGAAAAATATTATTTAATTATCAAACATATATAAAACTAAGAATAATACAAGATATTTAAAATATTACAATTGATTGCATCAAAACCTCAAATAATAAGAATAATATAGGTTCATAAGCATAACAAAAAGAGTTTGCATCAAGGAACACGCCAAAGTATAAGTAATACTTGAAATAAAAATACTTTCAATTAAAAGTTTTATGTTTATATTTCATATATAGAATTTAAAATATACATCAAGTGCAAGTAAAATTAAAAGAAAAGATTAAAAAAAACTTGAAATTTTATTTAATGACATATTCGCTCAATTTTTATTTGATACAAAATCCTCATCATTGAAGAGATTATATCATCACCATCGTTTATACTCATTACACCAAATAACTTCTTAATAATATTCCATCCAAGATCATCTTCTATGTTAGGCTCATCGATAAAACTTAATTTCTCATATATATAATATGCTAAAATATTAATATGGCCAATGCAAATTTGATTTATAGAACTACTTATTCTATTAAGAGTTATAGTAAATAAATAAATTCATATTATTAAAAAAATTATATTCGACTTAATAATGATAATAACATATCTTCCTCAAAGCTTCAAGTTGTATCGAATAAACACTAAATCATTTAATCTTGTATGTTAAAGTTTTTTTTAAAATGATGAATTCAAACATGCCCAATCCAATTCACACTTAGTTGTGCTCATACATTCAATCAAAATTTGAAATGTAAACCTTTACAATGCTATAATATTGTTTCTAAATTGGCCTCACCAAGCAACTATAAGGTAACAAAAGTAATCTCATAAACAAAATAAAATGATTTTAGTTTTAAACTAGTAACAAATTTGAAGAAATAGTATATGGATTAAGTTTTTCCCTTTGACAAATTGTAACAAGCATCCTAAAATCACCGCTTGTATCTTTGTATACCTCCACTCATGAACTAAAGAAATCTTGCAACTTCTCATGTGAAACAATTATTGTGATAGTTAATAGTACTTCATTATTAACTTTAGCTTTCATTGTAAAATTTGGTCTAAGATAAACACTAGGATTCAGAAATGTTCCAATAACTAAAAATAAAAAATAAAGTTGTCTTTCACATCTTTAATTGATGATTGTAAGATAGGGTGCATACAAGGAAGACCTATTTTTTAAATTGAGCTTGATTGTTTACTTTGCCGTTTCATGGCATCATAAAAGTAACTCATTATTATCTTCTCATCACTATGAGTTAAATGAAGGACTTTTACTAAAGACTTACAAATTTAGATAACAAATTGACATTAGGAAAAAAATTCATGATCTTTAAGTATAATTCTAGAACATCCATTTTAGCATTAGACCTAGTATGCTAAGATGCAACTTACTTATCTCTTGTAAACATTTATCTCAACTCTTTCTTCGTTATACCAAAACATTTAAGTGACAAGAAAATAGTTATAAAACTTGTAAGGCAGGAGGACATAAATCCCTACTATTGGTGTACGATTTTTCTCGTTTACTGCACAATTTCTTCAATAATATGAAAACATCTAGCATCTTCTATATTTTCAACATCATGTCAATGTAATATGCAACATAAAGAGTCCAATAAAAAGAATTGTGCGTATTTTGCAACCTTTTCTCAGTTGCTTTAGATGTAACATCAATGTTAGCAATGAATTATACTATATTTTTAGGTTCAACTTTATTAACAACTTTATCAAATATATATAATAGAGTATCAACATTTTTCATAAGGTCAGATGTACCACTATACTTCAAAAACATCATCTTCTTCACAAAATAAACCAAAAATTAACAATAAACTCTTATTATCTATTTATCTAACCATCACACATGATTGAATACTCATAAGTTAACCAATGCCATTCTTCTTTCACTCAAATAATATTCCATAAACAACATTATTTAGAAGATTACCTCTATAGTTATCAATTGAAAGAGCTTTATACCCTAAACTATAAGCGGCAACAACATCCACCATAAATTGGTAATAATCAGATTGAGTAATATTAAATGACGTACCTGCATCATACCAACTTCTAGTCAGTGTCATATCCATATTATAAGTTGCTTCTTTAGATTATAATGCATTAAGAATCGAAGATTAAGCTCTAGGCATTGTTTGTGAAGAAAAAAAGCTAGGCATATGTCTTCTTCTCTTCCTCACATAAATTATAGCAATCCCTTTTTGTTAGGTAGGAATGCCACCTTCAATATTGCTAGTATCATCCTAACCAATACAAAAAGTTATTTTACTAGCAATTTTGTAATTAAGTCTTTACTTCTTTCTTTCTCATTCTGTTACTTTTCAAGCAAAATCTTTATTTTTCATTTCACATCATGACTAACTTTCTTGCAAGGTCCTATAATATTTCTAATCCTCGCTAATTGTTTCTTTAACTTGATGATTCTCTCACCTTTAAAATATTTGTTACAATATACATAAATAGTATGGCTATTCATACTAGGAATTAATGTCGTATAGGTCCAAGGTAGATCATCGAATCTTCCCAAAGAGGTTGAATTATCATGAGTATTTGAACTTCTCTCAATTTACTTATAAAAATAAATAAATTAATAAATATATCAAAATTAAATTAATAACTTTATTTTAAAACAAAATGTTCTTCTAACTTAGTTTCATTTTCAACTGCAATATGCCCAATGCAAGTACATTTATTGCTCATATATATGAAATGATCATTAAGTTGGAATTGAATGTGTGATTAAGCATATTTAGAGTATAACCATTTACCTAGCTATTTACATTCCTCACTTCTTTTGTTATGTCTATGTTGAAATCAAAGTTTTCTAGAATCATGGCATTTATATACACATTTTACCATATACTAATCCTTGAGTCTACTGTAGCTTCCAAGAATTGTCAACCAAGAGCATTACATAAGCTTTTTTTATATTTTTTTTACTAAAAAGAATATTATGTTTGAGTATTACACTTTTTATATTTATATTACGAATATAAAATTTTACTTATACATTAAGTGCATGTGAATTTAAAAGAAAGAGAAAAATGAAAATTTTGAAACATCATATAATGACATATCTACTCAATTTGTATTGATCTCAATTTTTATTTAGTATAAAATCCTCATCATTGAAGGGATATCATCATTACCATCATTTGAACTCATTGCACTAAATAACATATTAATAATATTATATCCAAGATTATTTTCTAAGTGTCTCTCATTGATAAAATTTAATCTCTTATAAATATAATTCATCAAAAGATTAATATAGTTAAGGTAAATTTGATTTATAGAACTACTTGTTCTATTAAAAGTTTTAGTAAACAATTAAAATAAAATAATTAAAAAATATATTCAACTTAATAATGATAATAACATATCTTACTCAAAACTTCAAGTTATATCAAATAAAGACTAAATCTTTTAATCTTGTATGTTAATTTTTTTAAAATGGATGAATTCAAATATGCTTTAATTCACTTCACACTTAGTTATGTTGATACATTGACTCAAAATTTGAATTATAAACTGTTGCAATTCTAAAATGCCACTTCTAAATTGGTCCGACCAAGCAACTATAAGATAACAAAAGTAATCTCATAAATAAAATAAAGTGATTTTAATTTAAAACAAAGTAACAAAAGTGGATAAATAAGACATGGATTAAGTTTGTCTAATAGGAAAATTACAATGGGCATCCCAAAATCACCACATGCATCTTTGTATATCTCCATTTATGAACTAAAGAAATCTTACATCATCTCATATGAAACAATTATTATGATGGTTAATAGTACTATGTTATTAACTTTTAACTTTCATTGTAAAATCTAGTCTAAGATAAATACTAGGATTAAAAAAATCCCAAAAACCAATAGTAAAGAATAAAGTTATCTTTTTGATCTTTCGTTGATGACTGCAAGATAAGGTGTATACATGGAATTCCTATTTTTAAATTGACCTTAACTGCTACCTTCAGCCTCTCCATGGAGAGTGTCCAAATTTTTACTTTTGACCCTTTGAAATATCATTTGTTAGAGCTTATAATAATTCAACCTTATGTGCTCGATTATCCCATAAAAGTGACATGTAGGTATGAACTTTCGGTTCTTCCTTGAGATTTCTCCTTAGACAAATTTGATCGCACCATTTTTCTCATTATTCGACTTAGAGCATTCATCTTTATAGCCAAGTCCTTGGAGATCTCCTTTAATCTAACCAATTTTTAGCAATTGTTTTAATTTTTTTGTACCTCCAATTAGCATCCTTCCTTTCTTCATATTGACCAACTTCAATTTGGTTTCACCAAGATCATCTAATGTGGACAATAACTTCTTCTTTAGATCTTGAATGATGTTCTTCATAGAGAGATTTTCTTTCTTTAGCTTTTCATTTTCTTGTATGTTTGCATACATTAATTAATAAGCTTCACATGTATCCTTCTTTTTTTTTATCAGAACCACTGTCATCACTATCATAATCTAAGGTTAGATTTTGAGATGATTCATTTGTGTTTTTTCCAGAATTTTCTGATTTATCCATGTTTTCATCGTTAGTTTCTTTCTTCTTGGTTATCGTTAAGCAAGCAATTGGACTTTTGTTGTACAAAGCAACTAACACATCATTGCCCACAACTTCTTCTTCACAACTATACTCAATTTTGGATTCATTCTTACACCAAATGCTCGTATAAGACTTCCCTTTTCTCTTCTTTAAGGTGTTAGCACATTCTGCTTGCACATGTCTGAAGCCTTGACACTCATGACATTGAATTTTCTTCATCTTTCACCCTTTTGAGTTTTAGCTTATTGTTTGAAGTAACTATTTGATGAACTCCCACCATTTTACCTAAATTTGGGTCTATCATGCTTCACTTTCTTTAACCACTTGTTGAAATTCTTGTCAATAACTCTATATCCTTATTCTCAATAGATTTATCTTCTATGTCATTCATGACTTCACCGATTTTAGCTTCTAATGCCACCCTTTGCTCCTCTCTTATTTTCCCCTCAATAAATTCATCTCAAAATTGATAATAATTCCAATTAACTTATCCAATGATAATTCAATGATATCATGAGCTTCCTTGATTGTTATAATTTTTGGTATGAACCTCAGAAGTAACGATCTCAATGTCTTTTTAACCAGTTTTAGGTTAGAGTATTTTTTTCCCAAGTTGATGTGCTTGGTTTGCTATGTCACATAGTCTCTTATGGAAGTCTCCAATGATTTCACTCTCATCCATCTTTATCTCTTTAAATCTCACAACCAACATCTAAAGTTTTGAGGTATCACAGATTTCAATCCCTCATATATAGTTTGCAAAGTGTCTCACACTTCTTTTGTTGATTTACAAGCTAATATCATTGAAAAGCAACCTTCATCAATACCACTAAAGATGACATGCATGGTTTCAGAGTTTCTAAGTGCTCTCTTTTCTTCATCTCTTGTCCATTGAGATGGATCTTTCAGTACTACTTCTCCCTTGTCATCAGTTATAACTGGATGTATCCAACCATGTAACATTGAGTTCTACGCTTTTGATCTCTGTGCCTGAATAAAGACTCTGATTTGTGATTTCCATGTAAGATAATTAGAACCATTCAACAACAATGCCCTGATGATTGATGCCCATTTTTTTATATCCATAATTGCAAAATATGGATCTACAATAATTTGATGTACTAAGTTCTGATTCGGTGACTTGTTCTAATACTAATTGAAAAATTCGAAAGGATGTAGTTTCACACAAATTATGAATAATCACTGTTGTTATAAATTTTTTTGAAAAATATGAAATAAAAAATCAAATATGTAATAACAAATTAATACCCGAGATTTTGTAACGTAATTTGACATACCTTGCCTACATCTGTGGGGCTGTCATCCAGCTTAATTACTTTCATCTGTGATACAACAATAGTTTTATTCAAGGCATTACAGAGCCGACTCACTCAACCCTTGACACTATTCCTCTTCTTTACTACCCGTGAAAGTAAATCACATTAAATAGTATAACCATCTCGTATTAACCTTAACAAAAGATTTTCTTAACAATATTTGATAATAAAATATGAAAATAAAATAACTGAAGTGATTGAAATAACAAACGAACATAAACAAAGACATTTGAGAAAGAAAAACAACTTCCCTAATAATTCCAGCTTCTAAATGACAAATTGGACAGTTGTTCGCCAATGGTACTGCCGTATTCAGCAACTAGATTTTTCGGACATCACTTTCACTATCGACAACCACATAATCAAGATCAAAACAGTTCACTAAAAGCCATACGAAGGATGAAGAATAACAGCACACAGAGAGTACATAGATCGAAAAATAAATCAGCTGCAAAGCTCTCAAAGAACACCGTCAATTGTTGTTGAATAATTGAAAGATACTCAGTCAAAAACCAAACACGATGTCAACCAAAACATAACATATGTGCCAGATTGCCAGCCAAGTATCATGTAAACCAGAAGAAAAATCTTAGCAGCAAAAATACCCACTCAATTACACATAAGAAATGCAGCTCAAGCCCCTTCAGCTTAGGTTTATGATACATGCTGAAACTACCCAACCAAGACAAAGCAGTAGCAAAACTGCCCAATCAACTACGTAGCCATAAGAAAAATGCTGCACATACACAATTAATGACAACAATACCAAAGAAAATTGGAGCACACACACATAAGTCAAATCACTTAAAACTCCAATAGAAAAATAACTGCAGCTTTTTTTACCAAAAAACTATGACATTTACAAATTAAACGTAACTGCAAAATCTTATAGAAGTAACGTGATTCAACCTAGGTTGTGTGATTCACCCAGGAAAACTTGTAACAGATAAAGTTCTATTGTAACAGAATCAGCTATTTAATATTATCCCAGATAGCTCTAAAATCCCAACCTATAGGTCATACGAGAATTGTCGTTGATTCATACTAAAAACGACAGTCCTTCAACCATAGTCCAATTGCAATCAACCAACTAAATCTCCAAAGAATATTCTATTCCATCTTGATTAGAATTTAAAACTAATGAATATTACCTTAAAAGTCCAATTATCAAATAATGTCTAAAATAAATTAATAAGATATATAACATATATCTTAATATGTCTAATACTAATTGAACCTTTGATCTCCTATGTTACCAAATTAACTTCTTTTATGATTGTTAATATATTGAGTTAGACTTACCTTGCTTGTGATATAGTTGTTTATTTTCTGTTTGGTTATTATGATATAGTTAATACCGATTTAGTTTCAACAGAGATGATGATTGGTTGGTGAGAAAATCATAAAATCGAGGCAGAGATTTGGTGATTGTAATCATGCATGCTTGAGTGGGTGAGGATACAGGGACGATAATTTGGGAATAAATCACCTGTTTTCCCTATTATGTTCCACTCTATTCTCAAAACCTTTCAGCTATTCAATTTTCATTTATTTATTATAATAGATAGATGAAAGGGCTTGGAATAAAGTGATAATAGAATAAATAGAACAGATGATCTGTCCTAGTTGATTTATGAGTTGCATGGAGGTTTCCTTTTCAAATATGATATATTCACTTCTGTTTTTTTTTTAATTTTCTTTTTTGGTCTCTCTCTATCTTCTTGTCAAGCAACCCATCCTTTGTGTTTTTTAAATTTCTGAAAATGAAAGCTTCTTCTTCTTCGTTTTGCTTATTGCCCACCAGGTGGCAACATCAAGCATATATTATGAAGGGAACGGTTTGTTTTCATGCTTATGCTAATAATTAAGGAATCTTATCAACTGAAGCTTTCTTTACTGACGAGGCTGCTAATGTTGTTCCAAATTTGACACTCAAGTCCTCTTCCTACATTAAAACTGTCATTTAACCATAACACGTTTCAAAAAAAGTACAACTTGTTTACAAAACATGTACTTATACCCATCTTTAGAACAAGAATTCCACATTTCAATGATTTGATTTCCCTCTTAAAGCATTGTTCCCACTTTAACCGAGTCAATGCACTAAAAATATCACTTTCACTTGTTTGGTGGCATCCTCCTAGGGGTAGGAGCTAACTGCTACCAGGGATTATAATTAAATAGTTGCATTAATTTTGAGATGTACGTGTAAATTATTGGTTACTTGAGTAAACTTACATCCTCCATGAGAACCCCGGGATTGCCTTGCCTATGAGAATCTTTGTGTTGTGCTATCACAATTCACAAAGCCAAAGAAAAATTACATTTAACATTTTGTTCTTATTTTAATACGATTAATAACAACAGAGTGAAAAAGGAATTAGCTGGCGAAAGGATAATCAATAAAATGCCAAGTGGTCTGCCTTTTCCTTGTCAAAGTCTCCACTATTTTAGTGCTTACAAAAGCAGCTGCAATTGCAAAGCAAAGCACACCCCTTTTTAGCATAGTAAACCAGCTCTTTCTCTCACTCGTTTCCACACACGTTTTACTGCCAAGAGTTTGAAACTTTCTTGCCTCATCATCTTCCCCTCCTATTACATATGACTTAAAAGAAAAGAAGGGATATAAAACCAGTTGGTTTTACTGATTTTCTAGGATTTCTCTTTGATACATGCGTATGTACATTTTTCTGTTCACATGAAGATGCATTGAACAAAGTGTGCTCAGGGGGGGATATTTGGACCATAAAGATCATTGCTTTGAAGGGATCCTTTGGGTCATAGTTATGCCCTTGAAGAAGCTTGCTATGTGCAACAATGTGGTTGGGGTTTTGTTGCTGGGTTTATGTGTTTCTTCTGTTTCTGCCTCTGTTTCTTATGACTCAAGGGCTATCACCATTAATGGCCAAAGAAGGATCCTTATATCTGGATCCATTCACTACCCAAGAAGCACCCCTGAGGTATTATTCCAAATGTACTTCATTCACGCTCTTGTGTACCAAGTTCTTTATTGAAAAAAAACTTTTTCCCTGTTTTTTGGAGCTTCTCCAAATGGGCACACTCTTTGCCGTCTCTGGTTTTATCGTTTGTACACTGACATTTAAATTTAAGTTTTTCTGTTTTGGCCTGACGGTTTTGGTTGAGAATATGACAGATGTGGCCAGATCTTATAGGGAAGGCCAAAGAAGGAGGAGTTGATGTGATTCAGACTTATGTTTTTTGGAATGGACATGAACCTTCACCTGGAAAAGTAATTCGACCAAACATATTTGTCTTTGATATTTTTGTTTACAGTTCCAACTTTTGAATTCTATTTTTTTGCAACTTTTGTCTGTATAGTATTATTTCGAGGGAAACTATGATCTGGTCAAGTTTATTAAGCTGGTGCAGCAAGCAGGTCTGTATGTTCATCTCAGGATTGGACCTTATGCCTGCGCTGAGTGGAATTTCGGGTAATATACCAACGTTTTTACTTCAAAGCTCATAGTTTCGAGAACTCAGTTCGCTTATGAAGTCTTAAACAGAAATCCCCTGCTTAAATTTCAGGGGTTTCCCAGTTTGGCTCAAGTACATTCCTGGAATCAGTTTCAGAACCGATAATCGCCCTTTCAAGGTGAGGAGTTTTTGTAGTTTCTTATGTATATACATTAACCCTTGTTACGGTTTTCTTCCATTTTAGAATTGGTTTATTTACTTATCGAAATTAAATTTTTTATACAGGCTCATATGCAAAGATTCACAGCAAAGATTGTTAAGATGATGAAAGCAGAAAGTTTGTACGAGTCTCAGGGTGGTCCAATTATTTTATCCCAGGTAGCGAAATTACTGCTTTGTTACTCTTATTGGATGCTTACAAATTCAATAAAAAACCAGATTTTGTATATCCAAGGGAATATGAAGTCCGTTATTTTATCATTGGTTTTACGGAAAATATACTAGAGGAAGTGACTTTTCCTTCTATTCTCTACGTTTCAATGTGTATGGCAGATTGAGAATGAGTATGGACCCATAGAATATGAACTTGGTGCACCTGGTCAAGCTTACGCTAAATGGGCAGCAAATATGGCTGTAGGTCTGGGCACGGGTGTCCCATGGGTCATGTGCAAGCAAGATGATGCTCCAGATCCTGTTGTAAGCTATGGACTAGTGCTATTTTAACTTTTTGTAATACCTTTTGTTAACCTTTCTTTTCGTACTCCATATCCAACTCAGTGATGGTCATGGTCCGCATGTTATGTCGCCTCACGGAAGATCTTCTGTTCCATTTTGCTGCGCTCTGTGCATGGATGGTTGGGATTTATTCAGGCACAGGCACAGGCACAGCAGGATGGGAACACCAGATCTAAAGCCCTCACTGCTTTAAGTGGGGTTATTAGGTGATAGTGTGTTGGTTGCTTTGTTGTTGTGCTTCAAATCACCTGTCCCATTAACTTCAGATGTTCCCAATAACATGCAATTATTGGGAGAGAGAGAGAAAAATTAGATGGTTGATTTGAAGCCTGTTGTTGTTGCCTGAAATGAAGCGTTATTACTTATTCGTCACTGCACATGGCTTAGCTGTCCAACTTGCTCAGTCCCATATCTTTGACTTTCTGTCTTTTCTTAATAATGATTTCCATTACTGCTTTCACCATTATATTCATTAAACATCGTCAGCATGGCTTCTGGGTGTTCATAGAGAATAAATTTCTTTTTCTCGTAAATGTGAACTGTGGAATGTATTCTTTTCAAATCAAACCAAATAAATGTACTTGGAGTCTGCCTCTTTTTTAGAAAATATTCTTCTCGGGTTATAGTTCGAGTTGATTAAATCTTTCGGCTTCTGCGCTTTCCTATTTCTAATCTTTCTGCTGTCCTGACAGATTAATGCCTGCAACGGTTTCTATTGTGACTACTTCTCACCGAACAAGCCTTACAAGCCCAAGATGTGGACTGAGGCCTGGACTGCATGGTAAGAATTAGTATAAATGTTTCATGCCAAAAACAGGAAATTTATGGAGAATTTTTTTTTTTCTGTTATCGGTACAGGTTTACGGAATTTGGTGGTCCAGTTCCTTACCGGCCAGTTGAAGACTTAGCATTCGCGGTTGCAAGGTTCATACAGAAAGGAGGAGCATTTGTTAATTACTACATGGTTAGATTATTCTCTCAGTATTTACCAACTCCATAGGTTTTCCGGAATCCTAGTGTAGGTAAGCAAAGTTTGATATGTTGGTTTTCTTGTTTCAGTATCATGGTGGAACAAATTTTGGTCGAACTGCCGGTGGTCCTTTCATAGCTACAAGCTATGATTATGATGCTCCTCTTGATGAATATGGTACGCACATGTTCCCTTATGTTTGTTAAGTCATAATCTGGTTTTTCTGTCTAAAAGGTCAGAACAAAATGATTCTTTATTTCTAGCATTCTTGTGACGAACAGGCTGCTTAAATAAATCCTGTTGCTATGTGCACTATCATTGACACCAACGAATAAGCCTTAACGTAGAAGGTGCAGGAAGGACTTATGACTTTTTGAGAATGAAGCTGATACGTAATGCCTAAAACATCTCATCATTAGAGCCTGAGTTGTTACAGGCAAGAGCTTATTATGTATCCGCTTCATTCTCAAAAAGCCATATGCCTTTTAGGCTTTTGTGAGATTTTGATGGTTCAAAGTTTAAAACAGTTATAGAACATTTGGACGCATGCATATCCCGTTATTTGGTTGGTCCTTTCCTGAGTTGGAAACTAAATTTTCCTTGTAAAATGAACCTAGCATTAGCATAAATTTCATACAAACATTTACTTACAAAATACATGCATATAAGGACCATATATATATGTATATGTGGAGCAACGAAAGCGTAAATCGAAAACAATATACCTCCAGCCATTGCCTTTCACCGAAGATCTGAGAAGTTTGGAGCTTCTATCCTCTTCCTTAGCACAACGATGGTGTCACAGATGCGTGGGTGAAGATAGGGATCAAAATCAAACTAATCTTGTTTTTAAACGACACTTCCATACCTACTGCCCATCACAGAGAAGGAAGGTCGGGGAAGTGGGCGACACCATGTGCATGAGTAGGGTTAAAGCATTTAAATGGACCATATATCATAATTAGGATGGTTAGGTAAAAAACTCTCATTCTCCCACTTGGTCCATTTAATCCAACATCACACATAACAAGAAATCAAATATATGAATCATGGCGATAGGTCCTCTTATAGTGAGTATTATCTTCCATGTATCATATATACAAAATTTCTCATTATTAGCTCGACAACTTAATGAATAAACCATATGTTTATTCTAGGTCCAAAATTAAACGACATTTCTCAAAACCAATCAAACTATGTGTGCATAAATTTATGAGAAAATATTAAACTGAATAAGAGTTTTATTGAATCAACAAATATACAACAAAATCACATTGTGGAACCAAGTCCCATGTGCACTACGTGATCCTTAAATTGCTTAAGTGACATGCTTTTAGTTAAAGGATCCACAATCATCAAATCAGTGCTAATGTGCTCTATGACAACTTTCTTTTCCTTCACACGTTCTCTTATGGCTAAATACTTAATGTACTTCCACTCTTGTTATTTTTAGCCATAAAGATCGAGCGGAGTTGTCACAATATAATTTTAACGGCTTAGAAATTGAATCAACAACTCTGAGCCTAGATATGAAACTCTTCAACCATACACTATGCGAGGTGGCCTCAAAACATGATACGAACTCAGCCTCTATAATGGAAGTAGCAATCAGGGTCTGTTTGGCATTTCTCCAAGATACATCTCCACCAATTAGCATGAAAATATAACCAAATGTTGATTTCCTGAAATCAATGCAGCCAGCAAAGTCTGAATCGGAGTATCCAACTACTTCCAAGTTCTCAGTTCGTCTGTACAAAAGCATGTAGTCCTTTGTCTCCTGAAGATATCTCAAAACCTTCTTTGCAGCTTTTCAGTGATCAATATCTGTATTACTCTGATATCTTCCTAACATTTCAATAGCATATGCAATGTCGGGTGTAGACCTGAGCATATATAAGGCTTCCTACAGCGAAAGCATGTGGAATGTTCTTCATGTGTTCCCGCTCAAAGTCATTTTTCGAGCATTGATTCAAATTGAATCTATCACCTTTGACTATGGGTGCTATACTTGATGCATAATCTTTCATTCGAAATCTCTCTAAAACTTTGTTGATATAGGTCTCTTTAGACAAACCCAACATGCCTCGAGATCTTTCTCTATGAATCTTAATGCCAATGACATAAGATGCCTCACCTAGATCTTTCATATCAAAATTCTCTGAGAGAAATTGTTTCACCTCATATAGCAAATCCTTATCATTAGTCGCAAGCAAAATGTCATCCACGTATAATACAAGAAAACAAGTCTTACTCCCACTGACCTTTTGGTATAAACACTGGTCCTTTATATTCTCTTCAAAACCAAATGAAGTGATAACCTCATGAAATTGTAAATATCATTGCCGGGAGGCTTGTTTTAACCCATATGTGGATTTATTAAGTTTACAGACTAAATGCTCACCATTACTAGAGGAGAATCTTTCAGGTTGTTTTATATAAACCTCTTCCTCTAGTTCACCATTGAGGAACGCCATTTTCACATCCATTTGATGCAATTCAAAATCAAAATGAGCTACTAATGTTATGATTACATGAAGAGAATCTTTCTTCGATATAGGAGAAAATGTCTCTATGCAATCGATTCCTTCCCTCTGAGTGAACCCTTTGGCAACAAGTCTTACTTTATATCTCTCAATGTTGCCTCGTGAGTATTTCTTTGTCTTAAATACCCATCTACATCCAATGGTTTTCACACCATTTGGCAACTCAACGAGATCCCAGACTTGATTAGATGCTATAGAATTTATCTCATCCTTCATAGCATTGTACCACAAGTCTAATTTCTTAGAACTCATGGCTTGCGAAAACGTTTTAGGATCATTTTCAGCTCCAACGTTGTAATCTAACTCTTTTAGATACACTATGTAATCACTAGGTATTGCTGACCTTCTAACCCTAGTGGATCTCCTTAATGTTATATTATCATCCTCACGAGGAACCTGTTACTTAACCTGTTGTTTAACTGGTTGCTCAACAATTTCTGGTTGTTCCTCATTTATAACTTGATCTACTGGATTAGTATTAACAGCTCGTGAAATTTCAGTAAATGATTATCCCACACCCGTTTGACCTTGAGGGGTGTGAATGACAATCAATCGATCACTTGAATAAGAAGGTTGAGCTTCATAATGACTGCTTTCAAAATTCTAGTCTGGAAAATGACAGCTCCCATTGATCAAGTCATTCTAAAATTTTTTTGCATTTCTTGATTCCACAATTCTAGTGC
Source organism: Erythroxylum foetidum (assembly GCA_026546835.1). Lineage (NCBI taxonomy): Eukaryota > Viridiplantae > Streptophyta > Magnoliopsida > Malpighiales > Erythroxylaceae > Erythroxylum > Erythroxylum foetidum. The sequence continues at coordinate 12,941,947 of JANZLF010000001.1, read as the reverse complement.
TGTGAGATAGACAATAAAACCTATACCCCTTAGACCTTTTAGCATATCTAATGAAATACCTACTAATGATCCTTGGGTTTAGCTTCTTCTCCTGTGGGTTGTAAATTCTCACTTCAGATGGGCATCTCCGAACACATATATGCCACAGACTCGGTTTCCAACCCTTAAATAACTTAAAAGGTGTCTTCGAGGCAGCCTTGGTTGGAACCCAATTTAATATATACACAGTCGTTTTTAGAGCTTCTATCTATAGGAATTGAGGAAGTTTTGTGTTACTCCTCATACTTCTCACCATGTCCATTAAGGTTTGGTTTCTTCTTTCTGTCACACCATTCTAATCTGGAGAACCAGGCATGGTGTACTGGGCAATAATCCCATGTTCCTGAAAAAACTTCGCAAAAGGCCTAGGTGCTTATCCACTTTTAGTGTATCTACCATAGTACTCTTCACCTCTATCTGACCTCACGATTTTAATCAGTTTTTTTACATTGATTCTCCACTTTAGTTTAAAAATTTTAAAGGCATCCAAAGCTTTGTCCTTAAAACGAAGTAAGTAGAGATATATATATCGCGAATAGTCATCTATGAAAGTGATAAAATATTTCGAACTATTTGCATCAATATCTGGACAACAAATATCTGTATGTATGATTTCTAATAGGTTTGTATTTCTCTTGGCACCCCTTTTAGATTTGTAGTTTGTTTACCCTTGATACAATCTACATAAGTCTCAAAATCAGCAAAATTCAAAGTACTAAGTACCCCTTCATTTACTAATCGCTTAATTCTCTCAATGGAGATGTGTCCTAATCTACGGTGCCACAACATAGAAGATTCTTCATTCACAACACATCGTTTCAATCCAGCAATAACATGCATCAAATTATAGGCCCCATCATTTTGAAACTGAAGGGAATAGAGACCATCAGATAATGTACCACAACCAATAACTTTCGATCCATTACATAAACTGAAACCAGAATCTAAAAAGTTAAAGGAAAAATCAAATAGTACAAGTCTTGATCCAGAAATCAAATTTCTAGAGAAATTTGGAGCATAAAAGGTCTTTTCTAAGCACAAAATAAAACCACTGCTTAAAACCAAACTGCAAGTGTCGATGGCTTCCACATGTGAACTCGTCTTACTTCTTGAATAGATGACTTGTTCACTTTCTACCAGCTTTCTTATGTTTTGCATACCCTGTAAAGTATTCAAAACATAGATTGTAGAACCAGAATCAATACATCATGTGTTATGATTAACATTAACCATATTATACTCATAATAAACAAATAAAATTTGAGTACTTTTCTTCTTGAGCTAGTCTTTAAATTTGGTGTAGTCTTTCTTCATGTGTTCCCTTTTCTTGCAGAAGAAACACTTTGACGGCTTTTTTATATCGGCTTGAGGAGCAACTTTTTTTACCTAACCATCCTAATTATGATGTATGGTCCATTTAAATGCTTTAACCCTACCCACGCACATGGTGTCGCCCACTTCCTCGACCTTCCTTCTCTGTGATGGACAGTAAGTATGAAAGTGTCGTTTAAAAACAAGGTTGGTTTGGTTTTGGTCCCTATCTTCACCCACGCATCTGTGACACCATCGTTGTGCTGAGGAAGAGGATAGAAGATCCAAACTTCTCAGATCTTCGATGAAAGGCAATGGTTGGAGGTATATAGTTTTTTGGTTTACGCTTCCGTTGCTCCACATATACATATATATATGATCCTTATATACATGTATTTTGTACGTAAATGTTTGTATGAAATGCATGTTACTGCTAGGTTCATTTTACATTTGGTATAAAATCATAACATAATAAATTAGGTCTGAATTAACCCAATTTATTACTAATATCAAAACAAAATTAATATTAATAATTTTTATTTTTTATTTTTTTAAAACGAAAAAATAAAAGTCGAAGTCGTCTTCAATCTTCAACCGAGTCGGCTGTGACTCGGCTGGAACCAGCCGGAGCCCCGACGCTCCAGACCAAAAAAGGACGCTGGCGTTTGTAGGAGGGCTGGCGATGGGACGAGAAGGCTTAGGCAACGCGCACCAGACATAGCAAAACCAACCACGCAACATTTAATAAATGGCAACTTTGAAATCTCACGTATGGCGATCATCGTCCCTTCCTCCCTACATGATTTTGGCACCGTCGAGCGCTCCATGGATGACAACAATAGGACTTTAACGTCTCAATGAGGTCCAAAATGTCGAAAAACTCAACAACCTCAAACATATATATATTCGGCAGAAACGCAACCATAATTGAGGAAAACAAAGGAAAATATTTCGGTGGTTTCTAAGGCAAGACAGAGGTGGACTGAAGCTCTGATACTAAATGTAAAATGAACCTAGTAGTAGCATACATTTCATACAAATATTTACGTACAAAATACATGCATATAAGGACCATATATATATGTATGTATAGAGCAACGGAAGCGTAAACCGAAAACTATATACCGAAGATCTGAGAAGTTTGGAGCTTCTATCCTCTTCCTTAGCACAACGATGCTATCATAGATTCGTGGGTGAAGATAGGGACCAAAACCAAACCAACCTTGTTTTTAAACGACACTTCCATACCTACTGCCCATCACAGAGAAGGAAGGTCGGGGAAGTGGGTGACACCATGCGCATGGGTAGGGTTAAAGCATTTAAATGGACTATATATCATAATTAGGATGGTTAGGTAAAAAACTTACATTCCTTTCTCATAGTTGGAAAATAAGTATGTGTTTAGTACATGTTCGTGGAAAGAAATATCTTTGCCACCATACTTAATTCTTTTCTGCAAGAATGCTGATGTCGTTATGAAATAAGATGTCTCCTCATTAACAAACTGACACTGCCTCCATTTAATGATACTCTTGCGACTATTTAGTAGTCATGATCTGGAGTGAGTTTTAAATTCCTTCTGCATAATTCTGAAGTATAGGTCCTACTTCATGCACGCAGGACTTTTAAGGCAGCCTAAATGGGGCCATCTGAAGGATCTACATAGAGCAATTAAACTTGCCGAACCAGCTCTAGTCTCTGGAGATGCAGCGGTGATAAAATTGGGAAACTATGAAGAGGTGACCTTTACTTGTATTCTTTCTAAAGTGGCCTTAATTTAAAGTGGGGTTAACATTCCCTCGTGTTTCATCAATATTGTATAGGCTCATGTGTTCAAATCAAAATCTGGAGCTTGTTCTGCATTCCTTGCAAATTACAACCAGATGTCATTTGCAAAAGTAGCTTTTGGTAACATGCACTACAACCTACCTCCCTGGTCTATCAGTATTCTTCCAGACTGCAAAAACACTGTTTACAACACTGCAAGGGTGAGGATTTCTTCCTGAAAAGATCAAAACAATTTCCATTTTCAACATTGTATTACTATAGTTTTCCGCAAAGTATGATATTTTTTCCCTGAAAATTGAAAGAGTTCTCGTTTTTTGTTCTTGACAATGTTGATGTGCATGTTCTGGACAGGTTGGTGCTCAAGTTGCAAATATGAAGATGACTCCCGTTCCTGTGCATGGAGGACTGTCTTGGCAGGCATACAATGAAGACCCTGGCTCTGATGGTGATAAGACCTTCACGATGACTGGGTTGTTGGAGCAGTTAAATACCACCAGAGACAGTTCAGATTATTTATGGTACATGACTGAGTGAGTATCATACAACTTAGCTTGTTCTTCTATTCTTTTGGATTAGTCCTTGATCTTTTCAACTTCTGGCATTTATGTTTTTAGACATTTTTAATTTGGATCTGCAGTGTGAATATTCACTCAAATGAAGGATTCTTGAAAAAGGGGAAGGATCCTGTTCTTACTGTTTTATCAGCAGGCCATGCTTTGCATGTTTTTGTCAATGGTCAACGATCAGGTACACATAGTTCTGTTTTAGGATGCTGTTTACAAGTAAAAAGAGAAAAGAATGAAATAAGAGAAGGAAATAGAAAAATGTTAAACGCCAACTTAGAATATTCTCATCTTACCAGTTCGAAAAGTTTTCTATCCACATCCGAAGTGCCATATATTTATGCATCTGCAAGAAGGCAATACTTTCTTCTGTCCGAGTACAATACAACATATTGCTTGCAGGCTTAACCTTATAAACTAAAATAAGTTTGGATATATTTTCTCAATCTGAGCAGGAAGTGTTTATGGAAGCTTGGAATTCCCAAAATTGACCTTTAGTCAAGGTGTGAAGATGAGAGCCGGTATTAATAGAATTTCTCTTCTGAGTGTTGCTGTTGGTCTCCCGGTTTGTGTCTCTCTTTCATACACATATATATACATGCATGTTTGCACTAATTAACATGGAGAGGCCGCATTGGTTTTACTTGTGCATTTATCCGCTGTTGATGATACTTAATGCAGAACGTTGGTCCACATTTTGAGACGTGGAGTACTGGTGTCCTTGGCCCAGTGTCATTGAATGGTCTCAACGAAGGAAGGAGGGACTTGTCTTGGCAGAAGTGGACATACAAGGTTTCTCATCTAAAATTCACCATGTACTTTCTTTTTTCATCAGCTATGCTGAAGTTCATTTGTTTTTACATTTGCAATCAGATTGGTCTTAAAGGAGAGGCATTAAGCCTTCATTCACTCAGCGGGAGTTCCACGGTTGAGTGGGCACAAGGGTCTTTAGTTTCAAGAAGACAGCCACTGATGTGGTACAAAGTGAGTATCTGAAACCCCCCTTGACCGTATCTTGTCAACTTCATAAACAATAGTGTTGCACTCTATCAAATTTTCTTGGCAATCCTTGTTTGGCGTTTATGGACCAAGTTACTGAGTTAGCTTTGCAGTTTGAAAATTCTTCCCTTGTTTTAATTACAAGTGGATTGTGGCTCTGATAATGTGATACTTTTTAGTCAAACCAATACCTGAAAGAAGTACCATTCCACTTCCATTTAAAATTTCTTGATGATCAGTAGTATGTTAAATGATAACAAGTCTTGGAGTAATATTTTTATACCATCTTTCACAGACTACCTTTAACGCTCCAGCTGGAAATTCCCCATTGGCATTAGACATGGCTAGTATGGGCAAAGGACAAGTGTGGATAAATGGGCAAAGTGTTGGACGTTATTGGCCTGCAAATAAAGCCTCTGGAAGTTGTGGTGAATGCAACTATGCTGGAACATTTAGTGAGACGAAATGCTTGAGGAATTGTGAGGAAGCTTCCCAAAGATGGTAAGGAAGTATTAACTAGCTTTTTCAGTTCCCATTAATCACATGAAGAGTCCATTGAAAATTTAACACATAAAGAAAAAATATTCAACCTTTCAGGTATCATGTTCCTCGATCATGGCTAAACCCAACAGGAAACTTGTTAGTTGTGTTTGAAGAATGGGGTGGAGATCCTAATGGAATTTCCTTGCTAAGGAGAGAAGTGGACAGTGTATGTGCTGATATTTATGAGTGGCAGCCAACTTTGATGAATTATGAGATGCAAGCCTCCGGTAAGGTGAATAAACCGTTGAGGCCTAAGGTCCATTTGTCATGTGGCCCTGGGCAGAAAATTTCTTCTATTAAGTTTGCAAGCTTTGGCACACCAGAAGGGACTTGTGGAAACTACCGTCAAGGGAACTGCCATGCTTTCCATTCGTATGATGCTTTTAACAGGGTATGCTACAGTTTGCTTTGTCCCAGTGTTTTTAGCTGCCTTTTCGTAATCCTATAACTGAATTCACTGTTGATGATCCTGAATGGTTATTTTCCCCTTTGCATCTGACCAGACACTAATGTAACTTTTCATTTTGCAGCTTTGTGTTGGGCAGAACTCATGCTCAGTAACTGTTGCACCGGAAATGTTTGGAGGAGATCCATGCCCAAATGTCATGAAAAAACTAGCTGTTGACGCTGTTTGCAGTTAATAACCTACCACAATGAAGGTTGGGGTTCGAGTCACTACAGCTAATTCCAATTGCAGCGTCGGTTTCGTACTTTTCTGATAAATTGGTTTAGGCTTTTCCAGATTGAAGTTGTAGCAATATACAGCACACTATCTGGTCAAAAGCCTATTTAGATTGTGGAAATGATTGCAGTTAGGCTTCTCATGTACATAAGCTAGACGATGTTCCATGAGGGTGCTCTCCATGGTACACGCAAGTGACAGGAGAGAATGAGTTTGGTACGGCAGGCACATTGGGATGAAACTATTGATAGTCCATGTGCAGAGTTTCTTTTAGTTTTAGAGGATGGAAAGCTTCTGGTTTCCTTTTATGTTATTCTTTATTCTGTACATAACCTTCATTCCATTTGCTTTGTTCTTGGTAGAAAGAAGATTAATGTTGGGACAATGGAGAGTTGAATCGTTTCCACACCTTTATTCTTTATGTTATTGGTGCTCTTTTACTCTGGCAAGTTTTGTGTGCATTGATAGTCGGAACTACTTCAGGAGCAGAATTCCAATAACTTGGAACGTTGTGCCAACAAATGGAGATGAGGGGACGTGCTTTTGTGCCCCTTAATATTCAGTTCTCAAGGAGTGAAAATGTTTCAGCTGAGTCCTCTCTGCAGGACCTTTAAAGAGTACATAAACTTATAAAAACAAACTGTGTATTGTTATAAAACCGAAATTAAAATTTAAAAATATTTGCGAGAGGAGAATTCTTCTTATAAATTGGTATGTCTTACATCAAGTTAATCCTTTTATTTATAGTACAAGATTTCTAATAAAATACTATCATGATAATAGGAGTGGTTCACTAACTATTAAGTGGTGCATTTGGTGCACTAATAATTAAGTGGTGCATTAACAATTAAGTGGTGTATTAACAATTAGTAGCACACCATATTATTTCTATCTTTTATAACACTCCCCCTTGGTGTGCCATATAATTATTTCTTATCTGGCCTTGATACGCATTTGGTGTTGCCTCGTTAAAAACCTTATCAGGAAAAACCTAGTAGGATAAAAACCATGATAAGGAAAAAAGAGTGCAACTGCGTAAGCTCCCCCTCATTTAACACAATGAGCTCTTCCTCATAAATTTCTTAGATGTCGCAT
>JANZLF010000001.1:12924159-12934827 GCA_026546835.1 Erythroxylum foetidum | reverse complement strand
CCTACGCAAGTTATTCTTGTTTATGTTGGGTCGATTTACAAGGCTAACGAAATGCATTCTAGGGTTTTATTAGATCATTACCATTGAGTGGAGAAACTTATTGGTTGGTCACCACCCCTCATGGTGGACTCGTCTCAACACAGATGTGTTAGTAAGCGCACTTCTAATACTACTTCCACAAGTGGTGTTCTTAGAGACTATGCAAGAGCCTAGCCAGGAGGTTTTGTTCCAATTGTGTGGTTTTCTACTTCGGTTTGTGTTAAGCTTTTAGGTGTTTTCTCAGGTCTATCACTTGCTTGGGATTTGGGTTACAGAAGAATAGAGTTGGAGGTTGATTCTCTTGAGGTTATCACTATTCTTTCCTCTCCAGAGAAGCAACAGGGTATCTTTAGCTCTTTGATTTAGGCTATTTAGGAGTTGCTTGTTAGAGATTGGATAGTACGACATCGACATATCTATAAGGAAGCCAACCGATGTGTGGATTAGTTGGCCAGTTATGCTCAATATTTCAACTTCAGTATCACCACTTTTCAAAGCCCTCCTTCAGGGTGTATTAGAATCTTCATTGAGGATATAGCAGGGATTTCTTTCCCTTGCTTAATTAAGTGGTTTTGTTGGTTATTAGTTCCTTTTGATTTTAAAAAACTAAAAAAATCAAATTATAGTTAAAAATTTTGAGTTGATTAATTTTTTAATTTAGTTTATTTTATAATCTTTTTAATTAAAAGTATGTCATTTATTAATTAATTTAAAACTAACTATTTTTTATATTCAGTTAGTTTTATTTAATAATCTAGAATAGTCTACTTCCTAAATTCTATTTAAAATATTTTTATTTAATCTTATTATATTGTACTTTAAATTTCTTATTTTTGTCCAATTTTTAAAATATTTATGGCTAGATTCATTGCTAAGATTTTAATATATTAAATCATTAAAAATAAAAAAAATATTCTTAATATGAATATACTATTTAAATTATGCTGCAAAGTTATTTATTGGAAAATAATAAATTATTTCTTTTAACGAATTAGATTATCATATACATTACTTTGGGCACAATAACAAAATGATCAAATTTCAAAAAGTGGAGAACGAATTTCAGAAATACAAAAATTTAGACATCCTAAACCCTAAACTTAGAACTCTAAATCCTAACCTTTGAAATTTATAAATAATAATTTATGGATATCAACCAATTAGGATTAATAAAAATGATGCAATCTAATCCCATTTAAAATTAACGGATTAAGCTCAAATTAATTAGAATTGACACGAAAGGCTTGATAATACAAACTTTTATTATTAAAATAACATCATTTTAATTTATTTATGCAGGAAATTTAATATTAAAATAATAATAATAAAATTAAATTAATATCTTTTTTAAAGGATTAAAACAAATTTAACCAAATCAAAGAGTTGATTGAGATGGAGATAATACTTTGGTTATTTTTTTATTTTGGTAATTTTAAAATCACAAAAATGCTTTAAATGTGATAAAATCACATCATCACTAACTTGACATTAATTTTTAGAAATAATAATTTATGCATGTCAACTCATATGAAGAAAATTAGGGTTGATAAAAATTTAAAGTTAACAATTAGACTCAACTTAAAAGATTAGATATGAAACGAAAGACTTGATAATACAAATTTTTTTATTATAATAACGTCATTTCAATTTATATATTAGGAAATTTAAAATTAAAATAATAATATTTTAATTAATTATGCCAAGATCATCCTTAAGTGGAAAGACATTTAATGGGGTTTGAATGGTAGAAGAAGGGCACATGAAATCATTTATTTTAACCTTAAGTGTTTCCATGTTCTATTAAACCTTATATATATATATATTATAAAACCGAAACTAAAATTTAAGAATATTTGGGAGAGGAGAATTCTTCTTATAAATTGGTATGTCTTACATCAAGTTAACCCTTCTATTTATAGTACAAAATTTCTAATAAAATACTATGATAATAGAAGTGGTTCACTAACTATTAAGTGGTGCATTTGGTGCACTAACAATTAAGTGGTGCATTTGATGCATTAACAATTAAGTGGTGTATTAACAATTAGTGGCACACCATATTATTTCTATCTTTTATAACATGCATAACTAAACAAATGTTCTAATGCTCACTCCTCTCATCCTGTACCTAATCTCTTAACATTACTTGGAGTAAATTGTAAATAACTCCTTCATGGACGTATCTAAAACTATAGTGACTGTGAAATTTGGCATCAGCAACAACTGGTCGTAGTTCTTTTAAGAAAGTGTATCAATGCTAGTAGTTGATCCTAGAAAATGCTTTGTTGCCAACATTGAGGCGTGACTAGTGTCAAGGTTGTGGTTTAATTAAATAATTTTGATTTAATTGTTATGTTACAATTCTACTTCAAGGATACGAAGTACTTTCTATTATATATTCCTAGTTCTACATTTTGTCGTTATTTATACATAATTTCATCTCTGTCTAGTTATATATAAATACATATTTACTAACATAATCATAAATCTTAGAGGAAATGCTAAGAATACAAGCTATTTGAAGGCTAAGAACCCAACGCAAACAGAAAAAAAAATCTACAAGTTTATAATTAGGGATGACAAAACAGTTAGAGGTCCATCTATTTGACCTAAAATCAATAAATTTAATTAGAATTGATTAGACTTTAGATTAAGTTCAAACTTTAATTTACAAAATTTTGAGTTTTGAACTAGTTTGAGCCTGAGCTCTACAATGATCCAACCTTAAACTTAACTATATTAAGAATAATGTTGTTTTATTCTTAAATGGCTATGTTTTTTTTAATAATAAAACACGTTTAGGATAAAAGGACTAAAGCATAATTAAGCAAAGTTAAGTCATATTGTCAAATCCTTTGCGAGATTTCTGAATGACACGATGACTAAAATGCTTGAAAGTGAAAAGACAAAGAGGAGGAAAGTCACTCTATAAATAGAGTATTTTGATCATTGCTTTAATCACAAAACTTTTAAAGAGTCGAGCCTTTGGACTTGCTTACCCTAATTGGGCTTTGAAATATTTAATATTTATTACACAAATTTGGACTTTGGAGCATATCTAGCCTAAATGGCTTAGGATCAATTGATATTTTTAAATGTGTTGGATTTTTAAACTTAACCCAACTTAACTAGGCTTGGCCTATCCTAATTGGATCTAATTAAAGCCTAATGGACATAAGCTTACTCTAAGTTGCTTAGGTCTAATTGGGTTTCGAGCTATTGGAAAGCTAATCAAGTTAGAGATCGAGCCAAGTCTAATTAGATTTTAGACTGAGTTTGAGTTTTTAAAAGTAATTTCAGACCAGACTTGAGCTATAGGAGGATCTAGCCCAACTTAGCCTGTTGCCATTCCTAACCATAACTCTCACCTTATTTGATACTCGGATAAGTACGTTCATGAGAATCCCTTAAAACAATCTAAAAAAGGGACTTAGCTTTATCCCAATAATTCTCATATTACAATTATAAGTTTAGATTTTCAAGGACAAAAGTTACTTTTTATGATGTATTCATAAAATGAAGTTGACATTGAATACTATTACAAGATAATTATAAATATGTGAAAAATACTCCTTTAAATAAAATATTAAGAAGTTTAACGTGTGTATAGGGAATCATCACTTATACTAATAACAAACATATAAACATATAATTGTGATAAAGATAACATAATATATGCAATTTCAATATGATCCAATTTATTGGACAAGTTGCAATATAGGAATGTATCTAAAGGAAAAGAATCAATACATAAACAAAATTATAAGGGGGTTATTTAGAATAAATTTATAAGTATAGATCCTTATATTTCCATTAATGAATTATTAAAGAAGATTTGTAAGTTTTATTGTGTTTATTTTTAAGATGATTTAGGTATATATATATATATGTGTGTGTTTGTAACTGAATTATATAAATCTATATAATTTATATAACTATGATCGTGGAATAGTTACAATACATAATTAATCTTTACTATGCCCTCACATGCATAGTTTTCTGGGAAGGACATTTATATTGGAACGACGAATAAGGAACTATTATAGAGAAAGGGGCTTAGTGAGAGAGTTAACTAATTGATTTGTAGTATATATATGGAGTTGTTTACAAGTCACTTGATCACGAACAATGTGAAAATCAATAGCAATATGCTTCATGTGCGAGTGAAACATAAGGTTAGAACATAAGTAAATTGCTTTAATGTTGTCGTAGTAAATTATAGGAAGTTCTAGATTTGAGATAAGCAAGTTCTTTCATCAAGTTAGTTAACAACTTGATTTTAGCAGTAATGAATGCAATATTATGGCATTCAACTTCAATAGATGATAAGTGATAGTGAATTGTTTCTTAGAACTTCAATTAATAGGGTTAGAGCTAAGAAAAATAACATAGGAAAAGGTATCATGATAAAGAACATAAAGTAAGTTTCTATAATGTTATCACAATAAATTATGGAAGGTTTCAAATTTGAGATAAATAATTTCTTTTATCAAAATAGTTAATTAGTTGAATTTAGTGGTAGTAAATGAAATGACATGATATTCGACTTTAATAGCTTAGAGGGAAATAGAGGATTGTCTCTTAGATCTCTATCTAAAAAAGGCTAGAGCCAAGAAGAATAACATAAGTATAGATATAGTCATTTGTAACTACATTACCATCCTAATTAGCATTAGAAAAGGCATGAAGAGTACGAGCTGAATGAGATAAGAGAAATTTACTATAACAAGATGTTCCTTTGATATATCAAAGGATTCTTTCTATATCAAGTTAATATGTAAAAGTTGGTTTGTGCATGATCTAGACTAGTTTATTAACATCATAACTAATATCAGGTCTTATAAGTGAAAGGTATTAAAGAGGGCTAAGTACTTGTTGATAATATGATTGTTTATCGAATACCCGTTGTCAAGCTTAAGTATTATAGATAGGGGCAATGGAGTATTGATCTTACTGGATGTATGCATTCTAATGCATTGGAAAAGGTTGATGATATACTATTGTTAAGATAGAAACAACCTTTTAGAATACTTAGTGGTTTCAATACCTATGAAGCAATTGAGCTAGCCGAGAAAAGTAAGAGAGATTTGATTCAAGAGATGAGTAGTGAACTCATATAGCTTTAAAAATTGTTATCGATGAGTATAATATAATCCACACGTAAGTATATAGTATATATGCCCATATTGTAGATAAAAAGAGAAGTGTCACTCTTAAAATTGGTGAAGCCATAGCTAATTAGAAAGAAACGAAGTTCATTATACCATGCCTTTGGAGCTTAATGAAGACCATAAATTGCTTTATTTATTTTACAAACATGAGTGAGATGTTGGAAACAATGAAATCATATGCCTAAAAGCTCATAGAGTTAAGTAATTTACCAAAAATTTATATGCTTTCCTTTTCATCTCAACTATAAACTTTAATTAAAATTCATATCTGAAATTAATTTAACCATAAAATATTTCACTTTTATATTCAACTGGTTTAACCTAATAACATGCGTAAAATTTGTATCAATTTTGGAAAAAAAATTTAAAAGAGAACTTTGATCTTTAAGACATCATAAAGCAATTCTTCCCCTAGATTTTAACCCTAAATTATCTCAACATAAAACTAAAATGTAAGGAAGAGCTATTAAAACATAAATAATAACCATAAATATGATAAAATGAAAAAAATGAGGAAATAGAAAATTAAACATGATTTCTCAGGTTGCCTCTTAAACAACACCTTTTTTAATTATTAGCTCGATTCCATTCATCCTCCTTAATTTAGTGAAAATTGGATCCTCATTTTTTTAATTCAATTACATTTCCAACTGAAAACATTTATAGAAAGCTTTAAGTTGATTCGCATTCACTTTGACTATATTAGTTGTTGCTAAACTTTGAATTTCAACTAAACCAAGTGAAATTTTTTTTGTAATAATTAAAGGGCCAACCTAATAAGAGTATAACTTAGCCAAAAATAAATGAAAAGCCTTTGTTTTTTTTGTTGTAAATCCTTGTATTCTCACTGGCATCATTACAAATTTCCTCCAATTTTGTTTTAATTTCAACTTCATGAATATCCATTTTTATATTAAAACTTTTAATGGCCTAATAGGTTTTGTGTTCTAGCTTAACTAATCGGTGATTTGGCTTCCCAAATAGCAACCAATAGGGTAACATTTAATAGATGTATTATAGGAATTTCTATATGTCCATAAGGTATCATATAAACTCAAACTCTAATCCTTTCCATTAGGGTTTACCATCTTTTTGTTGATGGATTTGATCTATCAATCGAATACTTCTACTTGTATACTAATTTATGGATGATGAGTAGTAGACGAATTGGGAGTCACATTATACTTTCTTAGTAAATCCTTTATAGTTCTATTGCAAAAATGAGTTTAGTGGTTACTGATTAGGAATTTTAAAATTCCAAAGCTAGAGAAGAATTTAGACTTGATAAAAACTGTAACAACTTTAGAATTATCAATCCTTGTGGCTTTTAAGTCTACCTATTTCAAGACATATTTGACAGTTAGTAAAATATATACATGAACAAAAGATATAGGAAATAGTCTAATGAAATTGACAACCTAAACATAAAAATTTTGTATAAAATGGTCTAAAGTTTTATGACATCTCATTCCTTTGTGAAATATACACATCTTTAACAATTATCATATGATTTACAAAAGGAATATGAGTCTCAAAATAAATTAGAATAATGAAAACCACATTCTAACACTTCTCTCATTCTCGTTTTAGCTCTAAGTGACTTACACAAGCATAAAAATGATAAAACACGAGAATACAATTAATTTCACTTTAATAAATGCACCTTCTAATCACTTGTCATTATGTTTTCATAAGTAGGAATCATCCTATACATAGTACTTGGCTTCACTCTTAATCTTATCACATTGAACCTTAAACAAATTAGAATGTAACATGTATGCTAGTAACCAAATAATTGACTATATTTTTGTACATATTTTCAATATTTCTTCGTTAGGAAATGTTTCTCATAGATGTAGTTCATCCTCCATATAGGTCGATAAACTTAAGTGATCAGGGATATAATTTGATGCCTCACTTTTGTCTTTGATTTTAAATCAAATTCATTATTTTTCTTCATTATCAAATGAAGAAGAGCTACATGATCAGAAGAAAAAATGAATTTAGTACCAATCAAATAAGAACAAAACTTTTCCAACTAAATTTTTTTATTTTCAATCATGGAATAATTTCTGTGGGCATCATTTAAAGTGATAAAAGCATAATAAATGGCATGAGGTGTTTTTCCAATCGTTTGAACCAAGATTACTCTTATTGCATAATTATTTACATTATACACCATCTTGAAAAAACACTCTAATTAGATGGTTGTATAATTGGGGCAAAGGTCAATAGGTCTTTTATCTTAGAAGATGCCTTTTTCCATGCCTCATTAATAAAAGTCTCATTCTTTTGTAGCAATAGATATAGGGGAAATGTTATCTTAGAGAAGTCCTAGATGGATCTTTAGAAAAACTTTACAGGTATAAGAAAAGAACGAATTCCCTACACACTAGTTAGATAAGGTAAAGATTGTATAATATTAACTTTAGGTTTATCTACCTAACTCCCCCAAAATGAAACAACATGGCCTAGAACTATGAGTTGTTTAACTGTAAAGTGACATTTTAAAAACTTAATGTAAGTTTAATTTCTATGCACCTTTTTTTTTTAAAAAAGTGTAAGATTATATAAACAATTATTAGATTAATCTTTATTAACCGTAAATCATCTATAAAGACATCTATGATATTCTTAACATAGCCTAAAAATATAGACTTAAAATGTTTCCAAACAAGTTACATTCTCATTAGTTCAATCCTTTTGTAGTTTCTAACGTTTCTCCATATAGTACAATAGAAATTCAGGTCCAAAAATATGGAAGATATTTAAGATGAATGATCAATGCTTAAACCTATTTTATGAAGAATATTAAGTGGAGAATTCTGAAGTGGTAAAATTTGAAAATTAAAAATTTATCATATGATAAAGAAAGCATGAAGTCAAGCCAACAATAGTAAACAAGATTATTTGGGAGACAACCCAAAGAAAAGTTTATTCCTTTTCTTTTACATTTTGCATTTTTCTTGTTGAATGCTTCATCTTTAATGTTACATTAGGGACAATGTAAGTTTTAAGAATGGGCAGGGGAATTTGGTTTTAATGTGTATTTTTAAGTTCTTTTTTGCATGTTAAAAAAAAGAACAAACATTCTGTCTGTTCCTATTGCTTTTGAGATTATACAGCTATAACTAGAGAGTTGAATTAACTAAAAAATTTCATGGCAACTTGGGTATTTACTTTTACTCTATGGTTGGTTAGTGTACATTTCTTTCAAAAGCATAGTGACTAGTAGGTAGATATAAGTTCATAAGTTTTGAACATCGTAGACAAACACATCTATATTAGTCTCATTGTCTCATTTATATTAATCTCATTGTCTTTTGTTCACGTGTGACCTTCATGACATGTATATATTTACTTTTCTTTGATTTTATATTTGAGACCACATTTTTATCAACGAGTTAACATATAAATGATATTGGTGTTCTTTATTTTGCAAGCTATATTAGCCAAATAGCCTATCTAATGGCATGATTTATCCTATTGTGAAGCCCTTTTAATTAGCCTTTTCATTTTGTCTTAACTGTATTATAAGCCTTTAACTTAAAAAAATGTCTTACCCAAGTCTAAATTGTAATACCCCACTACCATAGAGTATATACCAGAAAATCTAGAGGACATTCAAGTACATATCCTATGATAATGACATGTTAGAGCAGTTATATTATGTTATATGACATCATAAAGAATAACACAATACTTACAAAAACTACTACTCTTCATTCTATTGCAAACATGATTTACACTGAAAAATATTTACATTACCAAAACATTTGAAAGATTACAGGCTTTTATACAAATGTTCTACTTGACATAAGTAAATCACATAAAACAGTATACTATTCCTCAAACGTCAGCTGATAGATCTTTGAGTCATTTTTTAATTCAAAATCGTTCTTCTAGAGTAACTTAGGAACTAGGTATCCTCTCTCATACCTGAAAAGCCACATTGTAATTTTAATGAGTTTTGCAAACTCAATGAGCTAATCATCATCGATGGACTCTCTCACATCAAATACACAAATATGTCACATATAACCAAACTCACAACATTCCTCATCTCAATAAGACATAATGAATGTCACACATTTCATATACTCTTTCGGATCATATATATATCCCAATCAACCACATTAACATTAATTGCTCAAATGTAGCATATCACTTTATCATCACAATTTCATAAATAGATTCTTAATCATATAATTCAGAATCATAATGTGCAAATGTAGATGCATATGAGACTCACTTCCATTTTTATTTTGTTGTGACTGAGCGCTTATTTCACTGTCCTGTATCATTATAGATACTGAGCTCATTAAACGTTGAGCTTGAGGCTCTGATGCGCATAACTAAACTTAAAGCTCTTTTCACGTTGGCTACTTTAATCACAGCTCCTTTATGTGAATATGCATCATGTAATAGAGTATAATAGTTCACGTAATATATCATCAGTTTAGTTAATGAGCATATTCAATTTTCACAGTTCATCAGATCTAAGTCCGGTATTCAACAAATAGTTGAGCATTCAATTTCCTTATTCACATTCAAGTCACAAACACTCCCAATATAGTCCCGAATATTGAACTCCTCGGGCAATCAATTGTTCAAAATCAGCAATATCACAATTACAATCAGATCATTAACAGTTCAATAATTGGAAGTTAAACATAAATAAATCAATCCTATTGAGAACATCTAGGTTACTCACAATACACTCCAGCATATGCTATTGCCTGGATGGACCGATAATGTCTTAATGATGGCATTCGATTTAAGCATATATACATCATACAATACACATATAATTCACATTACAAAGTTGATCAATCAAATACATAATCACTTATGCATATAAATATTTTTGCTATGTTCAATGCATGCCCAATGACTACCCTGGGTATGTTTCCCTAATCATAATTCATAATCATTCACATATTGTAACTTGGATATGTCTTGTGAAGGAAAATCCCGGTGTGAGCATCACATGCCCACGGTGCGGAAAACAAAAAATTTTTGCTCCGGGACCTTCCCGAAAGCCATGATCCATGTGACTATATAATAAACTCAAACCATAATGGCCAAAGGAGACCGTCCCCAACGATATCCACGCAGAGATCGGAGAACCTAACCAGGACAAACCCTTTGACTCGGGAATTGCTAGAACAAAGTAAAGACTGCTAGATATATCTTACCTTTGTTCTTGGAGAGCTTGAATCAACGATGAAGAAGAGGTGAAGAAGCTTGATGATCGATGGTGGTAGCTTGAAAGATAAAACTCCTTTTATCTTCCACCAAAAACTAACGAAGATGAGAGCTTCAAGAGATAAAAACTCTTTCTTCCCAAAACCAACGATGATCCATCCTTCTCATCTTATAGCCATATGTCTTTTTAACTCTTAAAGACACATTAAAGGCTAATGGTGGACAAGCTTCCACGTTAGCCACTTTATAT
>JANZLF010000001.1:12906684-12922515 GCA_026546835.1 Erythroxylum foetidum | reverse complement strand
TATTTATTCATAAAGTCTGTACACAACTTTGTACAAAACGCGCTAAAGGCGATTGCCTTTAGGGCACTACTCTAACATCTTGTTTGCATTTAGGTTAATTAGGTTAATACCTTAAGTAGACTTGATCATGCTCCATCTATTAACCAAACATTTACCAACTCTTTTCTAGCATTACAAATATTTCACATAATTCACAATTCTTATTCATTCATTCTTAATGCATTATTAATATCCTTTGGAATATGTTTGCATTCATATGAATTTTTTCATTCCTTTAACACCCCTTCATTCCAAACTTATATGCATTATTATCAAACATTCTTTTCCTTAAATTATAACATCAATTATCAATGAAAACTTATAACTTATTTAACCAACTTTTCCAACATCAAATTATGTTCATTTAAAACCTTAATCAAGTCCAAATGCATTATAGTTAAGTATCTTATCATTAATTGGTTAAAAAATCAGACAAAAGAACATTTTATTTACTACCATGTCATTTCCATGATCGTGTATGGCCTCCCAAAATTGTGGGATGGGTTATCCAAAAGTCCTTATCCAATTCTTTCATTGGTTTTTCCAGATTTTCCTAGGATAGGTTTCAGGTCAATTTTGTATGGCCATTATGACATAGAAATTGAGGTTTTTAGATAATATGTTCTTCTAAAAAAAGTTCCTGTATGTCTTAAATTTCTATACAATTTGGTTCATTATTCCTAGAGTTATACCCAAAATGCTACAGACTATTCTCAAACAGTGATAGAATCCAAAACTCAACTTCAAGTCAAATATCAAAATCCTTAGACTTAGAAATAAAATTACATTCCTTCACAAAAATTGTATAAATATGTACGTAGTTTAATCTACAATTAAAATCACCTCATTTGGATATCTACAGATCAAGTTATAGCCAAAATACTGATGCTTATTTAGTGAAACCTGTTCAATGACACCACTACAATTAACTCACGTCTTACACCTTATTTAAGCCTTAATTAGACCTTAATTATACTGTAATTCCTCATCAATCTCATATCCAATTCCAATTCAAAATTATTCAATTGATGACTCACAACTCATTATCTTTCATGCATAAAAAATCAAACCAGAAACTGTTACATTATTATGATATAGTCCTAGTTATTTCTCAATTCAAGCACACTTAATTAACATCTTTCTTTAACGTAATTCCACCTTCATTATAATTAAAATACAGACCTAATTCATCCATGAATCAATCCATATCCCTCAATTTTCATCCACCAAGAGCAAGTATAGAAAACTTCCAAGTTCAATTAACATATTTCCAGCATATATCACCACCAACATTACGTACATTTCATTCCAATTCAAGCATGATTCACATACTACCAAGCATGCCATAAAGATCAAATTGCTACTTACTTATTAGGCTAACAATTTCCCTAAAAATGCCAAATTATACTAGACCTCTAAGCAGGCAAAATTCATCATAAACTCAAGGTGAAGATGAGCTAGTTTCAATAAAAACAAAAGACAACAAACAATTGGTTTCTTAGCTTGTTTGCATGAGGTTAAGGTGTGAATTTAGTGTACCAATTTACCTAGAGTAAAAACTAGAATACAGAGAAAAGTTTGATGTAATATCAGTGGAGAGAGGTGAGCAAAATAGCATAAACGTTCCTGATAGAATTTGCTTCATCAACATGCTAGGTGTCACCAATTTTCAAAGACATATGTTTTAAGGCATGGAATCCACTTGCCCATTTCATATGCTGCCATTAATCCACACATTAAATTTTCATATGTCACCAATTAATCAGTCCATATGTCTCATTATAATTAGTCTACATGTGATATAATAATTGGTCCATTTGTCAATTAGTTAACTATGCCAAATGTCGCCTAATGATAGGCATAATCATCCTTTTTTTTATATATAAATTTTTCCTACACTTGAATTTTAAAAATCCAATTGTACAAATTAATTCATCAATCTCCCAATTAATAACAATTAGTTCCAATTTACTAATTGGAATCCAATCAAACCAAAATTCAAAACATAACAATTCACAATCCATATCATAGTCACCTAACATTTTTCATACCCCAGGACATGTGAAATGAGTGCATATACTTACTTATAATATGTACAAATATCAATTTGTGTATGAATGTTAATGTTATGCATGTATATACAATGTTTGATCTAGGGTTAAACCTTAAGCATGTTCCGGAAAACATGATATTACATAAAAACTAGTGGAGCATTTGTGATTGTTGATATTTATGGATACAAGAGAGAATAAGTGTAGGGGTGCTCATATATGTGAGTTGGTTACAATTAATGAAATGTGATCTTTATTTCCTATCAATTAGCTCCATTTTTGATGTAGTATCTTCACATTTTTGACTTTGTTTAAAAAAAGGCAAAAATAAGTAAATAAAAGAAAAGAAGTTATTGAGGAGGAAAATCATTCGTTTTGCAAGTAATTCATGTTAATATTTCCTACTAAAGTTATAAGGAATGAGTGACTTGAATATGATATAAATAAGGGAGAATTTGCTATGAAGGGTCATTCCTTATGATTAAATGGATTGTCCATCTTTATTATCGTGAGTGATTTCTTCTTATTCTTTATGTTTCAGATGATTTGTGGTTTGAAAGCTTGAATCTAAGCTATAAAATGAAGTTTTTCTCATAGCTGATGGAACCTAGAGTTGATTGCATTTTAATTTTAGTAATCGATGTTTTATTTAGTAATCTTCCTACTTCATTAGTTTTGATGAGTTTTCGCTACATGACCCAAATATTTCTTACTATAGCCTTTGACCCATTACAATCTCCAAAAGTCCTTTGATTCGTGTTATATATGTGAACCTTTAATGGTAGATAACTTAAAAGATATGTAAAGTTATGGAATATCTTGATCATGAAAGGTGTTTAAATGTACATATATATAGGTTGATCTTCTTTTTAAACGTAACTTGTCAAAGTTTGCCCTTAGATTGCTCAGTTTTTGAAGGGAATGGTTGTTGATTGATCATGAGTACCAATATTGAATGTTTAATTTTTTCTTTGAGTTTTAAAAGTTATTCCTCTTTCTTACGCTATTTATTTTAAGGAAATTTGATTAAAGAGGAAGTGTTGTGATTTTTCATTTTAATCTTTAGTTTTGTTCGAGGACATCTAAAAGTTAAGTGCGACGGGAACTTAATAAATACTTGATTGGTTATCTATTTATTCCCTAATGCTTAGTGATTAATATTTATGTTGCTTCGAAGATACTTTGGTTTAGGTATAAGTAGGAGGAAAAAGAACCAAAATAAGCTAAATTCACACCCTTGGTGTCGTTTTATTGATGTTTAGTCTTATTTGCCTTCATCGAGCAAAAAGGAGATGAGTTAGGGCAAAAAGGAGACAAAGAATGGAAGAATTGGAGACTTAAACGGTTGTGTAGGGGTTCACATGCTAATATATATGACTCACACTGTCGTGTTGTCGTGTATCCAGCTATGAATGTATTACTTCATGATTTCTAAAAAATTAACATACACAATTACCTACACAACCATATAGTTGACCTGTGTAAAATTATGCAACCTTTGTAGTATAAAAGGGTAATTAAGAGGCCAATCAAGGTATATATAGATTAGAGACAGAAAGAGGCACATATTCCTTTTGTTTTTGACATCCATGAGCAACTAATCTTTTTCTTTTTGATATCGAGGCCAGTTAACATTTGGTCATTGATCAATTTTAGTGGTGTTGTTCCTAACTTTCTTTAAGAATTGATTATTTTATTTTGTGTTTAAAGTTTGAGATTTATGTATAAACAGTTTAGATAGGCCTACTACATTATTTATATATGGATTCATTTCCAGAATCATGATTACAAATTGCAATTATTGTATATCTCATTCATATGTGGTAAACTAATGGTCGTGCATTATCATGGATAGCATAATATACGTTAAATGATTTGAGCTTATATTATTGTTGCTTAGATTAACTTAGTTTCTTAATTTGTAATGCGACTTAAATTATCCTACAATCGCTTAGTAAAAAATTATACTAAGTTAATAATGTCCATAAATTATCCTACAATCGCTTAGTAGATGTATTCCGATGAATGATTGTTTAGGATGTATCATTCATTACTTTTTACTAAGTTGTTAATCGTATTATATTGAAGGAGTCAGAGTAATTTTGAACTAACCATTGTATTACCTCCCAAACCAAAACTAATGGTTAATGATGTGTTCTCAACGTGCATAAAAAACAAAGTTATAGAAGTATCAAACTTTGTAACAATCACTCAATTTAGAAAATGGAGCATAAAATTTCAATGCTAATTATGAGCTTAAAAGCTCACAATTTCAAATAACATGTATTGGATCATATTTCACTCTTCAAAAATCAATCATCATAAGAAATTAATCAATATTTAGTAGGCAAGAAGTCAACATTTCATGTATGTTTTCTAAATCAATCATTCATGAAATTCAGAAAAGGCTAAACACAAACTTAATCTTCCACTTTTCCGACATTCATAATCTATACACAAACTCAATCTTCCACTTTCCAACATTCACAATCTATACACAAACTCAAATCCCACATTCACAATCTATACACAAACTCAATCTTCCACTTTTCTGTCATTCACAATCCATACACAAACTCAAACCCCACATTCACAAGCCATACACTAAATCTTCTCAAGTAAGCAAGCTGAAAAATAAATCCAACGATGACTTCTTCTTGAATAATGCAAATAGACATACAAAGGTTAGGTGGTATTTTCTTTTTCGACAATTATAAAAAATAATGAAGTGAACCATCTTCACATCATACACCTTATATAGAGGGATGGATAATTGAGATTGACTTGAGTCAACAATTAAGATTAAATGATAATTTATCCCCTACAGCTAGTTGAAGTTTCTATATATTATGAGGGATAAATGTATTTCATAAGAAATTATACATAGGAATAATCCTAATAAATCTTCTAAAGGAAGATGAAGATTCTTCTTAAGTCATCAATATGCTTATGAAGGCTTGAGGGTTAAACATAAGATGGATATCTAAAGGTTGATGTTTCTTTTTTGCTTATTTAAAGAATAAATATATTGGTTTATGAATTAATGTTTAAGGAACAATGTTGGATTATTTTTGCCTACCCATTACATACATATGGTCATATGGTTGATTGATTAAGAGATGATCCTTGAGAAATCTGAAGGTTATCCTAATTAAGTTAAATAGACTTGAATACTAAAAAGTTTTATCCTCTATCAAAGTTCAAAGAAGAAACTTAGGGGGAAACAATGTTCCTAATGAGTGTATAGATGGGACTGACCAATTTGGCATGACTCGTCATCCTTCTTTAGGCTTATAAGCCTTAAGTTTACATAAAATGCCTCATTATTTGAAAAAGGTAAATTTAATTAATAAATATTTATTCATATAAGGAGGTAGAGTCCTAATCAAAGTCTAATCAAGTTTAGTTAAGATATAATTCATCTACATAATCTAATTTATAAAAGAGGAGGAAGAGTTGCCTAGCTTTCATTTTGAAATAGAGGAGGAATAAAGCTATATATTAGAAAACATATGACAAATCTTAAGTATAATGCAATACTTATCAGGAATTTAAGCATTATTCTTAAGAATGCAAAATGATTCTAAATATGATGTAAATACCATAAAAGGTTTATTTCAGATTTTTACAAATTTTTGCAATATTTACTAGGGCACTTAATTAGGGTCTCTAGCATATAAGTATCTTAATGCTTCTTAATGTACCTTAATTGTACAAGTGACAATGATCTTCTCCAATTATTAAACGTGACCCCCAAATATGCATGTAGGCTCACCCATTAATTCATTCTCGGATACAATTCAATTTCATCTTCACAAATTAACAAATTGTTCTAACAAGAAGCATTTTATCAAACACCTAATATGTATCAACAAATCATCCCAACTTTAAAAGCAAAATTGAGAACTTAACCTTCTAACACTAACATTTCAACCTAAAATGTTCTTACCCATTCACAAAAGACTTAAACAACTCAAACAAATTACTCAAACATACTAAAAAAAATTCAAATCAAACCATGCACGTACGGTGGTGGGAGAGAACCTCAACGAAATTATTGCAACAATGGTGGGAGAAGACCTACCTCTTCGGATGCACCACCACTGTTAGACAACATTGACGACAACGCACCGAATGAGAAGATATAGATGCAGACGCAGCCGAGAGGAGGAGAAGAGAGAAGGAGAGCTGATGGGTGGGTGTCGAAAGGCTTATAACGTTAACAAAACGACATCGTTTGGTGTTAAACCAAACAATGTCGTTTTCTTCAAGTTTATAACTGAAAAACCAAAGGGGGTTAAATAGTTTCGCAGACTATCTACAAATTAATTTTTCCACATGAGTAAATCAATAATCGTAAAAGCAAAGAACCAAAAACACCGATGTTTGGTAACGCAGTTCGACACACCTTGCCTACGTCTGCGGGGCCCTCACCTAGCTTAATCACTTTCACGAAAATACAATAGATTTACCCAAGGCTTTACTGAGCCGACACCATTCAACCCTTAACACTATCCCTCAACCTCACTTCCCGTGAAAGAATTTCATATCCAATAGTACGACCGCCTCGTACTAACCTCAACAGAGGATTTGTCTAATTACTTTCACTCAAAGACAATAATAAATAAAATAGCTCAGTGCTTAATCAACTAAAAATTAAATAACAAAATACTTGAGACAAAGAAGTCTTTCCTATAAATTTATCTTCTCAAAATAACCCAGCTGAAATTCTTCACCATATCCGATTCTTTCTTCATAAAACAAATCACCACAACCACAGCCACGGCTCGTCAACTCTCATTCAAAACTTACACAGCAACACAGTGTCTTCTTCATTGACAATTAACGCACCTTCATCCCTCACCAGGAGCACATCCACCACGTTGTATATATATGTCTTCCAATTCAATTAATTCCTTCAGTGCACAGAGAAGCTCACCTCAATTGATTAATTAACAAGACGTCTGCCACATCGAAATCCTTGTTGAATAGCACCTTACCTTCTTTACCTTAGCTACTAAACAACCCACCTGTCACGTTTCTGTGCAATCTCCACAACACCGTTCACAAAACACTCACAGTTTGATTAAATAACTAATTCTCATAAAACCAATCTCACCATGGCTGATACAAAGGACATGTTAATCACTGTATCGATAGTCACTGAGCCTCCACATAAAAAACCTCTCACACACTCCTACACTCACTACATCACCATCACAATAGATACATTATTCAGCTGAAGTACTTGTCTGAGCAGCCAGCAATCTTCATGTACACGTGACCCCACTCACTCAACAACAAAAAACTGCAGATAGCATGTTAGGTTTTCATCCTTATCATATATATATCTTCTTGACTCATTTTTCAAATCAAATAGAAATCCATGCAGCACATTATCTAATTGGACTTTTAATAAAACAAATTCACGCAAATATCATATCCCATTAGCTATTTGGACTTTTAATAAAACACAAAATTTACCTCTTATATGTTCAATTTAAAATGCCAAAATCAAAAAAAGAATATATAAAATATATTATAACAATAACATTTAACCGTAAGCAGACGACGACGTATAGGTTACAAATTTACCGACAAAAATTTTCGTCCTTAATATTCCGTTAGTAAAGTCAAACCTACATTTTTCGGCCACCCATTCCTGCCTTACTTGCTGATGGTATTTTTTGGTCTCTAGCTTTTCCGTGGCAAATTCTTTATTTTCTTGTAGTGAACTAACACCCTCTCCCAAGCGTATACACTGATTTGTTCATTCCAAAAGCTAATAACATATTCTCTATAAATATGATCCTTTCTTGCTATTATTACACGTTTAATTACGTGGAGTTAAATTTTATTTCTAGTGTGGTAGGCATGCATAAAAAAATTTTGCTCTCAAAGGTTTTTCCTGACCAGTAGAGAATCGACATTATGAACATGAAACAAAAGAAGAGGAAATAAAAGTAGAGGAACATAGCGTTTATGCAAACAAAGAGAAGAAGAAATAAAGTTGTTGTCTTTGTATTTAAGGAAATGATCAGAATTGAATAAGGCGAGAGAAGACAACCTCCATGATAGAGTGAACTGCAAATGAAGTTGACATGGCGGGCAGTAAACACGGATATAACCTTCATGATTATTACTGAAAGCGATCATTTTATTCATAAATGAATAATCATTAGGTATAGTTTTAGCATTATGTTCAAATTCACACACTCTTATGGGTGGCTTATAATCATTTATTTCATACACTAGCATTTGTACATAAAAACCTTAAAGTTCGTTAGATCACTGATGCAGCATCTTTGTCGGGAACGACCAAGATTATGTTCAGTTCCCATTTGTCTGAGCCCATAATCACGTAGTTGGAACGAACACATGTAAAATATTGTAATACAATCTATTCATAACAGAGTAATGCATTTGATTTAGGCTTCATTTCATTCTTTGGTTCAGAATCGTGCAAGAGGTGAACTAGAGAGGGAGAGAGAGACATTGAATTCGAGTGTTTTTCTCTTTAATTTTCGTTTTGTTTTTGGATAGTGAGGCCCACTTCAATAATAAGAACTCCTCCTCTCTGTTTTCCTGCTTTCTTTGTCAATCAATCTGACGCCTCTTTGCTCAAATTCATCTCCTATCCATTTGCAGTATCCGTTTCAATTCAAATGGGTAATCTCTTCTTTTTCATTTCCCATGATTCATCTTTCTACCTCAGTTTCCTCATTATCATAATGTGTGCTGTTCCACCATAACCACGAACCTGATTGACGTTAAATTTGGTAGCTTTTCATGTTTTTCCATTTCTGCATCAATTTTACCAAATCTTTTGGTATCTTTTTCCGTTAAATGTATTGAATACAACGGATATGATCATTTATTGACATGCACACGTAAAGTACCAATTATATAACACTGAGAGAGCTAGTTAGCATCGTTTTTATTTGGATTTCGCACAATTCGATGTGTTTTTCTCCTATAATGTTGTTATATATTTTAGTTGTTGATTTACCTGATGCCTTGGGTCGAGGTTGCAGATAAAACAAGCATACACTCATGTGGTGTGGCACATTTGGGCTGATTGAGCTCCATTTTTTCTTTTCTATTCAATCTGTAAATTTAACTTGTTATAATTTTAGTATACATGCGACGGGTAAGCAGACATTGGTGAAATTATGTATGGATAACATGCTTTTTGCACAAAGATTTTTACCTTTAGAAATCATATAATTAGGAATTAATACATGGAACATTTGGATTCCAGCAAACGAGGAAAGTTGTTCCACTCAACTTATCGATGGGGATGGAGAATTTAATGTTTCTGGAATCGACCATTTTATCAAGGCGGTGAAGTTGGGGGAATGTGGTTTATCGTATGCTGTAGTCTCCATCATGGGCCCACAAAGTAGTGGTAAGTCTTTCTCCAGCTCTGTTATCTTGTTCAATCTTTGGGTTTATGCTTCTCTGCTGATGCTTTCTTGAATATCTGCATGCTATGATCCACATCTTTATCACGAAAACTAGAAGATTGGTCATCGTTAAACGAACTAAGGGCAGGCTTTGATTTGAGACTTGAGACTTTATGCTGCAGTCATTTGAAACTTAAGTCAGCTGGAAGCAACTTCTTATTGATAAGCAAAATTCAGAGCATAATACGATAGTTCTCTATCTGACTTTGAAGAGAATTTTCAATTTGAGCTAATTCGTATTTTATCATTTGCTTCCTTCAATTCTGTTGATGAATGAGTCTTATGGTGATAGTTTTCATTGTCTTGAGAGCTTAACCTTTTCTCTTCCATGGACTGTTCAGGGAAGAGCACTTTGTTGAATAATTTATTTCGTACCAACTTCAGAGAAATGGATGCTTTTAAAGGAAGGTACGTACATGCTGTTTTTCTGAACGGAAAATGGAAAGAAATATTTGGAACTTAGCTAACAAAATTTTATCACGTTTTCAGGTCTCAAACCACCAAAGGCATCTGGATAGCCAGATGTACCGGCATTGAACCTTGTACTCTTGTAATGGATTTGGAGGGTACTGATGGAAGAGAACGAGGAGAGGTGCATATTAAAATTCTTCCCCTTAATTTTTATATGCTTTATTCATTTTCATGGTGATAGCCTGAATTTCTATCTCTTGTTGGTCGTCTATATATCTTTCATGCCTTTAACATGAGGGATCGATATTTTTCTATGAAGCAACTCACCTGCCTACATTTATAATACTTTTGGAGTTCTGTAGTTTCATTTTTTCTACTTCGTAATCAATTCCTTTGGTGGCATGAACTTGCAAAGCGACGGGTGGAGATACATGATCTCTGTACTTAAAATTAGAGTTCTCTTTTTGTTTTGACATATACATTGATGTTTACTCCCCCTTTGTCATCCTCCTCCTCTCATACTATAGGATGATACAGCATTTGAGAAGCAGAGTGCACTTTTTGCTCTTGCCGTTTCTGATATTGTATTGATAAACATGTAAGTCTTGTTAATTATTAAACGTACTACATTCTTTTGATTCTTGGTTCCCAAAATGTTATTCTGGCATTGTCTTTTCATAAGTTAACCAATTAAACTAATTAGGTGGTGTCACGATATTGGACGTGAGCAAGCTGCGAATAAACCTCTTTTGAAGACTGTGTTCCAGGTTCTTTGCTGTACTTGTCTTCTTAAGCATCTCCTCTTGACTTCATTTCTAAAATGAAATGGTCCAACATTTTGAGAATTGTTCACATAGGTCATGATGCGCTTGTTTAGTCCCCGGAAAACAACTTTGTTGTTTGTCATACGTGATAAAACAAGGGTGAGCTCCTTTCTTTTGTATTAACTTTCGGAATTTAGAGGATTGCTACATTCATCTTTGTGTTTTCTTGTTTTGGATTAAGGTTTTTTGGAGTTGAGCCTTTTTTTTTTTGGTTGCATGTTCCTCTCTTTGTTTTTTAGACACCGCTGGAGAATTTAGAACCTGTTTTGCGAGAAGATATCCAAAAGGTCAAGGATCTGTTTCTTTTCCTTCTTTTCTAGTTAATCTCAATGATAATAGTCTTTTTGATTTTTTTTTCTTTTGCAGATATGGGACTCTGTTCCTAAGCCACAAGAACACAATGAAACCCCATTAAGTGAATTTTTTAATGTGAGTTCCCATATTTTTCTCTAAATTTTACTTATTGACTTCTTAGTTTCTCATATGGCTGATTTCATTAATCTATGAACAGGTTGAAGTTGTTGCTCTATCTAGCTATGAAGAAAAAGAAGAGCAATTCAAAGAGCAGGTGGACTATACATTCTGTGATTTGGTTATCTGAAAATTACTTTAACAGGACCTTGTTTGCTTTTCCACTTTTTCTGTGGCAAGAAAGATAATTGTGTTTAAGATAATTTCTCATGTTTTCATATTTTAATTGCAGTCAACTTATATTTCAATCTTATTATTTGGTTTCTTTTCTGCTTCAAACTTTCCGGTGTTTTCTGCTTCATAATACCTGTAGACTCATGGAATTAGGTCATCTTATCAAATGAACCGAGATTATCTTTAAGGTATCTTTCCAAAATCTCTATGAATGTAGGTTGCTAGTTTGAGGCAGAGGTTCTTCCATTCTATTGCACCTGGTGGCCTTGCTGGAGATCGACGTGGTGTAGTTCCTGCCTCAGGATTTTCTTTCAGTGCGCAGGAAATCTGGAAAGTTATCAAGGAGAACAAAGACCTTGACCTTCCTGCCCATAAGGTACGTTTGTGAATATGGCAGTGGCTTGTAAATATGCCTTTTCTTCTTCATGTCATTCGTTAGCAGACGATTTGTAGATCATGGTTGCTACTGTACGCTGTGAAGAAATTGCAAATGAAAAGTTCTGTGGTGTCAATACCAATGAGGTATACAACTTCACATTACTCTTTGATGTTGCTTTTTTCATTTTATTTTTCTCTCTAAGTAGTCCTAAACTGTAAGCAATTGAAAAAGTTGAATGTTTATATCACTACCAGGAATGGTGTCACCTGCAAGAGGCTGTACAATCTGGCCCATTGGTTGGTTTCGGGAAGAAGCTTAGTTCTATTTTGAACACATGCTTATCTGAGTAAGCATGCTATGAATCATAAGAGGATTGAAGCACTCACTTTTCTGCTATATTGTTTGAGATTCATTGTTTAATCAAATGCTTTTGTTGAGCAAGTGCATTATTTTTGAAGCTCTTGCTTTTTGTTATCCTCTTTCAATATTAGATAACGCAGGTTTAGGGCATTATGCATGTTGATGCAATTTTCACAACATCTCATTATATGTTGGCGTAGTAGCATCTGAAACTTTTATCAAAATTTTCTGAATTTTGGTGATGTTAGTTATTAATGTTGAGTTTTTATCTTTTTGTTTGTTCCAGATACGATTCAGAAGCCATTTACTTTGATGAAGGAGTCAGATCTGCAAAACGCAAACAACTTGAGGAAAAATTGCTTCAAGTAATTCATTTGTTTCGTATCACTAAGCTATTCTAATTTATAGATATTCTAGTGAATGTGTCATCTTCTATACATACCGATAAAGCTGTTGAGTTTTGGTTATAGGTTATTAACATTTCTAGGAGTCATGTTGATCTGTTGGCAATGATGTAGGACAAATAGAAGAAGTATTAACTGATAGCTAAAATACACAAAAATTAGGAAATATGGATGATGTTAGGTTGCTCGAATATCCAGTTTATGTCTTGATTTTAACTTGGAATGCTAAAATTTCAAATTCAATACAGCTGGACTTTTAGGTTTTGATTGCCAGAAATTTAGGCTAGAATTTTAGGGTTTAATTGGCTAAAATTTGGGTTTGATATGGCTAGAATTTAGAGTTTTGATTGCTGGAACTTTAGATTAGAATTGTTGGAAGAACACAAACAATAGCGGGTAGAAATCTAGGAATTACTCATAGGGTCTAAGAATCAGTTTTAGAAGAAAGCGCCACACCTTATAGTTGAAAACTCAAGTTTGGAGAAAAAATTCACAATATATTCTTATTGAAGGGTATAAATATATATAGAAAAGTTCTTAGAATCCTTATTCTAATAATAATGAGTTCATAACAAATTTAAATCTTATCCTAAATAATTAGGATAATATATTTAAACTAGAATAACATATTTAACTTACTACTACTTTCTATCTAACGAGGAAGCCTAACATAATCTAAATTTCAGTCCCTATTTTCTTTATTTTCAACTCAATTCTCAACCTTCATCCCACTAAATTAAAGCTTATGGTTGACTAATTTTTCTTCCTTTTCTTTAATAGAATTTAAGCTCTTTTGCATCATCAAGTGTATTGGAATGGAAAGAAATTGAATTAAGGTGTGGTTGAGTTGAGTTGTAATGTATATTTGACATCAAAAAGTCCAAAAGAAAGAACCATTAGTGTTAGGATGTGCCAAAATAGAGGTCAGTCTAGTTGGTGGCTAGAGTCTTCCTTTTGATTTGTAATTCACCCCATTTATGTAGTCTTCTTGTTCAGGTTAAAAAGTGGATACACTCATGTATAATATTACCTGCGTTATTTGATATGTGGTGAACCTTGTTTTGAACCTAGTTCCCAGATGTTATCTTCAAGCACTTGACGTGCTGTTGATTGTTAATAGTTCTCCCATTTGGCAGCTTGTTCAACCTGCATATCAGTCTATGTTGGGACACATAAGATATGGAACTCTTGAAAAATTCAAAACAACATTTGAGAAGGCTTTGAATGCTGGTGATGGGTTTTCTTTGGCTGCCTGCACTTGCTCCCAGTCTTGCATGGCTCTATTTGATGAAGAATGTGCAGGTATGGTTACCATTCATTATGTCATTGCACCAAGTTTAGAGGATGTAGGAATAACATCGAGGAAAAGGACACTATGAATCAAAGGAGAAGAAGCTTGAAGTAGAATATAGTATCAGAACAGAATGACTAGTACAATGTATGATTAAATATCAAGGTTAAAATGATTGTGCCTTTAGTTTCATTTTTATTGCACTTGCATTAATGTATCGGAGTTAGATATGTTGCCTTAGTTAAGGATCTTCTTTGAAGAATGGATCAAATAAGTACCTCGTGTTTACAGAGGTTGTCATTGAACAAGCTGACTGGGATACATCGAGAGTTAGGGACAAGCTTCAACGAGATATTGAGGCACATGTTGCTACTGTCCGTGCTGTCAAACTGTCTGAAATTACTTCTTCCTTTGAGGTATGTAGTTTTGGGATTTCAACCTCTCTAATATGCTACTTCATTTATTGATTGCTGATATAAGTGAGCTGTATTTTTTTGGTGATATAAGAAGAGAAATTTCTCTGAATTTCTGTGGGAAATTGTGGATGTCATCAAATTAAGATTGAGCTACTGTAAAACTTGTATATATTTTTTCTTTTAAGTCATATTGAAGTGGAATTCAAGTTTACTATGTACCTGCTATTCCTTGGTTATTAACAGTTTTGGTAATTTTCCATTTTCATAATAATCAGGCAATAAGAAATTAGTGCCACCTGGAAAAGCTTATTATTAACATTCCATAACAGTAGGCAAATGGTTATAGGGCATAAGATGTGTACTTATCTAGGTTTTTGAATTTTATACACTTGAGTTTGCCCGGACCATCTGCAGGGAAAGCTAAATGATGCATTGGCTGGACCTGTGGAAGCTCTTTTGGATGGAGCTAATAGTGAGACCTGGTTTTCAATAAGAAAACTTTTGAGGCGTGAGACAGAATATGCAGTCTCTGGTCTTTCTAATGCACTTTCAGGGTTTGAAATGGAGGAGGAGACTAAGGAACTTATTCTTGCAAGACTGGAGGACTATGCAAGGAATGTCGTTGAAGCAAAAGCCAAGGAAGAAGCTGGAAGGGTCTTAATGCGTATGAAGGATAGGTAGCAACCGCTTGCAATTTTCCAAACCTGTTTGTTCCATTGTCTTATGAATCCAAATAATGAGATTGTCTGTATAACTCTTGCACAGGTTCTCAATGCTGTTTAGCCATGATTCTGATTCAATGCCACGAGCTTGGACATGGAAAGAAGACATCCGGGCAATTACAAAAACTGCTCGCTCTACGGTATGCTATGGGTTGTATCATCAAATGTCAACTTTTATTTTTATTGTGCCTTTCTGGATATTAGCTATCTGCAACTTTGTTCAACCTTTTGCAATCTCTGAAGTTACTGTCCGTCATGGTTGCCATTCGTTTGGAAGATAAAGGTGATAACATTATGAAAATATTATCTTCTGCTTTGTTGGATAACAACAACAATAAAAGTGTTGCAACTCACGACCCATTGGCATCAAGCACGTGGGAATAGGTGGATTTCCTGTCAATACTGATATTTCTTCTTATGCAGCGTTCAATTGCACACTACAAGCCATCGTATTTAATAAATTAAAGAATTTGCTGATTCCTGCATGTAGAATTGGGTTTTATGGGACAAAGTATTTGTAATTCTGAACAGCTCTTTGCAAGTTTGGATATTTATATAAGTGGCTTAGATGTTGGAACTTGGACTCTGTCGATTCATATTTGGAGTTTGATGTTGGGAATTCCTTTATTAACTGTGAAGTTATACTGGATTCTCTTGAATGCATGGTCATAGTCTTTGACAAAACATTTGTTACGCTGGCACATGCATACTACTAATCATGTTTTTCCAGATGTCTTGATAATAACAATAATAATAATAATAATAATAATAATAATAATAATAATAATAATAATAATAATAATAATAATAATAAAGATGATGA
>JANZLF010000001.1:12888501-12906584 GCA_026546835.1 Erythroxylum foetidum | reverse complement strand
ATAATAGGATAGTCTGTGTAACTCTTGCACAGGTTCTCAATGTTGTTTAGCCATGATTCTGATTCAATGCCACGGGTTTGGACAGGGAAAGAAGACATCCGGGCAATTACAAAAACTGCTCGCTCTGCGGTATGCTACGGGTTGTATCATCAAATGTCAACTTTTATTTTTATAGTGCCTTTCTGTATAATAATTATCTGCAACTTTTTTCAACCTTTTGTAGTCTTTGAAGTTACTGTCCGTCATGGTTGCCATTCGTTTGGAAGATGAAGATGATAACATTATGAAAATATTATCTTCCGCTTTGTTGGATAACAACAGCAATAAAAGTGTTGCAACTCATGACCCATTGGCTTCAAGCACCTGGGAACAGGTGGATTCCTGCTCAATACTGATATTTCTTCTTATGCAGCGTTCAATTGCACACTACAAGACATTGTATTTAATAAATTAAAGAATTTGCTAATTCCTACATGTAGAATCGGGTTTTATGGGACAAAGTATTTGTAATTCTGAAAAGCTCTTTGTAAGTTTTGATATTTATATAAATGGTTTAGATGTTGGAACTTGGACTCTGCCAATTCATATTTGGAGTTTGATGTTGAGAATTCTTTTATGAACTGTGAAGTTATACCGGATCCTGTTGAATGCATGGTCATAGTCTTTGACAAAATATTTGTTACGCTGGCACATGCATACTGTTAATCATGTTTTTCCAGATGCCTTGATTCATTTGATAATTGAAAATATATTCTGACAAATATATGTATGCATATATATGTGTGTATGTGTGTGTGTGTGTGTGTATGCTCCTTCATCACCTTTGCATTCTCTTGGGAGTTCTATTTCTCTTTTGAGGGACCATCTTTCCACAACAAAGCACTATTTAGTCCTTGAAATGGATATTCGCATATGCAGATTCCTCAATCAAATACCTTGATAACACCTGTCCAGTGCAAATCACTTTGGAGGCAATTCAAGTCGGAAACAGAATACAGTGTCACTCAGGCTATTTCTGCTCAGGTATGCAAGCCCCTCACAATAGTCCTTTCTCTTCTTTTATCTTTATTCTCATCTCTTTTCATTGAGTTGTTTAATGTGGAATAGAAAGAAAATACCCACCTTTGTCCTTGCAGATCTTGGAATTTCATGAATATGGTTTGTGTTTAGGACAAAGCCCCTATAAAGAAGATAAAACATTTATGTAGCCTTGAATTAGAAACTAGAAGGTACTGGGGAAACATCTTACGTTTTATGTCTATTAGATGACTGGACATAGGTGTGTAGCTTGTCATGGTTGACATAAGTCTACGATACATAGTTTGCAGAAGATGCAATAGTATAAAATCTTCCAGTCTTCATTTAATTCTTTCAAAATTTTTATAGGCAGTAAACGTTAAATTTATTATGTTAAGTGGCTGAAGTAACCCCTATTACTGGTCTACCTACTGTTAATGCATGTCATTCTTTATAGCATTTACATTTGCTATGCCTTTTCTTATATCTAGTCGGTAAGAGATTGATATGATTGTGATTCAAGGTTCCTCCCTGCGTGTGTTTTCAGCAATGCTCTAAGCAAATTATAGTCAGGCACCACACTCTTGCTGTACATTCACTTTGTTCCAAATTTTCCATGAATTTTTCCTGTATTTAATCTATGATATGTTTTTTGTTCTCCTTTTATTCTATATTAGCTGGAGAAAACTTTTTGGATCTATAGATATCTCCATCTCTTTTGCACTTTTCTTTTCAGTTTACTTATTCTCTCTGTCAATAACCAGGAAGCTAACAACTGTAGTAACAACTGGTTACCGCCTCCATGGGCCATTATTGCATTGTTTGTGCTCGGATTCAATGAGTTTATGACTATTCTAAGGTATATCTTGTGAACAACACCTTGTAATTATTATACTTTATTGAGAAGATCATATTGCCTCATTTGCTAATGGAGTGCCTCCTTTTTAATGGCAGAAATCCTTTCTATCTTTTTGTCATCTTCATATGTTTTCTGCTCGTTAAGGCCTTATGGGTGCAGTTAGACATTTCAGCTGAATTCCGCCATGGCGCTGTGAGTGTTAAACTATCTTTTCATGGCTTAGATCTTGATTCACAGCGGAAGATATTTCAGGAATAGTGTTATCTTCGGAGCATTCAGTTTGGTGCATCAATTTTTATATCCTCAAGGAACTGTTGTGAAATCTTTTTAGCCCAGTACTTAATGCTTTAATCATAGGATGGGACTCTGTTTCACTGATATTAAGAGTTTGTTTTCTCTCCATTTAGATTGTAGAATTAAAAAAGTTTGTCCATTCAAAGTAAGGATTTGGAAGCCTTTATTTACTAGTTTTAATATTTTGTAGTTGCCTGGGCTTATTTCATTGTCTTCAAAGTTCCTTCCCACCGTTATGAACATTCTGAAAGGATTAGCTGAGGAAGGGCAGGAAGCTGCAACTAGTGATTCCCAGGGAAACCCTCCTAGAGGATCAAAGAGTTTTCAGAATGGAATTAAAACCGGCAACAATATGTCATCAAGTGTCTTGTCTGGGGTAACTTCATCAGCAAATGAATATGTTAAAACTGGCAGTAATATTTCATCAATTGCCTTGTCTGGGGTAACTTCATCAGCAAATGAATCTGCGTACTCGAGTTGTTCGAAAGAAGAGTAAATGAATCAGTTATACGTTTGTAAGAGAACTCTGAAGATGTCAGTAATTCTGCTCATTTTATGGTACATAATTATCCTGCCCCATAAGATTTTGAAGGCACTATTATTATTATTCTTTTGTTCGGGTGCCAGTGATTGGTTTTGAGATAAGCTCCATCGAATTGTATCTCCTGTTGGCTGGACAATGGCCATGGCTTCTCTTACGATAAGAAGGAATCCAAGTTTGCCAATTCGAAGACTTGGAATTTAAGTTTTGTGAAAATCACACTACTGAGTTATTGGTTATGCTTTCTTTTGTTTTTGTTTTAGGCTTTACTAGTTAAGAAAGCGGGTGACTGGTTTTGCAATGTAAAAAGGAGACAATGCTTAATTTTTCATGAGACTTCTATTTGACACAATGAATATAATTGGATTCAGACTAACATTTTTTGCTTATAAAGATGATCGTACGTGGGGCTTATGAACGACTTAGAAGTTTGTACGAAGGTTAGGTGCATGGCCTTATGTTTCTGTATAATCATAATATTCCCATAACTCCACCCATGACCCATGGTCCAACTCATAAATTGACTGCATACGCTGTCAAGTGCGGAGGTCATAGTACATTCTGTGCTTAGAGATCAGAGAAAGAGACGTTAAAAAACACTTTTGGGTAGCATAAATTCTTCAAATTGGATCTTTCCCTTTATGTGTGGTATCTAAATCACGGATAGGTTTCTTGGGGTTGGATGGAAATGAGCAATGCATGTTTATACCAGGAAAGCCATGAAATAAATGAGCCATTCGCAAAAGTAATATCATTTAGTTTAATTTGTTGGTTAGTTTGATTTGGAGGAGAAACATCATTGAAAGCGTTTGGTTCTTTGTTAGACAAATTAAGGTATTGTGAGTTCAGAAATGTATTTGTCTATCCATCATGCACTGTCAGCTAATGTGTTTGTCTGAGATTGGATGAAATCAAACTATTCCCTCAATTGTTGGGTAAAATATCATCGACTAGCTTTGCCCTTTGTCACAATACTTTAAAAATAGGTTTCTTAGTAGGATGGATGAAAGCAGAAAAGTTGTGTATGTTGAACAAATTAAATGGTTCGTTCTTGAAAGATTATCTATGAACTCAACTGTCCAATTAATCGTAGCACTTAGTAGTTGATACATCTTACTTGGAGATGTGGGCTTTTTTGATTGCTAAAGAGTTGTGATGTTGCTTTTGGTTACTTACAATATCAATTAATATCTATTTGATAACCCACCCATAATTTGAAATAGACTCCTAGAGATAATAACATATTTATTTTAAGTTTATATTTTTAAAACTCCGCCTTAAACTCAAATTTGGTTATGCCAAGTCTTGTTTGTAGTCTTGCAAAATCTTTAGCCTTCAATGCCTTGGTTAATATGTCTGCAATTTGATCATGAGATTTCACATACTTGAATTGCACTTCCTTCTTGCTGATATACTCTAGTATAAAATGAAATCTTGTCTTTATATGCTTGCTCCTATCATGGAAAATATTTTTTTTTCAAATGCAATTACAGATTTGTTATCAACAAAAATCTTAGTAGCTTCTTCTTGTGACATATACATCATTTTTAACAATTTTCTCAATCATACAACATGACAATCACAAGCAGTAGCAGCTACATACTCTACTTTACATGTTGAAAGAGTTACGATAGGTTGCTTCTTTGAACCCTAAGCAAATATAACATCTCCAACTCTAAACAAAAAACCAGTAATACTTCTATTATCAACATCACCTCTCGAATCATTATCACTGTAACCAACCAAATTGCAATTATGGGAAGATGAATAAAACAAGCTATAACCAAAAGTTCCTTTAACATATCTGAAGATCAATGTACTAGCCTTAAAATGAGTGATAGTTGGAGAGTTTACATATCGACTAATAATTCCAACTCCATAAAGAATATAATGTCTAGAACAAGTATAAGTACCTCAAATTTTCAACAAGCTTTATGTACATAGTTGAATCCACCTTTTCACTATCATCAAATCTTGACAACTTTACTTCACATTCAACTGGTGAAGAAACCGGTTGACAATTTTCTACATTAAATTCTTTCAAAATCTTCATTGCATAATTCTTTTGTCAGATAAAAATGCCTTCATCAGATTGCTTAGCTTCAATTCCAAGATAATAAGCCATAAGCCCTATATCAGTCATCTCAAATTCTGCAGTCATCTCCTTTTTAAATTCATCAAATAAGGTTGAATTGTTTCCTGTAAACATCAAGTCATTAGCATACGAACAAACAATTAACCTATCACCATTCTCCTTTTTCTTCACATAAAGACCATATTCATGTGGACATTTTATGAACTCCTTTGGAGCAATATAATTATCAATATGGTTGTACCAAACTTTTGGTGATTTCTTTAAACTATATAAGGCCTTCTTCAACTTCAATACTTTATCTTCATGACCCTTGACAACATTTCCAAGAGGTTGTTCAATATAAACATCCTCCTTCAAGTGTCTATTCAAAAATGTAGATTTGACATTCATTTGATAAATTCTCCATTTGTTTTGTGCAACCAATGCCATAATTAATCTAATTATTTCCATACAAGCAACCGAAGCAAAGACTTCATCATAATCAATGTCTCGTTATTGGCTACAAACCTTAGCAACCAATCCAGCTTTTAACTTCTCCACTTCTCTTCCATTTTTCTTGATTTTTTAAATCTATTTGACACCAACAACATGCTTGTCTTTTAGAAGGATTTCTGATCTCTATGTATCATTTTTGTGAATGAACTTTATTTCTTCATCCATAGCCTTTCTCTAATTTTGATCTTCTACTGCATCTTCAAATTTTAATGGTTCTGCGCCTGCAAACAAATAAAAAAGGGCAAAATCGTTGATTTCATTAGTTTCTAAATAAATGTCTTGAAGACTTCTCATCCTTTGAGGCCTTTTAGATGAGCTTCAAGATCTCAAATTAACATGAGTTGCTACTGGACAAGACACTTTAGTAGACATAAGCTGTTCATTTTTATTTTGAATAAAATCAACATCAAACATTGGAAGAAAGTTGTAATCTTCCTCTTGATTTTCCTAGTTCTAGTAATCATCTTCATCAAACTTGGCATCTCAGCTAAAATTAATATTTTTGCTTATAGGATTATAAGGTCTATAAGTCTTAGACTTTGCATTATAGCCAATAAACACAAGCTTCTCACTTTTATGATTTAGCTTTACTCTTGTTTCATCAACAATATGAGCATATGCAACACAACCAAAAACCCTTAAATGAGAAAGGGTTGATCTTTTATCGCTTTATGCCTCTTGAGGAGTAATTTTTTGCAATATTTTTGTAGAACATCTGTTACTTAAACATACAACTGAAAATACAAATTCTGCCTAGAATTCTTTAGGAATATGTTTGCTCTTTAACATGCTTCTATTCATCTCAAGAATGGTTTTGTTCTTCCTCTCTACAATATCATTTTGTTGTGGTGACCTTGGGACTGTCAAGAATATTCTAATTCTATGATATTCGCAGAAATCATCAAATTGATTGACATTTGAACTCACCACCTTTATTTGTTCTCAAAGAATTTAATCAAATAGTCACTTTCATTTTCCACCAACATTTTGAATTTTTTGAAGGACTCAAAAGCTTCAAATTTCTCCTTCAAAAAATAAACCCAAGTTTTGAATAAAACTTCAATAGATAACATGAAATACTTGTCCTTACCAAGAGAGAGAGGATTAATTGGGCCATATATATCAGCATGTACGACTTAAAGTGGCTTTGATGATCTTGAAAATGACTCTTTTGGAAAGCTATTTCTGAAATGCTTCCCATAAATACAACCTTTACAAATTTGACTTGGATGATCAATAAGAGGCAAGTCATGCACCATATTTTCTTTCATCAATTGCATCAAACTATCAAAGTTCAAATGTCCCATTCGTTGATGCCAAAGTCAAAAAGAATATGATACATAAGTTTTCAAACACTTCGCATTATCAATTTGAAGTTTATGAGAAAAAATAATGTTCTTTGACATTTTAAAATGTTCTTTGACATTTTAACTTTAGCAATTAATTTATGTTCATAATCTCTAATTATTAATTCACTACCCTTCAATCGAATATCATAGCATTTCTTCAAAAGTTGGCCTAAACTTAGAATGTTTGCTTTGAGCGAAGGCACATAATATACTTAGGAAATAAATTGATGAGATCCATTTTAGCCAAAATCAGAATATTACCTATCCCTTTAACATTCACATTTCTATCATCTCCAAAAGAAATAATTCTTTACAAGATCCATTCAAAGAAAAAAAAAGTTTTTCTTGCCTATCATGTGGATGCTTGCCCTATTGTCCAAAAACCATGCTTCTTGATTTTTTCTGCATTATACATTAACAAGAAGGCTGATTCTTCTACATTTTCTCCTTTTCGTAATAAGCTTTGTCTTCCTTTTCTGCTCCATTTATACATTTAAAAGCATAATGACCATAATTTTCACAATTATAACACTACACAAAAGCTTTTTTACCACCCCTTTTATGTCAAGTTCCTTTTCCACGTCCTCTTACTGATTGTCTCTGATTTGAATCTTCAAAGATAATTTCCACGTCCATGAACACAAATCTGCCTCTTCCTCTACCTTGATAATTTCCACGTCTATGACCACAAATCTACCTTTTCCTCTTTCTCTTTGAGTGAAATCTTTCTTTTCGTCCTTTTCTTTTAAAGACAATTTCGAAAGAAGAACTTAACTAGATTGATGCTCCTTCTCTATCATCCCTTCTTCATGAGCTTGCAATAAGCCCATCAACTCATCAGTAGGCACTGAACCTAGATCCTTTGATTCTTCAATTGCCATAACAATACACTCAAATTTTGGATCTAAAGACCATAAAATCTTTTAAACAATATGATAATCTGGTAGAGTTTCTCCATATCTTCTGAGTTGGTTAACAACTGACTGAGCTCTAGAAAAATATGAGGAAATTGATTATGAGCTTTTCATTTTGAGATACTTGAACTCAGCTCTCAAGGTTTAACGACATACTTCAGGCACCTTATCATTGCCTTTGAAAGAATTCTGCAAAATTTCCTATGTTTCTTTGGCACTTGAAGTACTTGAAACTTTTTCAAACATGCTTTCATCCAAACACATATATAAGAGACAAAGTTTGTTGGTCTTTTTTTCGAGCTTTATACAGAGCATTACTCTATGCTTGCATCAAAACATCTTCATTTTTAGGCTGTTCAAGTCCTTTCTTAATAACAACCTGTGCATCTTGCGATCCAAGCAAGGCTTGCATATGAATACACTAATTATCATAACTCTCTTTGGTGAGATTTGGGGATTGAAAGGGAAACATGTCTCCATTCATCATTGTTGGACCAAAACACAACTCTGATGCTACTTTGCCTTCTGGAAAGTTGTAGATCTTTTTTTATCTTTCCAACGGTATATAGTATGAAAATTTTAGATATCGGAGTCAAAAGTTATGATCCTTATAAGTGGAGACGTTCTGGAAGAAAAGTAGACGATAGAAATGAGACGGAAGAAAAGTAGACGATAGAAATGAGATGGAAGAAAAGCAGACGATAGAAATGAGACGAAAGAAAAATAGACGATAGATGAGACGAAAGAAAAGCAGATGATAGAAATGAGACGGAAGAAAAGCAAACGATAGAAATGAGACGATGGAAATGAGACGATAGAACTAAGATGAAAGGAAAGTGAGACGATGCAAAAGTGAGACGATACAGAAGTCAGAAGATAGAATTGGCCTTTGAGGTCTGCATAAAAGTTTTAGATCTAGAAGTTCTCTTTCCAATGGTCTAAAAATGAATTCAATCGGACCTCTTTAGCAAAAGTTATGGCATTCGTACTGAGACATGTACATTTCAGGTGAGGGCAACGTGTTGGAGTCTTTTGGTCATAACTTCTTCTCTAGACCTCCATATGACCTGATTCTTGAACTATTGGATTCGTAAGACTTTTTTATACATCTCCAACAATAATTTCAGCTATTTGAAATTTATGGTGAGAGATTGAGTGAAAAGAGTGAGACGGGTACAGTGAGTGTGTTCTTCAATCATATGAATTGGCGTTATCTCACTGAACATGGAGCTACAACTTATCTGAAAGAATTAAATTTCAATTTGGGCCTTAAGATTTTCAATTTTTGGACTGAATTCGGACGTAGCATCCAGTCTTGATATAGATGCGAGCCCTCCATACGGCTATGTTTTCGAATGTTGGACTTCAACATCGGGGTCCAACACTACCAGGGACTGTTAAGAGGTTTTTAGTGATCTTGTCCCTTGATAAAAAGATGTTTGAGGAAAAATGTGTAAACTGTATGAATGATGAATGTAAAAAACAGAATTTTGAGGAACTATAACCTCAATGTTAATTATGCCATTTGGAGTTGGAGATTATGCAGTACATAATGAAGTTTCACAGAGGTTAAGATATAATATGTTGTAATAGCATAAAGTGGTTTTTGTATGCATAGAGACAATTAAAGTCTTATGAGTTGATTTTGATACATGGTTTAGAATTGTTATGATAGTAATTGTTTTGAGATCTTGGGGACATTTGATGTGCAGAGTCATTTATGGAATGTACAGATCATTTAAGTTTGAGGTAAGTATTGAGTATGAAAGGATATAATATAAAACCAAGACAATGAATAGAGTTACTTACAGATTGTGATTGTACAAATGAATATTTTTCTATAAAGCTAGTGTTGTATCTGATGGATTAAGCAGAAATTCCAATAGTAGTGAAGTATGAATTCATATATTGGGGTCACCAAATCTAGTGAAATAAAGAGCATAAGATTTGAGAAACAATGAAGTACATCTAGCTATTGAATTTAAAGAGCAGTTTTACATGGAAAGTTCATAAAAGACTAAATTGAGGATTCAAAATCTATGAATCTGATTGAGAAATTGAAAATGAATATAAATTTTGAGTTTGAATAGTAAAACTGTTACCTCGTGATTGAAATGAAAGGGATGTGTATCCGATAAAGATGATCGAGTAAAGAGATTATTATAGAAGCATAAATAAAAACCTATAATATACATCCTTAGGAATAAACCAAAATAGTTTTTGACGGCTAAGAATGTAGAACTGAATGATTACATATTCGAGTTACCAATAGTCTTGACTGTTGGAGACATGCTTAAAACTTATATTTCTGGAGCTCATAGGAATATGAAATTAATGTATAGTTCAAATTGATTGCAGGCATAACAATCGTTATATTGGTGATACCATTAGAATATTGTATGAGGTGTCATACGAAAAAAGGGTTGTTTGCCCTTACATTGAAATGAAGAGGGACAAAATAAATGGTTAAAGGCCATAATAAATTTGAGATACTATTAGTGAGTAGAATGAATAAGTAATAAGAATAAAGTGGTTTATGAAAGACGAATGAAATTTTAGTGGATCACCTCGAAGTTTTGGAATATAGTGAGACAAACTTAAGAGTTAAGTGTATTAGCAATAAAGAGATGAAATATTAATATGATTTGACAAAGAGGTATTTTCGGCACATGAAATGAAAATTTTGAGTACCTGAATTGTATTGAGGAAATTGTTAAGATAATGTAATACTTGAAGAAGTGATTAGGGGAAGGATTAATTACATTGATCATGGTCAATTTGAAGACATTATTCGGGTGATGAAGTTATATGGGAAATAGAGAAGCATATGAGGAAATAATACCCCTACCTTATTGATCAATCAGATGAGAATTTCGGGGATAAAATTTATTAAGGGGGAGAAATGTAACATCCCATCCCCATATTAAGGGTTAGAACCCAAGTTTCAATAATGGAGAAAATAGTAATGTGAGAGTTAGAAAAATTTGCATTTCATGCTCAGTAAAATGTCAGCATACAAGCATATGGATTTGAATTTTTACACACATGAAAATAATGGTACATACACTCATTGACATTCCTGGTACAATTTCATTGTCATAGGATTAATTGAAAATTTATGGATTCGATGTTAAATAATTTTATATGGTAGATTGAGAATTGTGGTTATAGTGAATGAGTTGAATGAAATGGAGTAGAAAGACTAGAAATAAAAATTTAAGTGTTGGATTTAGTGAAGGAAAATACGTTGGAGAAGTTTACTGAGAATGTATATATAGAGAGTTAAATTTGGATTTGAACTTCTGTGATTTTATTGTACCAATCTAGGAGACAAAGTTGTCTTCTAGAAAGTTGTATTTAGCTTTCTATCTTTCCAACAGTATATAGTATGAAATTTTTGGATAGTGCAATCAAAAGTTGTGGTCCTTATAAGTGGAGATGCTCAGGAGTATATGATGTATCGTCTGGTGAGGACATATCATCTGGTAATGACGTGTCGTCTGGTAAGGACGCTTCGTTTGGTGAGGACGTGTCATCTGGTGATGACGTGTCATTTGGTGAGGACACTTCATCTAGTGAGGACATATCGTCTGGTGAAGATGCATCGTCTGGTGAGGATGCTTCGTTTGGTGACGCCATATCGTCTGGTGCACTGTTCATCTAACC
The DNA here is from genome assembly GCA_026546835.1 of Erythroxylum foetidum. Classification (NCBI taxonomy): domain Eukaryota; kingdom Viridiplantae; phylum Streptophyta; class Magnoliopsida; order Malpighiales; family Erythroxylaceae; genus Erythroxylum; species Erythroxylum foetidum. Next base: position 12,895,354 of record JANZLF010000001.1, on the reverse strand, counting down.
CTTTCGTCTGGTCCCATTTTTGACCCTATAGATGATAGAATTTGTCTTCAAGTTCTTCTTAAAGTTGTAGATATTGAAGTTCTATTTCAAACCCTTTAAGAATGACCTTGATCTGATATCCTTAAAACAAGTTATCCTTTTTCACTGAAATAGGTTCAATATGGTTGAGGACAGAACCTTGTTTGATTCTTTTAACCATAACTTTGCCATCTGACCTCCAAATGAAGTGATTTTTAGACCAATAGATTCCTAACATATTTTTCTATCTCGTCACAAAAATAGGTAGCATTCTGAATCAAATTGAAAAGGGTTGGTCAAATGAAAGTGTGGAATATGTTGGAACAGTGAAATAGGATTTTTTTATTGAACATACTTCAGTATTTTGATTATATTTGAATCTGTAGGATTACAAATGAGATGATTTTTTATTTGGAGTCAACTAGATAAATAGGGCTACTAATTATATAAAAAAACTCGAATTGTGATTTTGTCTCTAAGATGTTATATTTCTGGCTGGAAGTTGTATATAGTCTATTGTTTTGGATAAGAGTAGTTAGAAAATGTTTGAAATATATCTTTCAAATAACTGAACCAAATTGAATGATTTTGGTGTCAATGGAGGCATAAGAAATAGGGTAACATGTTTCTAGAAGAAAGTGTTACAAAATAATTCAGCATCAGGGTAAAAAAAATATGTAAAGTTGACCTAAAATGATGTTTTTATGGAAAAAATCTGAAAGTGAGTAAGGGGTTATGACTTGTGATTACAGTGGTTTTATTAAGTCATAAACTTAAGTATAAATGATATTTAAGTGAGTTTTAATAAAGGACAGTGGATAAGTGGTTAAGAAATGGATAGGTGTCCAAGTTTTAAAGTTAAGTTTTAATAACCTTGAAAGACAAGTTGTTGTCTTTGTCTTTATCCTTCTTGAAGCTTTTTCCCTAGTTTTTCTTAAACATAGAGTTTCTCATCAAATCTACACCATAATAAAATCTTGGTTTTCCCTTTTCACTACCACTTCCTCCTTGTTATTTCTTTCTTCTACCCCAAGAAAAACCAAACCCTTTGTCAATTTTCAAATTGATGTATGTGGTTGCATGAGGAATTAGGGTTACGTGATTGTTGTGGATGTTAGAGCTTTAAACAAGTAACCTTGTTATAATTATGTATTTTTGTATGAACTGAAATATGCATCATGAGTTCACTGTAAAATGGTTAAGAACCAGTCATATTCATATTTGCTGGAAAATGAGTGAGAAAAATAGGGTATGCCATATTTGTTGATTTTCTGTGGATTTGATGACCGAAATGTTATGAGATAGTGTTAAACTAGTTTTGGAGTTGAAAGATCAACTAAAATGTGTAAGTGATGAGAACATAAAAATTTGGAAAAATGATTATGTGAATGCTCTATTCATGTTGATGTTTTCACTATATATATATATATATATATTTGAAGTGTTTTTTTAGAGTTGATTAAAAATGAAGTTAGAATTGAGAGATAAGTGTATGGTGATGTATGGAGATGAGAATGAATGTTTTAAAATGAAATTTTAAGGAAGAAATGAAGAAAATGTAAAAGTTGAAAAAAAAAACAGAAAATTTGAAGAATACATGAGTGTGATTTTCTATTTTTGGATTATTATAAAAAATGATATATTTTATTTGGTTGTGGTTTGTGAGCTGAAATGAAATAGGAATGAAGAGGAAATATTGAGATTTAAACAAAAAGTTGATTGTGTGTGTATATATATATATATATATATATATATATATATATGGGTATGTATTGAAAAAACTAGTGGATGAGTTGTTGACATCAAATTACCAAAGGATTGAGCGTATGATTCAAAGAAATGATGAGTGATTAAGTTATAAAGTTGGTTAGGTACCTGGGATTGTCATTGAGCATGCATTGTACGTAACCCATATACACAGTTGTGCATGAATAAATGCTTATAATTGTGTCATTATTAATGAGTATGCAATGTGTGTCTTGCATAAATAGGTTGTGCAACTTAAGTGTTCACATTTAAGGTCTCTAGAATTTGGAAGCAAATGCTAATCTGGAGTGTACAGTGAGTAGATGGAGATGGTCTCACTTTTTTTTTGTTTGAATTTTTACTAATTGACTATTGGATGATGTTATGAATGTGATTGATTGTGTTGGTTTCTAGACAGAAGGTCCAATGAATGTGATGTATGAATAAAATATTGAAGTGCTCCTTGTATGTGAATTGGATGAAATAGCTGATACATGACCTGGTTGTTAAATACCAGACTTAGTTCCGAAGGAAAGTGTGATCATGTATATAAATGAAAAAGTGATACTCAACTCTAATGTTAAATGACGGACTACGGTCCAATGATATGTGGCTGTGAGTGAATGAGAATATCCAAATGTGATTGAGACATTCCATTTCATGAATGCATGAAACATAATGGAATTGTGACCAAATTAGCCACCGATCAGAGCTTAAAGCTCAAAGTGTGAAAAGGGCCTCGAGCTCAAAAAGTGATTAAGAGTTTAAAGCTCAAAGTGTGAGAGCTCAGACAGTGATTTAGTGATTTAGAGCTTAAAACTCAAAGTGTGAATAAATTCTTGAGCTCAGAAAGTGATTCAAAGTCTCAGGCTCAACGTTTAATGAACCCAATATGCAATAGATATAGGACAGTTTAGGTACTCGGTTATAACAAAGTAATAAATGAAAAGTGGGTCTCATGCATATTGCATATGCATAATATGAATGATTAAATTGTATTTATTGTGCAATGTGAAATGTTGTGAATGTGATTTATATGTTATGTGATTGGGTCAGCCATCGATGATGATCACTAATTAAGATTGCAAAACTTACCCAAAAATTGAAAATATTTTTTAGGATTAGACGAATAACACGTTAGGCAAATGAGAGTATCCCTACAACATATAAGTAAGGGATAGAGGTCAGGATTAGTTCGCGTTTGCATTAGTGTTTTCCTATTTTTATATAAATTTGTATTCCGTGATTTCTGTAAAATAATGTATTCTGAAATTTTTGTATAATATGTATACAAAGGTTTTTATGGTGGAATGTAAAGACATTATGGCTAAAGTGTTTTGTATTTGTAATAGGGCCAATTGGCTATTGAGGTTCTATTGATTGTATTGTGTTGATTGAAAATGTTTATGAATGAAAGTGGGCCCGAATTGGTTATTATTTTTGCATATGTTTGTTGTTGTTTCAAAAATAATTTATACCGATTTTTGAATGATTGAGTGCTCTAGCATGTCATCCTTGCGGGGCACGGACTTGGATATCACCCAAAAATGTCAGGCACGTGTCTTGCAGGAGTGGGGTGTTACACTAGTTATAGTTTCATCAAGACGGGATATTGCTAAAATGGTAAAACCAGAACACATTATGTTTCTTTCTTCTGAGGAAAGTAATTGATATCATATATTAAAGTATGGTGATACTTAAAATAATATGTGGGTGATTATCAGAGAATAAGTAACTGAACTGACCTAATTATGAGAATTTTGAATGGAATATTACTTATGTATCTGTGGATTAGCTCATAATGACAATTGTATAATTGATCCTTAGACTTGAGATTATAAAGGTATCTTATATAGGCATTATTATATTTTGGTACTACTTATGAATCGTCTTAGGAAAATTTAGTCGATAATAATTAGATACAGTATGAACCATATAGAGATAGTTGGGTAAGTCAAAACAGGATTCGTCACTCTAAAGTAACTAGAGAGAAAGTTCTATTATTCTTGATTATTAATAATTTATGGAATTCTCTAGCCAGAGTAAATTGATATTTGAAAAGGAGTTTTTTAAATTTCAATTATATATCAATCACTAATTAACAAGAACGAACATAATTGGATTGAAAGAGTAGACATTATATTCATACTCCATCCAATTAGAATATTGAATGACAAAACGATTAAATTATACATCATAACCATGCAAGGACAGGTTAAGTCAATTACTTCGACATTTTTGATATTTGGGTAATCATGGCATGTTGCTAAACATCAATCATGATTTATGATTATGAATTATTTAATTAGCGAATTAAAAATAAATTAAAAGAAGTTTTAATTTATCTAATTCCAATTGTAAATTAGAATTATAATTTATAATCATTGCTAATTTATTAGGAGACTAATGGGTCACACATCAAAGAGCAATTTGTGGAAGAAATATCAATTTAATTAAGTTAGACTTAATTATAAAATTTGAGAAACTTTAGGGATCAAATATGAGATATTTGATTTTATTAAAATTAAATTGATAGAATCAAAATTTGATTTTAATTCTAATTAAAGAATTTTAATTTTAATTAAAGACCCTAATGATTTTTTATTTCAATAAAGAAATAAAATTTTAGAAGTTAGCACTTTGTCTTCTTCCTCTCAAAATAGTACTAAGAATTGCTCTGTAGATACCATCAGAGATTAGACAATTAAACAACTTGTGATTGACATATCTGAAACAATTTCAAAGGTTTCTGAACTGGGATGCAGTCATGTATTATTTAATTTAATTGAATTATCAGGATCCGCTAGGAATCTGTAAAATTGTTTATTTTTTCCCTGCACCCGTAATTCGTTCACAATTGGATTTCAACAATAGTATCAGAGCCTCCGTTTAATTGCTTAACTTGGATTAGGTGCTTGATTTTTTTTTATTTTGATAAAAATTATTGTGTTATGCTTCTAGTTTTGTCTTTCTCCGAAGCTATTTTTTTGTTTGTTTCTAAAATGTGTTTATGAATTTTGTATAATGTTTTTGATAACTTTATTTATATGTGTGTATCTAGAAATTGTTTCCTTGCTCTTGCATTTTGATTTCTGATAATACATGCGCTTGCATTTACTGTCTATGTAGTTCATGCTATAAATTACATAAGATGCCCACATATTCATTCGAAAACTTATTTTGCAATTCTGAAAATTGTTTCTTTTCATTTATCCATGTGGAAGTTATAACCACAACTTAGCTCTTAAATGCCTAGATTTTTCAATTGTGAAAATTGGGTTTTATAGGCTTAATTTGGAAATTAATGGCTTTCTGTAACATCCAGTATCTGATTTATCCGTTACACGGGAAAAAAATCAGTATGAATTATAATTTTTGGTGACATCAAATTAATGATGTTTGATATCTTTTTGGTGGTCATAGGAAATTGTACGAGTAGATTTTAAAGAAACAGTACAAGACGGGCATTTTTGCAAATAATGAACAAAGAGGCTTATAAAAAAAAGCTAAATCAAATAAGACAAAAACTTGTCTTCCTCCTCCTTCCTCAATTACGAGAAATTCAACATGGAAGCTTTTTTTCAAGGTTTTCAAGCTTTTTAACCAGAATGTGAAGGAGAATCAAGCCATTCAGTCAATACAAAATGGTAAGCCTCAATCCCGACACTTGATTTTACCGATTGAAGTTTAGTTTCTGCCTCTTCCTTTTCATGGCTATGAAACCCATTTGATGGAATTTATGCATTTGATGATCTTGATGATGAATTCTTATTCTTTGATGTCTAAAAATTTCATTTTTATGGTGATTTGGGACTAAATCAAAACCTAGGGTTTTGGAGTGCAAGCTACTAAAGGAGACAGATCGTAGATCCTATTTATACATTTTATTTCAGCTATTAACATGTGAATTTGCAGAAACTCAAAACTTAGAATTTGTAGATAGAAATGTCTACTGTATCCTTGAATTTTATCAGGGTGAGACAAACAAATGAGATAGGTCCCGAGTTGAAATTGGTTCAGAATACCAGAGGGATTGAAACATGAAATGAAAGTTAATTGTTTGAGAACTTTTGATTCAAAATTGGATGATGATTTCTATTATGAAATGCTCTAAAATGTGTCATCTGAGTTTTGTATAAAGGGATTTTTAATTAGATGAGTATCCTGTGAGATATGGCTAAATAAGTGAAAGGTGTTACTGACCTTAGTGACACAGAAGAGAACAGAAATAGGACAGCATTATAAAAATCACAATAAATAGAAATTTCATCATTTTGAGCCGTCTTTGGATATGTGATATCCATATGAGTCTATTGAAAATGGAGATTTGAATCACCTTAATTGGATGAGAAATGAATAAGTTATAATGATTTGAGACAGGAAGGGTCCAACTAATGACTGAATATTAAAGATGACTGTAAATGGGATATTTGGAAGCCTTAATGACCAAATTAGAAAATGGTCATAAAAGAAAAAATGTGAACTTATGTGTTAACTAGAGGTATGGAAATTTTGAAAAACATTGGACCTATGTATAAAAGTTATATATTCACGAATGAGACCTACGTAGATGAATTAGTGAATAAAATATAAATTTATAATGATATGTGTTAAGAAATGAGGTTTATGTAAGAATGAATAATGTGGGTATATGAAATTTTCATGCATGTTACCCAATAGCTTGTGAAAGTGGACGAGGAATAGAACTAGAAGTCGTACCTAATATCTCTCAAGTTCAAGAAAATTAGAAAAGAGATCAAAACCCCTGAGACAGTCGAGGTGAGGTGAGTATAATCATGCTACTATACTTGTGTAGTAATCCTTTCTTTTATCTTGCGGCTTGTTGAATTGTTCGCGAACCTATATGACTTATTTGATAAATGACTCCATGTGATTGAGCCTAGCATGTTGTATGCCAGATTGACCAGATGATTTTTTGACGTGATGTAAATTGAAGATGCTTATAGCTGCTCCAGGGTTTGTCATAATCATATGTACATGATACATGTGTGGATATGCTATGTTATTGAGAATGATGTCAGTTGATGATATGAGATGATCATAGATTGGCATATTATAAGTAGATAAT
>JANZLF010000001.1:12850001-12862094 GCA_026546835.1 Erythroxylum foetidum | reverse complement strand
GAGCTTAGGTAGAGGACGTAGGTCTTAGCACCGAACCTCTATAAAAACAAGTGTTTGATCTTCTTCCCTACACTTTTCAATTAAGTTTGTCTAAATTATTTTGTGTGTTCTTAACTTCTGATTTTCTTGTAGAAATTTTCAAAGAAATTTTTAAGATCTATTCAACCCCCCCTTCTAGATCTCTTACATAAAACATATCACATATATTTTATATTTGCCACATTGATCAAAATCTACTTAGTGTTGCACAACTAATTGAAAAAGGCTTTGAAGTTATATTTGAAGAGAAACAGTGTATGATCAAAGATGAGAAAGGCAAAGATGCATTTAAGGTGAAAATTAGAGCTAAAATCTATGCTCTAAATCTGATGGAGAACAAGCAAATAGCTTTTTCAAGCATTGTGAGCAATGTTGAATCATGACACAAGAGGCTTAGACGTTTATATCAAACTAGAATTCTCTACATACAGATCATGCCTTGGTGAGAGATGTTCGATTACTTAAAGGCAAGTTAGTTGATATTGTCACTTGTTAATATGAAAAGCAAGTCATAAAACCATTCGCTCAAACAATATAGAGAGTAACACACAAGTTGCAACTAGTGCATATAGATGTTGGAGGAACTAAAAAACATCATCTTTAAATGTTTACAATTCGCACACAATAAGATCAGATAATGGAAAAGAATACACAAATGAAGTCTTTGACATATTTTGTGAAGAAGTTGGTATTGAACACCAACTTACTGCACCTTACACCCCACAAGAGAGTGGTATAAGTGAGAAAAACTCAAAGTTTTATGGAAATAACATGGTGTGCACTGCATGAAAAGGAACTACCAAAGAAACTATAGGTAGAGGTTGCAAACATTGTTGCGATTTGCTAAGTATGTTGCCAACTAGTGTTTTATCTTAAAAAGAACTATGTTTAAAGCCTAGTTAACCAAGTCATATTTACAAAACTTCAAAATTTTTGGTTGTGTTTATTTTTCTTATATGTCACAGGTTAAGCGAGACAAACTTAATAAAAAGGCTCAACTAAGTACTTTCATTAGGTAAAACAACACTTTCAAAGCTTATAAAAATTTTCAACCACAAAATGGAAAATTTCTTATAACCAAAGATGTCAAATTCATAGAGGACAAATAATGGAGTTGGGAGAAGCCAATGAAAAAGCAATTTTTAAAAGTTCTGGAACACTTTGATGATGTTGTAGATGACATACTAGTCAAAGATATAAGGCCCTTATTTGAAATTTATAAAAGAAGCAATGTTGGCGCCTAGTACTGGCAAAATTCAAAGAAGTTGAGAATGATGACAAGTGGGTAGATACTATAAAAGAAGAGCTTAAGATGATTGAAAAAAAATGAAATATGGGAGTTGGTGGATAGACTATAACACAAAAAACCCATCGGAGTTAAATGGGTCTATAGAACTAAACTTAAAGTAAATGGTTCTATACATTAATATAAGGCCATATTAGTAGTGAAGGGCTATGCTCAAGTATTTGGAGTAGATTTTTTAGAAACATTTTCTCTAATTGCATGCCTTGATACAATTAGAATGTTACTATCCTTGACTACGTATAAAGGATGGAAAGTTTATCATTTAGATGTAGAATATGCTTTTTTGAATGGTTATTTGTAGGAGGAGATATTTGTGGACCAGTTAGAAGGATTTTGAGTAAAAGGATAGGAGAAGAAGGTCTACAAGCTAAAAAAGCCTTGTATGGTCTTAAATAGGAGGTTGGTATAATAGAATTGATGATCACCTTCAAAACTTTGGATTTATTAAAAGTCTAATTAAAGCTACATTATATGTGAAGCAAACAAAAGCTAAATTACTTATAGTTTTTGTCTATGTTGATGATTTGTTTATAATAAGAAATGATAAGAATCTAATAAAAGGAGTTTAAATTTGAATTGCTTCAAGTATTTGAGATGGTTGACCTTGACTTAATGACTTTTTTCTAGGAATGGGGGTGAAGCAAGATAAAGATGGAGCCTTCATATGCTAAAGGAAGTATACAAGGTAAATACTTAAAAAAATTCATATAAATGTTTATAAAAACACTACTACTCCATTAAACTAGAAAGAAAAGTTCAATAAAGATGATGGAATTGATAAGATGAATAAACATCATTATAGAAGCCTAATTGGTTGTTTAATTTATCATATTGCAACTAGACCTAATATTATGTTTGTATTGCTTTTAAGATTTATGCATTGTGCTAGTGAAGTGCATCTCTAAGCTACTAAAAGAATTATAGATATGTCAAAGATACTATTGATTATGGAATTAAGTACACTTACTATAAAGTTTTCAAATTTCATGGATATTCTGATAGTGATTGGGGAGCTTCGGTTGATGATATGAGGAGTACAATAGGTAATTATTTAAGCTTTGGCTTATGGTGTTCAAAGAAACAAGATGATGTGGCTTAAAGCACAGCTGAGGCAAAATATATGGCAACTATTACTACTATAAATCAAGCAATTTGGCTTAGAAATATCCTTGCAAATTTACATATAGAGCAAAATGAGTCAACTCAAATTTTTGTTGATAATCAAGTTGCCATTTCCATTCCAAACAATCCTGCTTTTTATGACAGGACTAAGCATTTTAAGATTAAGTTGTTTTTGTTAAGGGAAGTGCAAAGAGAAGGTGAAATATGTCTACTTTATTGTAGGATTGATGATCAAAGTGGAGATGTCCTACAAAGACTTTCAAAAGCCATATCTGAAGAATTGAGAAGCAAACTAGTAGTCTACTGCTATTAAGGCAAGGCGGAATGTTGAAAACGTGTCTAAATATCTGTAGATTGGATTAGGATGACTTTATCTTTTAGATTATTTTTCTGTTTTTATCTATAGGATGATTTTATCTTTTTTCCCTTTAGATTAGGGAGTTGTTATTCATGACTAAAAATAAAGAATGTATTTGAATTTTTGTTAAACTCTATCTTTATTTTAAAAAATCTACAATGAATGTTTAAAATTGTCCTCTCTATAATTTTTGCCTCTAATTTCATAAAATAAAATTTTGTTTTAATAACAATAACTACAAAGAATCCCAACATAAAACTCGTTTAAACTATCTACCACAATAGGTAAATATGATATAGATATAGTTTTAGAAAATGGCATGTTGCTCATTTTTACGAATGGCACAAAGAATATAACTTTGTTGAAAGCTTCCATATTAGTAGTGATCAACAACTTTATGACTGGTCTAAAGAGAATTTAAAGAAGGGGTTTTTAATATTTGGATTCCAAAACTACTGAAAGTTAGAGTGTTATATTACTTAGTCACATGAATTCATCATATTAGAATGAATTTGGTGCATTCAGGATATGATTTTATGATTTCATTCACATGCATAATATGAACATACACACACGAATTTTGATTTAAAAAATTATACTTAATTGACATGTTTCAGGGTATGAAAGTTTCAAAATGATTATGATATAATTGTGCATTTCTAATGTCTTATATTTTGATTTACCAATAAAAAGAATTGATGGACTACAATTAGTAATTTGGAGTTAAATGTCACAATTGGAAGATTGATGGATTAAAATGTACATTTAGACAAGGAAAAATTTTAAGTGATAAGACATGTTAACTTGTGAAAATTTAGGATAACTAAGCCTATAAAATGAGTGACATATAGCAGTAGACTTGAGTGACAAATGGCTTAGAAAATTGGGTAACAAATGACAAAAGAACTAAGTGACATTTGGTAGCCTAAAGAGTGGACATATAACTGGCTTAGACACTTGACAGATGTCGTTAAACTCATATTACACCTACACCATACGACATAGACACTTCCAGAATCCATTACCACCTTAAAACCCTTGTCAATTTCTTCAAAAAGATAGCTATATTCTGCTTTCTTCTTCTTGTCTTTGCTAAAACTCATCCTACTCCCTCATTATTCCTAAGATGATCTTGCATGCATGTGAGGCAAAGTATGCTTGATACAATGAGGTACCATTTGAGATGAACAAGTAAGTGAAGTACTGATCTATTTTGACGTGTGAAATCAAAAATTAGGATGAGTGATTAAGGATAGATTGAATGTGGTATTGGTGTTAAAATTGTGCTAGAAATGATGAATGAAAGGGGTACGTTCTATTTTGTTTTTGGGTGCATGACAACAATAGTTTTTGGCCTGTTTACTTGCTTTCTGTCATGATCGTGGGGACTATGAATGAAAGGGGTACCTTCTATTTTGTTTTTGGATGCATGACAATAGTAAGTTTTGGCCTATTTACTTGCTTTTTGTCACGATCGTGACATAGTCCCCATGATCGTGGCCTATTGCACGAGCTTCTGTCACGATCGTGGCATGGTCCTCCACGATTGTAGGCCTAATTTTGGAATGTTAATTTCAGCCTTATGTGCATGTTGAACTAGCTGAGGACAAGTCACTCTAAATTGATGTATTTGGACTTGATTAAGGCTTGGAATGAACCTAGATTGTGCTTGATTAATTGGTTAAGAGCTTGATAAGTTTAGGTTGTTAATTGATGTCATAACATAAAGAATGTACTGTTTTGATGTCCATGTATTTGAAAAGCTAGAAATTGTGATTTGATAAAGGAATAAAGGTGTTCTTATGAATGCAACGTGATCTTAAGGATATGAGTAATGTGTATTAGACATGAATGAATGAGCATTGAAGAACATGAGATAAATATGAATGAGAATTGGGTATTTGTATGAATATATATTGCTAGAAAAGTTTGATGAATGTATGATTGATGAATTTGGAGTAAGTCAAGCTTACTTAAGGTATAAACCTGATTGCAAACTAGTTGTATGCAAGCTATAATGTTTGAATACTCAAGATATTTGTATAAGAATACATACCTGGAAAGTCAATTGAGCATGCATTGAAACATGAAACATATACATATGCATGATTGTATATTCATATGATTAAACAAATTAGTGATTTGTGAACTATGTGTGTATTGCATGACAATAAATGCGCAAGGTGATCTTCAACATCCAGACATTGTCGGAACATCGAGGCAATAACTTTTCTGGATTGTATTGTGAGTTAACTTAGTATATGTGCAAACTTATTTATATGTGCTTTTGTATAGATTGTATGTTTAATATGGAGCGTGGGTACAACTGATTGATAAATGTTGGACTTAGATCCAAGGAGTTTGATATATGTGACATGAATACACAAAAATGAAACGAAATGAAAACATAGCATATGAAATGATGCATCTCATAACATTAAAATGCGTGATCAGATAAAGGAGTTGTAACTAGAGTAACCGATATGCAGAAAAGAGCTTTGAGCTCAGGATTATGAAAATGAGCCTCAGGCTCAGATAACATGGACTCAGTATCCACAATAGATATGGACCAAAAATGATCTCGATATCCACAACAGATACGGGACAATAAATTAAGTTGATAGGCACTTAGTCGCAACAAAACAAAATGAGAATGGAAACACATGTGCATTCGCTTAGACATCCCTACATGTATCAAATGATTGAATTGAAATGAATTATTAAATTGTTTTGAATTGAATTGAAAAGAATTATTGAATTGTTTTGAAATAGTGAATTACAGTTGATGTTGATGGAGGATATGTTGTGATATGCAATGCTAGCTTACATAATATGCTTGTGTAAGTATGATAAACCTTGATATACTCATTTTTGTGGTCTGACTTGAGTGAATACATTGATGATGGTTCACTCATTGAGTTCATAAACTCATCAAAATTACAACATTTTCTTTCAGGTTCAAGAGAGTTCTAGCTCCTAAGGTGAAATAATAGAAATTTAGTACTTGCATTTTGGGGACGAGAATGATTCAAAGGTTTTATCAGCTGAATTTGAGGAGTCTAATTAAAGTCTTGTGTATTAGCATCCCATTTCATGCTATATATTTGGTACTAAGATTGAACTCAAAAAATTGTTGTGTAATGTATATGTGGATTCTGAATTGTAAAGATAAATGTGACTTTTATGTTTGTGAATGAATTGAGAAGAAATGAACATTTAGGATGCTTATGATATATTTGATGTACATGATATGCTTGATGCCTTTAATGAGTTAGTTTGATTATCCTAATGTACCATTTTTATAGAGTATGTTTTCGAATATCGTCCGGTATATTCAAGCTTATGCTCTATGGGAGTGATATGTTAGACGTTTGAAGCGGAAGAGTAGAGTGAGATTGAAGATAAAGTTAGAGACTAAAGTTAAGGTGAAGATGGTAAGTCTTAAGACTCCAAAAGTTGGGATTAGAGTGAAACGTGATAGGATTAAGGCCAATGCTCCTAGTGGAAAAACAACAACTATTGCTTTATTTTCTAATGCAATGTTTGACTAGAGGCTTAAGATCTGGAAGTGGACTTTCTAAGATAGAGATTGTGTAGGATTAATGAGGTGTGATGTATGTTTTAGTTTGTTTTGGTTATTTTCTTCTCATTATTTGGTATGCAATTCTTAGCTTTTTGTAACGTATATTTTCTTAGGTTTAAGTTGCCGCGCAAGATTGCAAAGGGAATGAGAAATTTAGTATTGAATTAGGAAACTTAATTTTATTTTGATTATATATAAGATTTTTTTATTAATAGCATCATCGTTAGTGTCCTTTTTGTTCGGATAGGATTGGTATTTTCGTTCAGTAAGCAATATAAAAATAAGCTTATAGTGATTAAAGTAGGTAATTATGGAAGATTGCAACAAAAAATATCTATGCATGTTTTTATACATTTTTCAATTAAGTATATTGATTTCACTTCGTCACAACTTTGGTAGTTAACATTTCGAAATGAAAACTGATTGTTCCAAATTATTTCATTAGTATTTATGAAAAATTATCTATGCCTATTTTGCTTTAATGCTACGTAGGACTTATAAAATTGGTCGAGGTAATTATTATGTTAATCGATGAAATTTTTTTTGAATAAGGTTAATTTGACTAACTATAAGCAAATTGGTTGCACACAAAGCCTATATATAAAATACTCTTCAGTTTATTTCAAAGCTAATTGGGGTGTCGAGAACTATAAGTTTTTGCACATGGACATGATACATTAAAAGTTGTACTAAGAACAAACAATTTTTTTAATACCCACATATGATGTGATTCACAAATAAATTGGTATACCTTTAAATGAGAAAACGTTGAGACCCGTTACCACCAACAGTATAGTAGGAAGAGAAGGGTTGGGGTAGATGGGTAATTTGGAGAGTGTGAGGGAAATGATTATGCTGAGCTGGATAGTTAGTTAGAAAAAGGGAATAAAAGAGATTGTGTGGAGACGGGTGAGGTATCACAATGAATTTGTTATGAAAATGATGTACTGAGGAGGTTAACTAACCCTTAAAGCTTAGCCTATTGAGATACCGAGTGCATTGAATTTTTCTTCATACTCTATTCTTCTCTGTTTTTCTTACTATTTCTATGCTTGAGTTTCTAGTGTTGTTGTTGATCGCTGGATTAGAACTTGTTAGGATTTTGGATCCTAACAGAAAACAAAGATTCAAATTATAAAGACGAAAAAAACATAAACATGTGGATGGTATTTAATTAACCCAAATGTGTAACTCCTTTGAGACGATGAATTAATTCAAAACTATGCAAAGATACGAAAGAAACTCCTTTGTATCTTCTTTCTTCTGTTGTTAAGGTCCATACAAAATTTTAACACGTTCATGCTTTGTCATTTTTCTTCAAATCTTCGCTGTTCGGTCTCCTTCATCCGTCACTATCAAACCCATTTCGTATCTCACCAACAATTCATAAACCACAATGAGCTACTCCATGATTTCGATCTTGTTCTTCGTCATTGCTTCAGTGTCCAACATTGCAAACAAGTCCACGCCCATATCGTTGTCACTGGTTGCAATTTCTCTGCTTTCTTGGCTGCCCGTGTTGTGTCCGTCTATGCTCGTTTTGAGCGTGTATTTGATGCGCGGAAAGTGTTTGATGCCACTCCTTTTGATTGCAAGTCGAATCTGCTCTTGTGGAATTCTATGTTGCGAGTTAATGTGTCTCATGGGTACTTCGGAAATGCCCTCAACCTGTTTGTTAAAATGCGAAAGCTAGAAATCTTTGGAGATGGATTCACTTTTCCGTTGCTTATACGGGCATGTGCCCATGTGGGTAGTTCTAGTTTATGCAAAATTATTCATGGGCAAGTTTTGGAAATGGGTTTGGAGAATCGAATTCACGTTGCCAATGAACTCATGGGGATGTATGCAAAACAGGGACGGATGCGTGATGCGCGAATTTTGTTTGATAGGATGCTCGTCAGGAGCTGTATTTCGTGGAATATTATGATCTCGAGTTATGCCTTCAATTATGACTCCAGGGGTGCTCTAGAGATATTCAAGAAGATGGAGTCGGAGGGGTTGGAGCCAAATTCTGTGACATGGACATCTCTGATGTCAAGTCATGCTCGTTCCGGGCAGCATTTACAGACTATTGACTTTTTTCGTTCGATGAGGATGAGAAAAGTTAGTGTTAACGCTGAAGTCGTTGCTGTTGTGTTATCAGTTTGTACTGATTTGGGTGCATTTGAAAATGGTAAGATGATACACGGATATGCCATAAAGGGTGGGTTTGAAGATTATTTATTTGTGAAGAATGCGCTAATATCTGTGTATGGGAAGTGTGGAGCTGTAAATGATGCTGAAAATTTGTTTATGGAAATGAGGAATAAGAATATAGTGAGTTGGAATTCTTTAATAACATCATATGCAGAGGCTGGTTTATGTGATGAGGCTCTGGGGGCCTTTTTGCAGTTGAAGAGATTAGAAGACTGTCAAATGTTGAGGCCTAATGTTGTAAGTTGGAGTGCTCTAATCAGTGGTTTTGCTGCCCATGGGCGAGGAGAGGAGTCTTTAGAGCTTTTCCGACAAATGCAGCTTGCCAATGTAATGGCAAATTCCGTGACTCTTTCTAGTGTTTTGTCAATTTGTGCAGAGTTAGCAATTCTAAACCTTGGCAGGGAAATCCATGGTCATGTGATTAGAGCCTCAATGGACGGAAACATTCTTGTCGGGAATGGATTGCTTAACATGTACACAAAATGTGGATGTCTCGAGGAGGGACATTTAGTATTTGAAAAAATACAAAACAAGGATTTGATTTCATGGAACTCTATGATCATGGGTTATGGGATGCATGGACTCGGTGTAAATGCTTTAAGAACTTTTTATCAAATGACTAAATCTGGAAATAGGCCTGATGGGGTCACCTTCGTTGCTGTTCTTTCTGCTTGTAGTCATGCTGGCCTAGTTACCGAGGGCCGTAAGATTTTTGACCAGATGGTTTTGGAGTACAAGATTGAAACTCAAATGGAGCATTATGCTTGCATGGTTGATCTCCTGGGCCGTTCAGGGCTTTTGGAAGAAGCAATCAAATTTGTGAAGAACATGCCAATGGAACCCAATGTTTTTGTCTGGAGTGCTCTTTTAAACTCTTGTAGGATGCATAGAAATACAGAAATTGCTGAAGAAACTGCCTCCCATGTTTTGAATCTCAACATTGAGACAACTGGGAGCTACATGTTGCTCTCTAATATATATTCTGCCAGTGGTAGATGGGATGATTCTGCAAAAGTAAGAGCCTCGGCAAGAACGAAGGGTTTAAAGAAAAACCCAGGACAGAGTTGGATTGAGGTGAAGAATTCTATTTTTATGTTCTCAGCTGGGAACAATGTGCTAAAGGGTTTGCACGAAGTTTATGAGATTCTTGAGCAACTGACTCTTCAAATGGAGGATGAAGGCTTTACAGCTGAAAATTACATCATTCAACAAAGTTTTGAGAAAGAAACTGAAAGTGATCATACAGGAGTAGAAAGTTGCTAGTCGTTCGTCGGGCCAATCGTTTTTGTGTTAGAGAATATTATTATTTTTTGGAATTGAAAATGTATTAGCATCTTCAAAGGGATAAAACAAGTTTTACAGGAAGTAGGCAGCCAAATTAACTATTACATATTCAGTTCAGTTTTTAACCCCGAGCATGATCTTAAATACGTAGCAGATAAAAATTGAAAGAAGAAAAGACTTTGTAAGTTTAGAGGGAAGAAAGGTATGTATGTCAGTAAAGAAATTCTCATCTTTTATTTATCAGTCATCCTTTACATTTATAATACTTGGAATAAACAGAAAATCAATAAATTCAGGAACTCAAGTAGTGGTTCACAAAATTACAAACATATTAACTTTTTCTTAAAGAATAGGAACAACTTATTGACTAGAATATTTATTCAAATATCTGAAATAATAAAAATAAAAGTCACGTACAGTCCTGAAGTAAACATTTAACACTTCTTACTTTACGAACTGCAAACACTAATTCTTTGTCTTAAAGACTTCAACTTGCCAACTGCAGGTGGTTTTATGAACAAGTCTGCAAATATATCTTCTGACTTAGTAAACTAAAGTTACTTCTCTATTTTACCGCACCACCTTTAAAAAATAAAGCTTGAAGTTGAAATGTTTAGTTTTCGTATGACACACTGGATTGTTTGAGGACAAATAAAGTGTCTAGTCTTATTGCAAACAGATACATTAGGCATCCAATCAAGCTTCTATAGTAAACTTCGTCAACTTTCGCAACACCATCTTCCTTGCTTAGTTTCTCCTTTTGATTTATTGGTGTGCTTATTGCATTGCACTCATTCATTTGAAATTTCTTCAATATTTTCTTTACACATTTCTTCTAGCAGATGAACACCTTATTTTTACTTTGCTTGATTTTCATTCAAAGAAAGGAGGTTATAAGATCAAGATTTGTCATTTTAAAAGCATATATCATTTCTTGCTTAAACTCCTCAACGAGCCTTGTATTATTTCCATTCACTAAGAGATCATCAACATAAAGGGACAACATGAGAAAGTTAATGCCCTTATGTTTTACATAAAGAGTGGACTCCAATAAGCTCTTTACAAAGTCAAGGCTCAACAAATGTTCATCTATCCTACTATACCAAGCTCTTAGAGCTCGTTTTATGCTATAGAGAGCCTTTTTTGATCGGTAGACTTTATCTTCTTCATCTTGTTTCACAAATCCGTCTAACTGCTTCACATATATTTCTTCCTATAATATATGATTTAAAAACGCTTATTTGACATCTGACTGGAACACTTTCAAGCTTTTTTGTGTTGTTATTGCTATCAACAATTTGATTGTATCTAATCTGGCAGCAGGAGCAAAAGTGGAAGAATAAACAACACCAAAAATTTGTGCATACCCTTCAACTATGAGCTTGGCCTCGGCGTTAAGTTTTGTTCTGAACAGCTATTTTACTCCAATGACTTTTCTATCATCAAGTTGATCAAACAACTCCCAAGTTTTATTTTTCCGAATCACTGACATTTCTTTCTCCATTACTGTCTTCCATTTCTAGTCTTTAAGGGCTTCTTCATGGCTAGAAGGTTCACATATTACCCTATTACATCTTTGATAAATGTCTAAAAGTAGCCTTGTACCTCTGATTGGAGGATCATCTTCCATCTCATTCTGCCATTTGTCTGCTGTTAGCTCTTCAGGAAAGTTGTTTTTTTTAATATTCTTCCAATTCTATTGCTGATCCTCGTTGAAGTGAATGTCTCTAGTGATGGTCATTTTTCCAATTTATGGATGGTACACTTTGTAGGCTTTTAAAACCGAATTATAGCCCATAAAGATGCCTGGAATTGCCTTCTTGTAAGTTTGTCAAGCTTAATCTGTGGAACATGAGCAAAACACACATAACCAAAAACCTTAAGAAAGCTTAGTGAAGGTTTATACCCATACCAGGCCTCAAAGAGAGTTTTATTGTAACACCTCACTCCCGTATGACCCGAACGCGACATTGATGGTGATATCCGAATCCGTGCCCTGCGAGAGTGGCGTGTTACATCACTCAGTCAAAACTCAATACAATTTTTTTTCTTTAACACATACACACACACACACATTATAATTTATGTGGAAGACAACTTACAAAAACAATTCAATGGCCTCGGGGCCCTTTTCATAAATACAATTTATTTCAGTCTATTGACTTTACAAATTGACCTAATCTTAATACAAAATTTCAGAAAATA
>JANZLF010000001.1:12732602-12756842 GCA_026546835.1 Erythroxylum foetidum | reverse complement strand
AAAAAGATAGAAATGAACTTATAAGAATAAGTCTTCTCTCCCAAATACTCTGAAATTGTAATTCTGGTTTTATAACAATTTTAAACATATTATATGTGCATGAATAAAAAGAATTCGTATATAGATAATTATATTTAAAATTTATTAATCTAGTTAATTTTATAATTTTAATTAAAAATAAATCAAATATAAAAATATTTAATTTATTAAAAATGCCTATTTTTAAAGATGCATCTAAAATATAAATTATTTTATTTTATTTTAAAATTAATTCAAGTAGACTATTAAAATATTAAGTCATATATTTCTCTTTAATTTTTCATGATCTTCCTCTTTTCATTCATTCCCTTCCTTAAAAAAAAAAGAAGAGATTACAAGTATTAGATACAAATATTTGTAAGATTTGGTAACTCAAACTTTGGTAAAGAACGAAGATATTTTACTTGTCCCTCTATTATGCTATTTATTTGTGCTCTATAATACACAATTCTAAAATCTATGACTCACCATTTAATTGAAACGGCTAAAGTAATGTGGGGGTAAAGATTCTCGTTATTGTTCATCTTTAATAATTATGCAAATGGTATTGTGGATCTCAATTTCTAAGACGAGTTGATGGAAAACCAAATTTACAAAAATGGCTTAAGATAAAATATAAACACAAAAACTATAAAAGTAAAAGATATAAACATCCCATATAGTTTAAGAAATTAAAAAAACCTTCTTAACCTTTAAAATTTTTGAAAAAATTCTTTATAGTTTTTATTTTTTAAAAATTTCTTTTTTTAAACTTCAATTAAAAATAACAATAAAATATAGACGATATAAATATTAGGTGTGGACTAATCAACAGGATAATAGATTCTAAGGTGTTTGGGATTTGTTTAATTCAATGTCAAACTTTTCAAAAATATCAATTAAGTGATTGATTTTTTTAAACTCTAATATCTCAGTTTAAAACAATAATTATGTTTTTTTTACTGATATCGCTAATGGAATTACCTTTGGCCATGACATGTAGACATTCACGTAGAAAATTGATAGACACATAGGCATCTATGTGGCCAAATACATAACCTATGACTCAATATATAACCCGTACCCCATAATCTACCCACTTTATTTCAAAATAACAGGCACCATGACCTTCATCTCTTATCTACCCATTTATCTACTGCGTCATCCTCAAAAGAACTGTAATATCTTATTTTTCGGAACATGCTTAGGATTTAACTCTAGATTAAGTATTGCATATACATGCATAACATTAGCATTTATACACGAATTGATATTAGAACACATTACAAAAATAACATATGCACTCAATTGACATATTTAGGGCAATAAAAAATGTTAAGTGATCATGATATGAGTTATGAATTAATATGTCTTGAATTTTGGTATGATTGAATTTCAATTAGTAAATTGGAATTAATGTTATGGATTGGGAAATTGATGGATTAAATGTACATTTGTACTAGGACAAATGTCAAGTAGTAGGATAAATTGATACATGAAAATCTGAGTGACATTTGACATAGTTAAATGAGTAATAAATAGACTAGTAATTAAATGACAAATAGATCAATCATTGTGTGACACGTGGACTAATTGTAATGAGACATATGGACTGATTAATTGGTGACATATGACAACTTAAAGTGTGGATAAATGGCAGCATATTAGGTTGATATATGGCATACATGCCTTGGCCAAATTAAGACACCTATCACTAATTAGTGAAGAAAGTTACAGCAAGGAAAATTATACAGTCTTCTCCTTTGTTCTTCACCTTCTCCACCGAAATTGCATCCATTTTCTCTTTGAATTACGGTTAAACCTAGCTCAAATTACTACATAAAACTCATATTTTAATTCCTCAAAAAATTGCCAAGAAACCAGTTCAAAGTGGCCTTCATATTGCTATCCAAAATCAACCTATCATCACCTTGAGTTTATAATGAATTATGCATGAATGGAGGCTTAATTAATATAAAGTTTTGAGCTGAAATTGGAAGCTTAAAAGTTAGGTAGCAAATATGATCTTTACGGTATGTTTATTAGTATGAGAATGATGCTTGAATTGGAATGAAATGTATGAGATGTTGATGATGAAGTGTGCTAGAAATGTGTTGAATAAACTTAGATGTTTTATGTTTGTTCTTGGTGTATAAAAATCATAAGATATAGATTGATTTATGGATGAATTAGGTCTGGATTTGAAGTATAATGAAGGTGAATTTATGTTAAAGAAAAATATTAATTTGATGTTCTTGAATTTGGAAAGAACTAGGACTATATGCATAATAATGTAAAAGTTTCTGGTTTTGATGCATGAAAGACTAGAATTTGTGAGCTGTTAATTGAATAATTTTGAATTGGAATAGGAGAGCTTATTGATGAGGAATTGGAGTATGATTCAGACCTAACAAGGCTATAATTGATGAACTATAAAGAGGCTATTTCACTTTGGTATAAAGCATAAAAAAAATCAGGAAAAATGAAAGAAGAATTGTTGGAATATGTTAGTTGTAGTATTTTCAATGAACGTACATCGATATTTTGGTCATAACTTGATCTGTAGATATCCAAATGAGATACTTTTAAGTTTATAATAAATTAAAGACATATGGATAAATTTTTCATGAAGGAATCTAATTTTAATTCTATCTCTAAGAGTTTTATAATTTGTCTTGAAATTGAGTTTTTGGATTCTGTCACTGTTTAAAAATAGTCTGTAGAATTTGGGTATAACTTGCAGAATACTGAACCAAATTGTATGAAATTTAGTTCATTAGAAACTTAAGACATATGATAACATTTTTTTAGAGAATGTATTGCCTAATTACTTCATTTTCTTGTCAAAATAGCCATGAAAAATTAACCTGAAATACTGTTTTGAGAAAAACTGGAATGAAGCTTGAATAAGAGGTAGTGTGCAATCGTGACAGAAAGGGAACATTAGAGGGTTGCATGATTATGCACAAGCACGATAATGACAGTGAAGGTGCATTGCTGTTTGATAGCTTTGAATACCCTTCACTCTTTTGACTGTAACTTCTTCTCCAGACCTTCGATTGACTTGAAATTTGAACCACAAGCTCCTAACTCATTGTCCTTCCTCTCCACCAAATTTTATTGTCATCTGAATTCATTAAAAAAGGATTTGTAATGATTGATTGATGATGTTATAATAATCAAGTGTATTGAGCTATGAACCTTAGTGCATGATTGAGTGATGACTTTAGAATAAATTTGTATTATCGAGGTGTAAACCTAACTTCAAATTAGAAATATATGAGTTTTAAAGTATGAATTATATGATTTTTAAAGTATGAATGATCATGAGATGTGAATAAAGGAAACATACTCGGAATAGTCATTGGGCATCCACTGAACATGAAATATGTATATATGTGCACAAATGAATAAGTATTTCGTTGATCGACTTTGTAATGTGAATTATGTGTGAATTGTATGATTTTAGTCGCTCAAGTCATACGCCATTCAAACATTACCGGACTATCTAGGCAATAGCATAAATTGGAGTATACTGTGAGTCAAGCTAGATGATCTTCCTAGGATTGACTTATTCTGTTTAACTTCCAATTATTGAACTGTTTGTGATTTGTTTGTGAATTTCAAAATTTAATGGTCCGAGGAGTTTGATATTTGGGAATGTATTAGAAGTGTTTTATTTGCATTTGAATTATGAATGATATCTGTATACTCAACAAAAATTGAATGCTGGATGAATATGAGATTCTATCTGTGCATTATAAGTGAATTCTACACATAACATATTCTGTTATTTGATGCATTTCATCAAATACATGTTCAGATAAAGGCATTGTGATCAAAGTAGCCAGTCTGAAAGAGCTTTAAGCTCAGAATTTTGCACATAGAGCTTTGCTCCGTGATTTTTGTATTTGACTGAGCCCAATAGGTCAATATCTGTATCTGTATCTGTATCTGAAAGACGCTCAGTCACAGCAAATAATAACGAATCTGGAGTCTCATATGCATATGCATTTGTATACTTATGATTATGAATATATGATCATGAAATCTTTTATGAAATTGTGATGATAAAGTGAAATGCTATGATAATGTGATTGATTGGGTTATTCATGTTCTGAAAGAATGTTTGTGAAATTGATTGGTTGTGTGATATTTGTGTGACTCGAGTGAGATCATCAATTATGGTTCACTCATTGAGTTTGCAAAATTCATCAAAAATTACAATATGGCTTTTCAGGTACGAGACAGGAGACCTAGTTCCTAAGATTATCTAGAGAAACATTTTTGGATTAAGTTATAGCTCAAAGGTCTGTCAGTTGACATTAGAGGAGTTATAGATTATATTTTGTAGTTTCTTTGACATGTAGAACTTTTGTATAAACGATTGTAAATATTTGTTTTAATGACTACAATGTAAACTTTGGTTAATGAATGAAACGAAGTGTTGAGGTTTTAAGTATTGTATATTCTTTATGATGTCATTTAAGGGATTATGTTTGCTCTAACTTACCATTGTCATATGATATGTATTTGAATGTCCTCTGGATGTTCGAGTATGTACTCTATGATAGTGGGGTGTTACAAGAACCCTCCTCTCATCTTTAACATCTGGAATTGGAATCACAAATATTGTATTGCATCTGAGTTCCTTTGAAGACTCTTCATTTTTCCTCTTTTATTGTCTTAGTTTGCATTTTTCCTCTCTTTGGCTTTTCACCTTTAATAAAATATTAAAGATAAAGAATCAAGGATAAGTATTATCAGGTTTAACATTAGAGTTTGATATCTTTGTTTCTTTATTTTCTTCTTTTTTTAGTTGCATTTTTCTTACATGATTAGTGACATTCTTTATGTTCCATCTTAGGTATCATCACTTGAAGGAAGGGTGCATCATTCGTTTCATACATGCACATTTGATTTATGAGATTTGGTAAGCTTCTCAAACTTTATTTTTTTACTTCTTTTCTTTTTCATTTTTGTGTTCAACTAAATGTTTGTTTTGTGGTTCAAACCCTTTTTCTTTTAGATTTTCTTTTTCATGGTGATTAAATGATAAACTATAAGTAAGTATTATAATATGGACAAGTTTTAAATTTATAAAATTTCTTTAATTTACATACTCCTAGCATATAACTAGTTCTATAGAAGTGCTCTCTAAAATGAACCCTTTTGTTTAATATAAATGAGTTTTTATAAGTTGTTCAATAGTCTTGATTAACATAAATAAAAGCAAACCTTTATCACAATTTTAATTTACCAATATATTATTCCAAACCAAAATGTATTATTTACCACAAGTGCGTTATAAAGCTTATCTTACAAATATTGGAAATATATGGGAAGCATTTGAGGCATTTATTTAAGTTAAGATTAGAACCTGAAAAACTTTGTGAATTAACCTTGTTTTGCTTCTTATACTAGTTAAATAAGATTGTGGTTCTATTGCACAATATTAATTAGTTTCCCTCAATTAAGATTCCGGTAGATTATTATCCTTTTAACTCTAAAATAAATTTCTTATATTGTTACAATCTCACTCTAAAATAAACTTCGTATCATATTATAATTTCTATCACAACTAGTTGAGAATAAGTATTATAAGTCAAAAACTATATGTAAGTTCGACGATTAGATTGGTTGAAGATTTTTTTTTTATTTTTGTGGGTTAATGGTTGTCATGCAAACTTTATAAGCAGAGAGAAATATAGGAAGACGTTTTGTTTATTATGCTTAATATGGGGTGAGTTATCTTTTGATTTTATGGTTTTTTAAGTTTTCTGAATTTTTGATCTCAATACTATTGTTATATTTTTTATTACTTATTTAATTTTGACATCAAAGTTGTTAGTTTTCTTAGTAGATTTATCCTCCAATGTGATAAAGGGCTTTAAGTATCATATATGGATCATTAAAGAAGACAAGCAAGCTAGAAGAAGAAAAAAATCTTAAAGTTGAAAATTAAAATATCAAGTATTGTATTAATAATGATTGCAATTATGAGTTGATGTAGAAGATTAAGATGAAATTTATCTTTTTGCGAAGAGCAGATTAAAAAAAAAGAATGGATGGAAGAGAGAAGTGTGTATGATATACTTAAGCTAATAGTTTCCTAAATCTGATGTCATTCATGGGTTCAAGTAAAACATTCAATGTTTTTGGATAATTATAAAACTTGTTCTCTAGCATAAGCTTTAATATTGCATCATTCAAAATACATATACATTCTATCAAATGATGGCTTCAAGTAATCTCCATGTGATATCCTTTTGGTAACCAATTCAATTATCAAATATAAATTTGACCTAAAATGTTCTTCCTTATAATCCTATAGCTTGCTATATTATGCTCTTCACCTCTTTGCATTTCCTCTATCACCAATTTCTTAGCCCTATAAAAAATATTATACCTAAGATCAACTCTCAATAACAAACTTCCTTAAGTATATTGGCTTTAGTATAGTAAGTATTGAGACGTCTTTGAAATAATTATTAGTAAGACACTTTGAGCTTGCACTTTTGTTGTGAAAAATGGAATTGAATATATGTTTTTATTAAAAAAACTCTTACCTACAAATATATGTGTTAGTAGCTAGTCCATCACATTAATAAAGCTAAATTTAAAATTGCCATAAATTGAAAAATACTTAAAAACTATTTAAATCTTTCACTAAGCTGGCAAAATGTACCATTTGCAGTACTTACTCACACATTTGGCTCTCACAAATTGTTTGTTATTTCTCTTGAAAATAAACTTCCTCTTTCATTAATAGTAAGCTTTATAAAGAGCTTCTTTGAATTAGTTAGAATCGTCAAATAATATACCAAACTTAATCTCAATCTTTTTCTTATAAGGGTTAATTCTATAAAAATGTGATTTATGTCTTAACCCACATCCACATCTAAACAACCTTCTTCAAAGTTGCAATTGTCATCTTATTCAGAGTAATCTATTATAAGTTCATCTTGTACATCATTCTTGTCATTATCATCTCCAACATCTTGTTACATTTTCTTTTTTATCTTTCCCTTTTTCTATTATATATTGCAAACTTGCTCTTGATTATTTTCTTTAATTTTCACTTTTAAATGAAGCTATTAAATCCATAGAGAATTCCAAATATTCTTTATCTAAATCATAATCATACCCTTTACATCAACAAATAAATTCTCGTCTTTTTCAGCTAGATCAACTTTACTATCATTTAAACCTACAACTTCTTACTTAGCTACATCTTCATTTATGGGCAACGTGACAGTAGAATGAATGACATTAATGGGGACATCATCTGTAGTCCTAATAATAACCTCTGCATTAACATCATCATTAAAAGATTGTTTTAAATGTGAGACATTGGATCCATGATAAACATAGATCTTTATTACTTTTTATTCTTTAATTAGATTACATATTTTCATCACACAATCATCACTCTTATTTACTTCCATTAACCCATTTTTTTAGACTAGCTCTTAAAACCCTATATATAAACTTATTTGTTTTCAGAGTCTTAACATTCTCTATGAGCATCCTCTCAGGTTCCAATAAAATAAAACCTATTTTAAAGCCCCATCATTTAATATCTCCACCCATATATACAACATCTTCCCCAAAAAACTTTTCATTATAAAACATAGTTAATTTTATATCCTAACCATCCATCTTTGTTTACCTGCATACAAATATGTATAATTTTTTAGCATCTAATTAAAAATTCACAAAATTGTTGATACATTTAATCATTTACACTTAACGATTAATGATAGGAAAATGCTTAAGATACTCACTTTAATTTATATATAATTTTAGGTACAATTTGGAAGCAAAGAAATGAAAGTGAGATTGAAATTGGGTCATTTTCTGAAGATCAATACTTACTTGGCTTTATGGAGCGAGAAGAAGAAAATGAAAAGACAAGAAGAAGACAAGAAAAATGAAAAGACAAAGAAGATAAATTAAAGATTACATCTTACACCCATGCAATTACGTGAATATTATGGTTCAATAATAAAACAATTACAGAAGAATAAAGTAATATGGTTTTGCATGTAATGTTGGACTTAAAACATTGAATTAACACTGCAGCAAATGGTGAGCAGATCAACTAAAATCCAAATAGCCCAAAGTAAAATGCTACAATAGGTGGATAACCAATAGCACAAAATGGCAACAGATGAATGAGCAAAACGGCAGCGCCAGGAGAACATTGGACCAAGTAAGGAGTAGCAAATAACAAGCAAAAGCAATGACACATAGTAGCTAGAGGTAAGGAGCAAATGTCAGCAAAACACAGACCATGCAGACCAGCAAATAACCATGGTGTTGTTTAAAACGCACAACACCAAGACGTTTTCCATAGCTTTTAAGTGATACACATATTGTAAATGGACCAAGGAGTTAAATCATCACATCATAGCAAAGTGAAGAGAAGGTGGAGGCATGAATAGTAATGGTGATCCAAAAAATTCATATTGGTGAATAATGAGAACTAAGAATGGCGTGAAATAGAAGAGAGGGAGGTGCAATAAAGAGTGTTGAAGGGGGTTTTAGCTAGGGACATTGAATAGGGGTTGAAGTATTTTTCTGGAGATATCTATAGAGGTTCGATGCTAATTTGGAGGTGACATCAACACCAATGACCAGGGTTAAGCATTTTTTAAATTGTTTTGTTGTTTCTTTCTCTCATTAAAAATTGATTGTGTTATCCTATGTTAATTGATTTGGGTATTATGTATGAATAATCGAATTTTCGTTATTATTTGGTTATTTATGTATGAGTCCATTGGGTATTGTGAAAAGATGATTTTAATGCATTCATTAAATCGTTTAATTGCAAACTCATTTCTAAAATTTTGATATAATTTGTAATTGTTATGTTGAAATTCTTGTATAGTGACTAATAATTTGTAATCATTAGGGATAACGTGACCTAGGTTAAATGATGCATCATATGTAGTTGTTGCCTTGATTATTTAGTTTTCCTAATTTATAATACTACTGCCTAATTAAATCTAGAGATCGTATCCTAGGTTATACGTTGGTTAGGTTTAATTAACGATCGTATCTTGATTAAAAAAAATCTAAAGAAAAACTTGGGTTAATAATTAACCCATGATTAAAAGTTGCTATGAGAGGTTTAAGAACAAAAAATCAAAGAAATATGCTTAATTATGGTGTAGGCCAAGATTGTACCAAAGAACCGAGTCCATATTGAATTCCCACTTTTATCATTTTTCGCATGTTTTCTTTAATTTGTTTTCATTATGTTAGTTTTATTTTATTTTCATATTCCAAAATCCAAACCCCCTTTTTTCCTAAACAACGATTAATTTCATTTTATAAACTTTGTACACACTCTCTGTGGGATCAACTTAGAGTCATCACTGTTATAATAGTAGCCTAGTTTTTATTTTAGCTAGCATTATAGTGTGTGGTGAATTTTGGCACCATTGCCAAAGAGTGCGGTGTTTTAGTTTTTGTTTGTGATTTAATAGGTTTTTGTATATATTTGTTCATAATTGATTTCTTTTAAGTTCTTTTATGATCTTTTCATTTTTTGTTTCATGTTTGAAAAAAAATTTGATATGGATGGAAGTAACTTCTTTTGTAACTCATATTCTTAATCTTATAACAACGTTTGGACTGATCAGTCTAACATTTGTTATAGTTAGGATAATCATCATAATTACTTCCATGATAGTTTACATGACACACAGCAATTTCTGGGTGGACCAGAAGCTTGTCAAAACTCAGGTACATCTTTGGAAGAATCAATGAATGTTATGATTGCTAACAATCTTCAAATTCAACAGGATATGCAGTAGTTCCAACAGAATATGTTACAACTATTTTAGCAAGGTGTATAGCAATTTGACAGGGCGCTCTGCAATTCCAATAAGATGGATTGCCTTAATGGGGAGATATTAATCATCTGGAACTACAAGTAAAGAGGAGCAGCCATGTCAACCCGAGGTGTACCCAATGGACGTTTTTACAGAAACTTTATAGAGTGATGAGGAGCTTAAGAATTTTTAGAGCCATACTCAAGGAATTGCTTGTGTCGAAGAAGTTAAGAAGGAGCTCAAGGCAAAAAAGCTATATCTTTTAACTAGGAGGTAAGAACTGAGTCCATGATTATTTTTGAGACTAACTCTTTACCTTTACATAACAGATTAGAGGAATTAAATGATGAAGAAAAAGGTGAAGGGACGTTCAAAATATTTCAAAAACGTATAGACTCAGTCAAGATTGGGAATTTAAGGATAGGGAAGACGCTGAATGAGAATAATGATCAACTAAGACCTTATTCAAAACTAACTCGCGTGAAAGTGGCGCTAACTGTAAAGTTTGAAGATCACAATTTCATCACGTGAGGAGAAAAAGGAGTCAAGTTACTGACCCTAAACAAAGGCGCTTCTTGGGAGGCAACCAAAAGGAAGTAAATTTCTTTTCTTTACATCTTCGCATTTCTTTTTATATGCATGTGTGCTCTTTGTTGGTTTGTTTCTTGCTTGTTTTTAAGTTTTCAATCAAAATGAATGAAAGAATAAAACAAATGAAACAAACATTTTCTCATTTTCTATTGCTTATAGGACTATATAGTCATGATTAGAGAATGAATTGACTAGAGAATTTCATGACAACTTTTGCCTTCTTTTCATATACTAGAGGTTGATATTTCAACCTTTGCCAACAAGTCAGTATCATCAATTGTAGCCTTCTTTTCATATCCTAGAGGAGGAAATGTAAAACAACGAGACATTTCACGTGAGCTTAGAAACAACAAGGTGGGATTGGTGGCTGATATTGGAGAGTTGAACTGTCACTGACAGTGGAGAGCTGGAAGCCTAAAATGGAGAAAATGAGATTACCGAAGACGAGAGAGTAAAGAATGAGCCAATGAGCACAATCGTCATTATTGCACAATTTTTATCTGAAGAGCAAAACACTCCAACCTAATAGTTTTTTTTTAAAATCAGTTGGGTTTTATCAGCCAATCCAATTAGTTGATTACTAAACATGTCCATCAACTTATGTCAAATAGTTAAAACCTTTTAATCCACAAAAAAATGGACAATTCGTTGTTTACCAAACAAGGTCTTAAAATGTTTTTATATGTGTGTTTGTTCACACATCTATTATATATATAGATTTAAAAAAACTTGAGAGTAAGAATATTATATCCACATAACACTACAAGAAAAATGTAGATTAACGACGGAAACTTAACAACGAAAAAATTTCTATCGGAAATTAGCGACGGAAAGTATATTTTCGTCGCTAAAATTGAGTGATTAAGCGACGATACTAATACTCATCGCTAAATTTGAAGGGAATCTGTTGCGATAAAATTTGCAACGGACATTAGCGACGGAACAATATGGCCGTCGGTAATCACTATAATTTAGCAATGAAAAAATACTGACAAAAAATTTACAGTTAGAAATTAGCGACGGAAAGCATATTTTCGTCGCTACAATTGAGTAATTTAGCGGCGGTACTAATACTCGTCACTAAATTTGAAGGAAATTTGTCGCGGTAAAATTTGCAACGGACGTTAGTGAAGAAAAATATGGCCATCGGTAATCACTATAATTTAGCAACGAAAAATTATCGACCGAAAATATATCGTTGGAACGTAGCGACGGAAAGCATATACCGTTGCTAAAAATGGAGGAAATTTTTGGCGAAGTAAAAAATTTTGAGTTTACCTACGGAAAATTCCGTAAGTAACTTCCGTTGGTAAATGGATTTAGCGACGGAAATTTTCTTTCCGTCAGTAAAAAGGCGGGAATTATTGGCGGTATAAAATTTTTTAAAGTTTACTTACGGAAATTTTTGTTGGTAATTTTGTTGGTAAATATTTTTTAAATATAAACTCAAGCGACGTCTCCTTCCCACTTGTGTTTTCTTCTTCTTTTCTTCTTCTTCCTTCTTCCTACATCTTCTCTTCGATTTTCTTAGAGCCCATTTATCTGTTGTGGATTCCTTTTCTGCTCGACAGCATTATCTTCTCCGGCTATTGTCATCGTGTCCTTCGGTAGAGATATTTTTGCAACTACTGTCATGTGTTTTTTCACATATTAGATGAAAGATAATTTGAGTATTTATTACTTTCGTTTATTTGTGTATTTTATTATTGGAAAACAACTTTAAGGTATAAATGTTAGTGATAGAAGGGACAAGACGTGATTTTAGTTGTGATGCTGAGATAAATTTCTGATGCATGTAAGGTGTTTGATAAAATGTTTGTTATTTGAAAAAATAATTTCAGTTTTTTATTTTCAGTTCTGTTTTATTATGAATTTCAATATTTTAATTCTTTTACTTGAAGTAATGAAGTTCTCTCCATGGTGGCTTCTCGAGAAACTAAACACTTTGCAGGTAAATTTTAAAAAATAGTTTTCAGCAAATTTACCGACAGAAAAAATTTTGTCGGTAAAATATATTGGATTTACCGACGAAAAAAATTTCGTCGCTACTTACCGACGGAATTACAAAATCCGTTGGTAATTTTCTAACAGAAGAATATACCGTTTAAACAAAATAATCGTCGGTAAATTTACCGACGGAAATTTTTACCGTATGTAATTCCGTCAGTAAATTTACTAACGAAAAATTTCCGTCCTTAAATTTACTAAAGGCCATATCTTTGACGCCTTTTTTCGTCAATAAATTCTGTCGCTAAATAAGCTTACCGACGGAATATGTACAAATTCCATCGCTAAACTCTATTTTTCTTGTAGTGCAAACATTGTCAAATATTGTATGCATGAGCAAATTTTGTCTAAGGAGACAAATTAATAATGATATACTCAATTATTTAGTAAGCCAAAAAAAACATATAAAAATAAACAAATTTTACTTTTAAATTTTCACCCAAAAGTTAGAATCATGAAGATTATTTGGTGTCAATTCTTGAGTGGAGTATGTTAGATTCATATACTGATCAAAATTTAAAAAATTAGAAGACAAAAAATACATGCTTGAAAGAAACCTATAAATATACCAACATAAAAAAAGTTGACGTTAAATACTTAAAACTGGGAGCTGAAAGGACAATTATCTCTTCTACTTCTTTGACATAGTCATTAAGTAATGTCAACAATATTATGCAGAAATGAGTGTGCATACAAAAGTCTGGAGAGGGCCCTTATGAAGGTGGACCAAGGGCTGGTGGTGGGACTTGTTCAACTCATTGTTCCGTTTTTCGTTTTTTTATAAAAATAAGTTAAAGTAAAAGTAAATCATCTCACACTCGGTCAAAATCACAACTATAGTTTTTCAACTATAGTTATGGCTTAACTTGCTGCTTGATTGAGGTAAGGCTTTTAAATATCTTCAAATTGGACACTTGGGAGGGTGAAGACAAACTGGTAAAAGAGAGATTAATGCAAGGCATATGGCAATATCTTCATCTTACTATAAGCTACACAAAGGACAAGGCCTTTTAATACTTGTTTATTCCATTTTCTGCTATCTTGATTAGATATTGAAGCGACAAAAGAATAACCTTAACCTGTAATGTAAGAAATTCCAAGACCATCCAACCATGACAGACCTTTTCACTCATTGCAATACATTTTTCAAAACGTTTTATCTTATTTAGTTAAATTGGGTGGGGACATTATTGATGTAGACTGGGGATCACATGTAAACCTAAAAATAACATAAATTTCTATACATGCATTGCATTGCATGTTAAGGATGCATCTGATATCATATTAGATTTATATAAGATGATGGTTATTACCAAACATGAATCATGGTAGTCACGTATGTTACAAGGCGAAAGTAACACAAACCTTAGAAAAACAATTAAAGATTCGATCTTTAAACTCGCCATGTACTTGGTTTACTTGAAAAGGCACAGCCCAAAGGCTTAATCAAAACAAACTTCCCTTTTCCAAGTTTGAATCTTTATTACACAAAACCTGTTCTTTCTCTCCTCTCTTTAATCATCACCATTGAAACTCAATTGCGCTCTCTCTCTGCTCCTTCCTTTCAATTTCAAGCCTAACCCCGTTAGACCCGGTCTATCCATTTATCTCCCTTTTCATTTTAGCTCTTTATTACCCACCTTTTGCCTCTGCTCTATCCTTCTCTCTAGGGTTTTGATTCTTCATCCAAAAGCCTTATCGTCTCTGTGTGTTTTGTGTATTTTCTGTAGGATTTGTTGGGTTTCATAGAAATGACTTCTGTGAAGAACAACTTTTTGCCTCCTGGGTTGGTTTCTAATCTTCAGGAAGTGTTGTTAAGTAGAAAAGGAGAAGGGAACCCATCAAGTGACTCGAATGATAAATCCATAGAGCAATCTACTTCTACCTCTGTTGAAAACTCTGTGGACACAGAAGATTCATCAAAGCCTATTGTTTTGGTCACCAACGGTGATGGGATTGAGTCCCCTGGTTTAGTCTTTCTTGTTGAAGCTTTGGTTCACGAAGGCCTCTACAATGTCCATGTCTGTGCTCCTCAATCGTAGGTTCTTCTTTTCACTGTATTTTGTTCTGTTACTTGTCAGTAATCTAACTGTGTTATCTTATTTGGATAATTTTTAAACGTTTTCTTTTTGTGCTTCTCTGGGTTTTCTCTGACTATACAGCTGTTATGTTTTACTCGGGTAAGCTGGTTTTTGCTCAAGTGTTGAGTTTAATCATGGTGTCTTGTCGTGTTTTGGATAGGATGTCAAGTTTGGATATATGGGTTCTCATCTTATGTCCTCGTGCATTATTTTATTTGTTTTGCCTTAAATTGAATTCCACACGGGTCTATATGGCCACTCCGTCGTCCCCTCCTTTAAAATTGAAAACTTTTTGCGATTTTTTTAGTTTGTGAATTGGTTTGTCTAGGGACAAATCAGTAGCAGGTCATTCCTTGACTCTACGGGAAACAGTTGCCGTAACTTCTGCTGATGTTGGTGGTGCCACAGCTTTCGAAGTTTCAGGTAGAGTCAAAATTTGATATTAAATTGATTTTTTTTAAGATAAAGAATTCATTCATTAAGCCACGAAGGTGGATTAAGCAAGAATAAAAGCAAGGCTTTTATAACATTTCTTTAAAAAAAAAAACAAATTTCAGAGATTCCATTGTCTTTTACAGAAAAAGCTCAGTTCTTCTTGCGTGTAATGAGCTAACAATGTTTCTCGTATCCAACAATGTAACTTGTGGGCTAAGAGATGCTTATCTGTGCTGATTTTGTTAAAAACTCTCTGATTTGTTTCTCCCCAAATGGAGTAGACTGTATTGTTGAAGCTGAGGCTTAAGCAGACTCTATCTTTCTCCATTGATCTGAATTTATGATCAGCCCATTCCAATATTTTGTTCCAATTTGATTCATGATAGTAGAGGCTAAGAGTGTTGGATACTAGCCCAAATGGAGGCTGAATAACCACACTTAAAAGTGGTCAATGCTTTCAAGGTCACTGCAACATAGTTCACATAATTTGTCTTCAGGTCCCGCAATTCTGCTTTTTGTTTTCGACCTCATAGTTGCAAGCGAAGTAGTGAAAGAAGCTTTTGGTTTTAGGGACCCTTTACAAACTATATTATACCAAGCATAAGAGCGTGAGAGGGCATGAGAGCTTTGATGCATCCAAAGTCTGAAAAGTCTCCATTCCGGCTTAGTGACCATAAAGGTATGTCTATAATAGCTGAGTTGGGCATACAGCTGGGAAAATAGTTATGTAGTCTCTCAACTCCCCTGCTTGAAAATGCCAAGAGTTATTTACAAGTACTACCAACGTGGTGGATACTACTGGACTTGAAATTGAGCATTGGGAATGGACCGACCTACCATGGATCTGTAGTATTCAAATTACTACGGTTTTTCACTTTACTGCTGTAAAACTGCCTAGAAACACTAAGCATTTTGAGGTTAACCATCTTTTTAAAACAATGTTGTTTGATATTAATTGGTGATTACCTTTAATGTTTTCCTTGTATATTACAGCAATTGTATTCCAGCTTCAATTTTTCATTGCAGGATAATACCTTTTAGTTGCAATTGATTATAATATAGCCCTCTATATTGGTACTTGTCGTTCAGGGACTCCAGTGGATTGTGTCTCATTGGCATTATCTGGAGCATTGTTTACTTGGTCAAAGCCAATGCTGGTTAGCCTTTTTTTATTGTTATGTCTAAGAACACACTAAAGTTATTAATAATTTCTAGAGAGCTAACCCTTGCTTTAATTTGATTTTCAGGTCATTAGTGGAATTAACCAGGGATCAAGCTGTGGCCATCACATGTTAGTAATTTGCAGATTCCTATTTACTGTTTCAATTGCATCTTCTTTGAATTTACAGTAGCCTACCAAC
Organism: Erythroxylum foetidum; assembly: GCA_026546835.1. Lineage (NCBI taxonomy): Eukaryota > Viridiplantae > Streptophyta > Magnoliopsida > Malpighiales > Erythroxylaceae > Erythroxylum > Erythroxylum foetidum. The sequence continues at coordinate 12,740,507 of JANZLF010000001.1, read as the reverse complement.
TTAGGCATACAATTCCAAATAATATTTCAATTGCTTGATATTCTCTTAGAGAAGCTGTTTAAATCTGTACTTATCACTTGGAAATACTCCAGGTTTTACTCAGGCGTTGTTGCTGGAGCCAGGGAGGCATTGATATGTGGTGTGCCATCTCTATCAATATCTTTGAACTGGTAAATTTGATGCCTTCTTGTTAATTCCTAATTCCTGAAATTGATTATAAGTAATTCTCTGTGGTTGCAATGTATTCTAGGAAGAAGGATGAAAGTAAGGAAAGTGATTTTAAGGATGCAGTTGCTATCTGTTTACCATTAATAACTGCTGCTATCAGAGATATAGGAAAAGGGGCTTTTCCGAAGAGTTGTTCACTGAACATAGAAATCCCTACTTCTCCATCAACAAACAAGGTAATTGTTTTTCTCTAAGTTTGCTGGTAGTACCCCAAAAAAAAAATAGCCGTGTCATTAAAAATAGTAGTTAGTATGACATAATGGGTTTCTCTGAGAACCTTGTGGCCATCTCTGAGATGATAATCTGTAGCACCACAGGCAACAAGGTTGTAGATGCATATATTCTTAAGATTGTTTGCATGGTGTGAACCATAGAGGGCGGACGTGTGTCCCATCTTTTGACATTATTCTGCACATGACAAATTATGCTATTACTGATGGAATGTCTCTCTTTCCTTACTCGTGCTTTACTTTGCAGGGCTTCAAACTGGCTAAGCGAAGTCTGTGGAGATCTATGCTGAATTGGCAAGCCATTTCAGCTAACAGGCATCCAAATTTCATGTCTAATCAGCAAAGCCTTGGAATGCAGCTTGCACAGCTTAGTAGAGACGCCTCAGCAGCTGTGAGTGTCTACATTGGAATGTGTTTTTGCCATTTTAGTCCTTAGTACCTCCATTTGGAAAAGGTTGTTATCATTTACCTTGTATATTGTATCTTCATGTCTCTCAGGGTGCAGCTCGCCACATTACCACTCGAAAGAAGAATGTAGAGATTGAATCAGTTGGGGCAGCAGGAAAATCAGACACCAACCGAGTAAAAAAATATTTTCGCTTGGAGGTAAGCAAAATAAATAGGGAACAGATGACAAAGCCATAAGTACTGGAAGTATATCGCAGAAGATGTTTAGTAATTGTTTTAGAGTGTTTAGATCAAGTTTACACTTGGAATAGGGTGATTAACAATATATCTAGCTATTTTCTGGTTCAGTGGAACTCAAATTTATAGAGCTTCTTTGTTATTCATTTTAGGAATCTACGCAGAAAATTTTCATGTCACTATGTTGTTAATCAACGATGAGAAATTTCATGGATCTGAACTGTTCTACCCTTCTTGTTTTTTGTTTTTATTTGTATCCCACAACAAACTTCAACCTTTCTTTCTGATGATGTACTAATCAATGTTGTAATCACTTTTTCAGTTTCTGGAGAAGGAGCAAGAAGATACTGATAAGGATCTAGACTTCAGAGCTCTTGAAAGTGGATTTGTAAGTTAAAGCACTGTACTTTTGTGGTAATTGGTGTCAACGGTTCTCTTCGGAGACTTTTACACAATTGTGAGGCTCATTTAGTGGATGACTGCTAAAGTTTGAAATGGTTCTTTGTGCTTTAGAGGGGGGTTGGGGGCCATTTGTAAGAGTGTAGCTTTTGGTGGGATGGGAGCCATCTTCATAACAGCAGTTGCTTTTGGACACACTTCCCATCTTAACCCCATTGCCGTGAAAATATTTCCGAAATTGATGAACTTGGATTGTAATGCTTTAGTTGTTAAAATATGACTTGGAACTGATGGAATCACTTTCAAGTTTTTGTCAGAAATGATGTCCTAGATTGTGGTTTACTGATTTCCTCTCTCTCCCAGGTTGCCATAACTCCTTTATCGCTCTCTTCATACATTGAGTCGGACATTCATGCAGCAGCATCAGATTGGATCTCCGCTGCACTTCAAAATGAACAGTAGAAGCAGAAGCCTCCATTAACAGTGTGATAAACCTACTTGTACACATCTACAGGAAGAGTTGAAATTTTAGTTATCAATTGAATCTCCCCTTTTTCTTCCACTTAAAAGTTTTCGTTTTTGTTTCAAATATGTGGTGGGAGTTGGGTGGTGGTTGAGCTGTTTTCTATCTTCTAGTGGTTTATAGGAATGTAATATAGAACAGCCAGGGTTGTTTAATTGCTAAACCCTGCCTTTCTTTCCTCATTGTTGCATATGTATCTTATTGTCGAACACTAGATTCATGGCTGCTGCTAGGGACTAATTGAGGGAATGATGCATTACAAGCATTGTTGTGTATGCTGTTAACTATCTTCTTTACTCTAATCATTCAAAGGTTCAGCATCCATTGCCAGAAATACTAAAAAGTTGTTTGGAAGCCATAATGAGTGCAGGCCAAGGCTTCGTAGTGTTTTGTCCATCCTAAGCCATAGATGCTTTTTAAGAATATGTTTGGAAGGAGGAAACAAAGAGAGCATTCCTTTGGAGGAGAAGGGTATTTACGTCAAAGCATTCCTTTTTACCTAACAAAATATTTCATAAGAATCTTATCTTAATTATGTTTACCAGTTCTTTATTAAAAAAAAGCATATTTATCATTTTTTGTGGGTCTTTTACTAAATGTGTACCATAGTAAAAATAAATGTGATAAGAGGACTAAAAAATTTAAAAAGAAAGATAATGTTTTCTCTTTAACTTGTCTTCATGAACAAGCCCTTTCTCTTCTTGATTTGTATGATCTCAAAGCTTAATCAAGATCAGGTAGCTTGGATCAAGCTCATGCCAAATTAAGTTTTAATTTCTCAATCAGGTAGGGTCAAAATCAATTGGGTCAAATTAGGTCTAAAATTACAATTTATCTAAAGAAATATAAAATGTTCTAAAGTCCATTTATGCCAACTCAACCCAAAAGCTTAATCCTCTTGAAAATTATTAAATATTCTAAAGTCCATTTTTTATTTCTAATTCCTATATTGAAAGGGAAAATAAAACTTGGAGGAGGATTATTCTATGAATAAAGTATTTGAATCTTTACCTAAATCACAAAAAATTCTAAGGATTAAATTTTTGTACTTAAGTTTTTTCAATTGAAATTTGGACTCCTTGTTTTAAATGTCCATTATTATTAAAAAAATTTATTTAGTTAATATTTGAGCTTAGATTTTTATTTATATATATTTTTTATTTTTAGATTCAGTTTCGACGCATTTGGACTTTAGATCTAGGTGGATTGTGAAGCCCAAACTTGGTTTAAAGCCTAAATATTTTTATAAATAAAAGTTAGAACATGTTCTAAAGTCTACCAAACTTAAATCCATCACTAATCTTAAAGCATTCTCATCACTAATCCCATGAACTAACGTACAATTCTGTTCACTAATCTAGCATTGATACACGCCACTGTTTCTTGATTTCAATAGATCTCATTTTGCTCTTATATTCTTTAGGATCACATGCAAAGACTAAGAGAAATTCCTTTTAGTTAGTGACTTTTTAGAAATTGTTTCATGTTTAACTTCTTTCTTAAATTAAATTGTAAAACCTCCATAAGTTAACAGTCTCTATTATATAACAACTTTTATGGTTTCAAATCAAGATAAAAAACTACATCAATAATTTTCATAAATTAATAAGATAATATTATGATCTTACTGACATCATAAATTAATAATATGTTAAAATACAAAATATATGGATTATTGAATATATGATTTTTTTAAAGAATATGAATTTATTAGAACTTATTGTTTCTTAAATTTCAATATAGATAATCTCATTTCTAACTTTTATTATATCTAAAAGTTTTGAGATTAAAATTTGAAATTGTAAAAATATATATATGAAATGTTGTTGAAGTATAAATGCTTATATAAATATTATTTCTAATCCAAAATATTAAATTCACTAATTAAATTACTGCAATTATAGTAAATTTATTTTTTGATCTAACTTAATATATACTATATATTTCAATAAATTCATATTAGTTTTATTAGATTTATAAAATTTGTAAGTTATTAATTGATTTATTGAATTGTGGATATACTATATAAATTATCAATTTATATTTTAATTAATATATTTTTATTAATAAATCTCATATGATTTAATTATTATTACTTTATACAAGTTTTACGGTAGTTGGTGATTAAGAGATTATATCCATGCAAATATGGATATATATCATTGTCCTAAATGTTTAAGATATCCTTAATTGACGTGTAAATGTAAATTGTTCTCTATATATTAGATGAAATGGTACGAAAGTTACACATTGAGGATGCTATTGGTTTATGCCCTACGGTTGTTTGTGGTTTACTGACATAATTATTTATATGCATTCTGTAACTTATATATATTTAGATATATATGATAAAGTCTATGAAAAAATATACATTGCAAATGAGATTCGTATTACATCTATGTATTATCTATAAATTATTCTAAGTCATTATTCTATTAAAACTAAATATTAATAGAGCTTAAAAAGACTACCATATATTTTGTTTCTTCATAAAAAAGTAGTTAGTTTTATTGAACAAATATGTAGGTGTTTGTTAGAGAATAAATTTATTGTATTGAACTCATATAAGAAATTCATTTGAAACATTGTTTATATATTTATGAAAATTCTTATTATGATGATTGTACAAATGATCATTTGACTTAAGATCACCAAAATATATGATATAGTAATTGTTATATTTTGATACTATTTATGATCTATCCTAGTCAATGGTAGCTCAGTCAATAGTCATTATCATGAACTATATATAGATAGTTAAGTGATCAACATAGGATTCATCATCCTAAAGTGATTATAAGAAGAATGTTATATTGTTCATGATTAGTATTAATTCATAAAATCTTTAGCCAAGGTAGAATGATACTTTGTAAAATAGTTTACAAATGTAATCAATGTAATTAAATACTAATGATCCAGAACTAATATGATTGAACTTAAATAGTTTACAAATAATATGCTCTATTGTAAGATGAAGGGATAGAAAAATCATACACGGAAAAGTTAGTCAAAATCACTTTAACATTCTTAAATATTTGGATGGTAATGATGCGTTGCTAGACACTAATCGTGATTGATGTATATAAATTATTTAATTAGATAAAGTAAGATAAATGAAAAGTTTAATTTATTTAATTCTAAATTTGACTTAGGGTTATAATTTATATACATTTTAAACATATTTATAAACTTAATAAGTCACACACAAAGAGCGGGTTGAAGAGAGAAAAGATTTTTTAATCAAGTTGAATTTGTTTATAAAATTTATAAAATTTTAGGTAAATATGATATATTTAATAAATAAGAATCAATATAAGACATTAAATCTTATTTTAACATAATTGGTATTCAATTAGAATTAATTATAATTCTGATTAAAGTTTAATTAAAGTTAGAATTTTATTTAAAATTAATTATAAAATGGTCAAAGCTTATAATAAATATAATTAGTCTCCAAAGGAGCAGTACTCTTTGCTTAATCCTCTTTACAATAATTATATAATTCTCTCTACTTGTTCTATGGATATTATTAGAGAACCAACAGTTGTGCGACTATGATGGTTGAGACGAGCTTAAAATGATTTGTAGGAAACAATAAGAAAAAGAATTGTGCTTCCGAATAAAGTACAAGTTATGATTCATACTTTATTTTGAACTATGTGTTAATCATTTTATAGAATTTTAACTAATATTAGCTTTAGAAATCAAACAAAAATTTCGTATGTATTTTGTTGTGCGCATAAATGTATCCCACCCTGATTTCCTGGTAGATGTTAATAATAAACCTCAGAAGACTTAGATATGTCGACCATCGTATAATTTTTTGATTACTTAATCACTAGTTTGTGTCTATATAAGCTACCATGCATGACATATATATATATATATAAAAACTCAGGTCAGGAAGAGATCTTCTATAATTAGTAGATGATAGGATTAATTATTCCAAGGTTGAGACCTTGAGTTTAGACTTTAGAGCTTTAAGCTTTTATCTTGTACGGAAATAAATGTGGCAAGAAATTTTGGTGTTTTTATAGCCTTTGTACAACCTTAGTGCTAGTGGTTTATATGTTAAAGTTGAGAATAATCATATATATACAAAAAAATACGATTTGATTCTTATCATCTCCTCTATCCCCAACTCTAAGAGATTGGAGATACATAATAATCATCAAGATGGTACCCATGAAATATTATATGAATTTTATTTTACTGGAAAGACTATAGAGTGATATAAAAGCCATCCTATATACATATGCTTCAAGAAACATGTGCAAAGCGTACACTCATTTTTTATGCCTTCGCTAACATTACTTACTGAAGAACCTGAACTGGTGGTAGTTAGGTCTTCCCATAGTAGCTGCATTCACCATATATAATGCACTCTTTCAAAATGTATAGTATAAAATCTAATAGCTATATACACATAGTCTAGGCATCCCAACTCAAGGGAAAGTTAGGGTTTGCAGCAAATTGACCGCTTGAATATGCTGATAATGATAACGATGTGGGCAGTGGTGATGATATTTTTGCTTAAGTGTATTGGAGTTAATAGGTTAGATAAGGGCCAGGAGGAAAAAAGTGTAGTTTAACTAGTGATTTAATTGCTTGATCTTGAGATGAAGTTAAAGATGGCATGTCATGCGTATTTCCTTTAATTATCTCATTAAGTTTTGGCATCATGTTAGTCATAGCTTGACTATCATAGACGGCTAGACTTTGATCATAAACTTCATCTCCAATATTGTAAGTTAGACCTACATCACTGTTCAAAATTTCATCCTCTTTATTTGGATCAAGTATTTGAGGTAGATAAGTTAATTCTCATGTAGGATCAAATGGAGATGGAAAATTTTGTATTGATGTAAAATAAGTAAAATCAATTTTGTAACCATAGGGTTGGTTAAATTTGAAATCTCCAGGACTGAAACTTTGTGGCATAGAAGTTAGGGAGGGAAGGTAGAGTTGTTCTTTTAACCTTCCTTATAGGCTTATGTTCTTTTAACCTTAAGTGTCTTGTCAAAAATATCCATTGAACATTCTTATAACTTTTACACTTTATTTCAATCAACCTATATCATATAATCTTTCTAACACCAACATAATAATTAACTTCCACAAAATCTCATGAAGACCTCATAATCAATGTAAATCATACTATTCATCAAGAAGAAAGTTCGAGGGCTAACATTTCTCAATATACTCACATTTATACACAGTTATACCCGGAATGTCAATGAATGCATGTACAATTATTTTCATATGCAAAATTTTACTATTCACGTGTATGTGTATGCCACATTATGTAGGAGCATGAAAAATGCATTTCTAAACTCTCATTAATCACTCATATGTACTATTCTAACCTCCTCACAGGTGATGGGATGTTACATCTAGTATTTGTTTGGTAAAAGGATGAGTTGTTCTTGTTCTTCCTTAGTCACTCCCTTTTCTTCTTTTTCTTTTGCTTCACGAACAGAGATTTTCATAGCTTCTTCAAACTCGATGTCCATTGTCATCTATTCTTCATCCTCATGCTCTTTTAAAGATTCAACATCATAAACTCTTATGAATGGTATTCTCGGTGGGTAAGGCGGAGGAGAAACATAGGGAGTGATCGCGGCTTATCGTTCAATCCTAAGATTGATCCTTGGAAACCGGTCAAAATCAATTTATACCAAAAATTGCAGTACAGGATGCAACCTCGGGTCGACTCTCAAGGAACCAGTGCAGAATTGATCCTAAGACTAGCCTAATGTTTGAATTATGCAAGAAAGCAGTTAAAACGGGGGTTTTGATTTAGTCTTTAAAATTAAAGAAAGCTAAGTATGAAATAAATGTTTTTGGGATTTTTGAAAGGCAAGACAATTTGAAATAATT
>JANZLF010000001.1:12707193-12732502 GCA_026546835.1 Erythroxylum foetidum | reverse complement strand
GTGTAATGTTTGATTTTGTTTGTTCTGTCTTGGGTGGCATCCATGTATCCTCCCAGGGGGTATTTGGGTGTTACACTAAGAATAGAAGAGGCATGAGTCTTTGTTAATTTTCTCTTCTAACCTCTTATAGGCCTTATCCATACTTATGAGCTTGTCTATGATCTTGCCCAGTTTGGAATCATAGTCATTGTATTTATCCTGTTGATATCCATGTGACCCTTAATTTCGAATCTCAATCTTAGTTTTGTTAAAGCAATGAAAATTTGGTGGTTATGCCACCTCGACTGATATGTGCTGGAATAAAGATTAGTATCTCCCTAACCAACTTGTGTTCCATTAAAGTTGAACTATTCCACGTTGATGTTTTCCCCTGAGAAGCAATCTGCTGCGATATAGCTCTCTTATCCATAGGACTCATATTTGTGTTGTATTGTTGTGACTGGAGAGGAGAATGTGGCTTTTAGGCTATTCAACTGCTTGGTTAGGTTGTCAATCTTAGCCTGCAATGTTGTGATTGAATTTGTAGCAACAATCATTCCTTTTGGGTCCCAAAAGGTTGACTGCTTTCTACTTCATTATGATGTCCAAAGAAAACTAGTGTATGACATATCTTCTAACAGATCGTGTGCTACTTCAACTGTTTCCCTGATGAATGATCCTCCAGCAATTGGGTTTATGATACTCCTTGTGGGTGGATTAACTCTAGTGTAGAAGGTTTGCAATAGGAATTCATTGGGTAAGTTATAATGAGGACAGCTCCTTTGCAACTCCTTATACAACTTCATCTAAAGACTCCCCATCATTTTGCTGGAAATTGATAATTTCCTTTGTTAGTCCTGTTGTCTTGTTTATAGGGAAATACTTATCTAGGAAAACTCGCACCAATTACTCCCAAGTTGTGATGTTGGATGGGTGGAGAGAATTTAACTAGGCCTTAGCTCGATCCCTAAGTATCAAGGGAAAGAGCCTCATCCTAACAACATCCTTTGACATCCCAATATATCAAAAGGTGTCGCAAATTTCTAAGAAATTACCTAAACGAGTATTGGGATCCTCATTAGCTAACCCATAGAACTGCACCTTGGTTCGCAACATGTTTAGTAATGATGGTTTGATCTCGAACGTATTCACCGGTATTGATGGTTGCGTAATCCTTTGACGATGGGCATTGAGTCGTGGCCTCATGACGTCCATAAGGGTCCGCTGCTCTCTATGATGTATTTCCTCCAACATCATTCTTTCCATCTCTTTTTAACATTCAACTCTTGAGATTCCCTATTGCCTGGTGATATCAAAGTTGATGTGTCGTCTACTTTATGCCCAGCTTTTTTTATTACAAAAGAAGGTCAAAAAAAACCTTAAACTAAGAATTAGACTAATCTACAAATACCCTCGATATTCCGCGAGTGCATAGTTTATTCACGTAGTACCTAAAGTGTTGATCCCACGAAGAGGGATAATCTAATCCTAAAATCTAAGGCCATAATAAATCGTAGAAATCCAAATATAACGAACTAAAATAAGAATGCAATTCAGTCATTCAAAACAATTCAAGAATCAATCATGAAAATATTAATAACTTAGCAATTGCAACATACACCCAAAAATCAACCTAAGAGAATTACCAATTAAGATAAAGCGAATTTTATCTATCTTTAACTCTAACCTAATTGATTATGAATTGCCGAATTATTGGTTATAGACGATCCTAGAGTTGATTACTTTCTCTCGAGTTATAACCATTAACCATAATTATAAACCTTGATCAGATTATGAAAATTGAAATCTCTCGATTGACAACTTATTCAAAACCCTAATTATATCTAAATTTGTATAATAAACTATCAGGAACCTATGCAAGATCTCTCTTCGCATAATTACCAATTTGATTTAATTCATGTTCTATTAAATCACCTAACTCTTATTAGCCCAATTTAATTATTTTTCATTCGATTCACCCTCTCAATTTATTACTGAATTATGCAATCACTGAATTTAATCACAATAAATTCAATAAAAATGAAAACAATCAGATTTTATTAATTCAAGAATAAAACTCTAAAGGTGAGTTTAAAACATCCTCAACATTTAGATCCTGTCATCAACTATTCACTCCAATTCTATCTAATGATAAAATTGAAATAAATAAGAAATACAATTGAATGGAGGACGGAGGCAACAACATCGGGAAACCTCCTAATTTGGGAAGTACATCGAATTGACTTCTTCTCCTTTTCTCTCTTCCTTCTCCTCTTCCTCAATCTCTCGATGAATTCTCTTTAGGGTTTCTCCAAAAGTGACTGATGCAAAGGCTCTTCTTTTTTTTTCTTGTTCTATTTTTGGTCTTCTATGTTTAAGGTTGAACTAGGGTTTTGTTAGGGTCTGAAAGATCCAAAACAATCCCTCAAAACGTGAAGTTTAGGAGTGGCTACACATCTGCCCAATGCAGGCCACGATTATGGCCTACATCTGAGCCTTCTATCATGATCGTAGTCAGAATAAATCGTAGAAATTCAAATATAACGAACTAAAATAAGAATTCAATCTAATCAATCAAAACAATTCAAGAATCAACCACGAAAATATTAACAACTCAACAATTGCAACACACACCTAAAAATCAATCTAAGAGAATTACTAATTGAGATAAAGGAAAATTTTCCTATCCTTAACTCTAACCTGATTGATTATGAATTAACAGATTGTTGGTTCTAGATAATCCTAGAGTTGATTACTCTCTCTCGAGTTATAACCATTAACCCTAAATTGTAAATCTAATCAGATTATGAGAATTACTTTCTCTCGATTAACAACCTATCCAAATCCTAATTATATCTGAAATTATCCAATAAACTATCGAGAACCTATGCAAGATCTCTATTCGCACAATTATCAATTTGATTTAATTCATGTTCTATTAAATTACCTAATTCTCATTAGCTTAATTTAATTATTTTTATTCGATTCACACTCTCATTTTATTACCGAATTATGCAATCACATAATTTAATCACATTAAATCTAATAAACATGAAAACAATCGGATTTTATTAATTCAAGAATAAAACTCCGAAAGTGAGTTTAGAACATCCTCAACATTTAGATCATATCATCACCTATTCAATCCAATTCTATACAATGATAAAACTGAAATAAATAGGAAGTACAATCGAATGAAGGACAGGAGGCAACAACGTTGGGAAACCTCCTGATCCGGAAGTACATCGAATCGACTTCTTCTCCTCTTGTCTCTTCCTTCTCCTCTTACTCAATCTCTCGATGAATTCTCTCTAAGGTTTCTCCAAAAGTGACGGATGCATAAGCTCTTCTTTTATTCTTCTTATTCTATTTATATTCTTCTATGTTTAGGGTTGAACTAGGGTTTTTAAGGGTCTAAAAGGTCCAAAAAATTCCTCAAAATGTGAAGTTTAGAAGTGACTACGCATTTGCCCGATGCAGGCCACGATTATGGCCTACATTTGAGCTTTCTATCACGATCATGGCCAGAATAAATTGCAGAAATTCAAATATAACAAACTAAAATGAGAATTCAATTCAATCAATCAAAACAATTTAAGAATCAATCATGAAAATATTAATAACTCAGCAATTGCAACACACACCCAAAAATCAATCTAAGAGAATTACCAATTGAGAAAAAGGAAGATTTACCTATCCTTAACTCTAACCTGATTGATTATGAAGTACTAGATTATTAGTTCTAGACGATCCTAGGATTGATTACTCTCTCTCTAGTTATAACTGTTAACCCTAAATTATTAACCGTAATCAGATTATAGGAATTGCAATCTCTCAATTAACAATCTATCAAAAACCCTAATTAGATCTGAAGTTGTCCAATAAACTATCGGGAACTTATGCAAGATCTCTCTTGGCACAATTATCGATTTGATTTAATTCTTGTTCTATTAAATCACCTAACTCTCATTAGCTCAATTTAATCACTTTTCATTCGATTCACCCTATCATTTTATTACCAAATTATGCAATCACAAAATTTAATCACAATAAATCCAATAAACATAAAAACAATCAGGTTTCATTAATTCAAGAATAAAACTCCGAAGTTGAGTTTAGAACATCCTCAACATTTATATCCTATCATTAACTATTCAATCTAATTTTATACAATGATAAAATTAAATTAAATAAGAAATACAATTGATTGGAGGATGGGAGACAACGACGTCGAGAAGCCTCCTGATATAGGAAGTATGTCGAATCGACTTCTTCTCCTCTTCTCTCTTCCTTCTTCTCTTCCTCAATCTCTCGATGAATTCTCTCTTAGGTTTCTCCAAAAGTGGCTAATGTAAAAGCTCTTGTTTTTGTTCTTCTTGTTCTATTTATGTTTTTCTGTGTTCAGGATTGAACTAGGATTTTTTTGGGGTCCGAATGGTCCAAAAAATTTATCAAAATGTGAAGTTTGGGAGTGACTACGCATTACAATCGTGGTCATTGTTTCGACCCGAATGTTTTCGAAACTTCTCCATTCTTCGATGTTGACCCTGAAACATTAGCAAACACATTGAGGTACTTCAAAAATATAATATTTAAGCATAAAAGCTTGTACTAAGTCATAAAATACTTAAAACACAAATAATTAATAAACTAACACAATTCTAACCTAAACACATACTAAATGTTTGAATTAACGGATAGACACATATCAAATTACACCCTAAAATACGATGCAATTTACACTTATCACTACCAATTAAGGGTAATGGATCCATAAAGAGAAATTGGCTTTGGAGGGCATTATAAAAGTCATTCAAACCCATCAGAAATTGCATTAAGTGTTGTGTATGTTCTAATTGAGATGCAGACCTAGATACACCATATATACATGGTTCAACATTTAATAGATCAGACAGTTCATCCCACAAAGACTTAAGTTTTCTATAGTAAATAGTAATAAAAGTTGTACCTTGTTGGATGAGAGCAATATCACCAATTAACTTAAAGATCTGCGGCCTATTGTTTTATGATAAACGCTCCACCAAGTCAATCCATATGTCTCGAGCAGTTGAATAGTAGAGCATGTTCTCTGAAATCTCCCTAAAAATTACATTAAGAATCCATGACATGACGACCATGTGATTTACACGACTCCACAAAGGATACATCAAAGATGTGTTCGGTGGTTGTGATATAGATCCATCAGCAAAACCCAAATTATTTTTGGCATTCAGTGCCGTATTCATTAAACGGGACCAAGTATGGTAATTGTTTCTCATTAGTGGCTTCGAGACAAGCAGTGCAACAGGATTGTTTGAGTGATGTATGGTGTAAGGTGAGGAGAATTGTAGTCACCAAAACTATCCACCGATTCAAAAAATTTAGCCACTTTATCTTCTACCTTTGACATATTGGCAGAAAAAAGCTTATGGGAATTCAAACTAAAACTTGTTGGAACCTTTTGGCAGAAGGTATATGAGAATTTATGGCAATAGAAACAAAATATGGCCGACCAAAGTGGAGAAACTGTTTAAACAAGATTGGATTTTGTTTTGCAAAAGAAAAAAGGCACAGGGAATTAGTCCCACTTTGATGCCATGATAATAGAAGGGATTTGTGGGCTAAGAACTTGATTTTGCATTACTTTCATGATTAATATATATACATGTTTGCAGCAAAGTTCAACGACAAAAAGTAAGAAAGGTCCTAACTACAATTTCCATGATATTAGCTATATACAAAATATGCAGAAGATACGTTCCTTCTTAATCCTATTGACTTCTACAATCTTGCAGTAATGACATAGATTTTATCACTAACCATTAAGAGTTGAGTAGGGACTTGGTATAAAGAAGAGCTTGCTTGATAGGTTTACCACATATCTTAAAGTTACTTTTCTGATATACAAACTTGGATAGTGTCAGTAAAAATGATCACAAAAAGAGGGTACTTGTATGTTGTTGAAGTGAATATCATAAATGGAATATGGAAGGTTGGCCCTGGTACACTCTCAATAAACAACTAACTTTCTTGCAATCCTATAAACCTTATAATTTATCACTTTTTTAATTTATGTATTTTTCTTCCTTGAATATGAATGAAGATAGTAGCAAAGATCAAAGGATCTCCAACCTAGACCTATAGGCATAAGTATAATAAATTATTATCATAAATTCAAAATTTTTAGACCCCAAAAAAGGGAGCAATTATTTTGAGCAATTGGATCGTCTTGTAAATTACTACTCTAAATATAATAGAGATATAGAAAGTGGCGAGAATGTGATTTACTTGTCTTAAAAGATTTGAAAAAAGAACAAAAGGAATAAAAGGAAAGGAGAATGATAATAAGGCTATCAAAGTGAGTTGTCAAGTGAAGATAAATGCTTTTCACTATATGACGACATTAGTACTATAGTCACTTACTTACGAAGCAAATGTTAAATTAAGGACAACAGTGTCAGTGAGTAAAGGAATTAAAAAAAAACTTAAGCTCTTTATTCCTTCATATATATTCTTAAATTATGGGAGTCAAGTGATCTAAATCCTCCTTCTTCTGTCTCTCCTTAATTATTAACATCATTGGCCTAAAACAGATAGGGATGAGTCATTGATTTTCCTATTAGTGTTGTAAGCATTAAGTTCGGTTTTTGCAACTAGTATGCCCTTTCCACTTTTAATATAATGATGGTGCTAATCCTCTATATTAAATAATTCTATTTTTTCGAGTAATTTTTTTGAACGAGTTTAATGGCTCTTAGTTTCATTTCTTACGAGTAGTTCGTCCTGATATTTGTTTTTGATACAGCTTACCTCAAGTTTCACAATTCTTCCTAAAATTTGTTTCTGGCATAGCTTACCTCAAGTTTCATGATTCTTCCATAACATGTACTTAAACATCACACCCATCAAAAACAACTTTCCAAGGACCACTTGTTTTTGGCATTCTCATAAAATTGCTTCCCCTCCTTTCTATGTATGACCCAGTGTTTAACATAATTTGTAGCAAGAAACCATTTCCTAGAACCATATCTGACCCTAATAAACCCCTGTCTTTGATTTCCAATAACTTAATAGGATCTTGTCCTTCCTCATCAATACATAGTTATAATAAGTACTAATCTCGAATGCTTGATCCACGACAGACCACATCCAAAAGTCTTCACAGTTACCTTAGTCTCAAAGTCCTCGCAATAGTCTCAAAGTCCTCGCAAGTGGGCTCAAAGTAGGTTAACTTCTCACCCTCCCTTTTGTTTTTCTACCATTTTCTTGTCTTCAAGGATTCGAGAAACCAAGAAGTTAATAATGTGATCATATTTCATTCATTTAAGGCAATAAAATCATGTACGATATATAAAGCCTTTCAAGTGCCTACTAAGAAGTATATTGTGTGTGAGCATGTCATTTAGAGTTATAAGGCGATATGTGCTTATTCAGTGAGGTATTACTCCCCTCAACTCTATTTTTCATGTTAGCTACCACCAACTTTGTAGTAGTGACTCTGGGGAATGTCATGTACAACATATTTATCTCTATATATGCTTTTCATTTTTTTTACTTGTACTTCTAGTTTAGTATCCTCAGTGACATGATTTGGTATGTTAAAAAATTTTATGATGTACGCTAACATTATTGTACGTTACTATATGTGCAATTATGCATGCTCATTTTGTTTTTTTAAGGATTTTGTATTTATTTCTGTTACTAGTAGTTAGTCTTACGTGTGATTTGAGGGCTTCCACTTTTAGGTAAATTCAATACCTAGTGTCCTTTATCATATTCCACTAACTGCTTAAATGTCTAACACTTCTATTAGGCCTTTTTATTACCTCCCTAAATTCCTCTCTACTAGGGTACTCATCACTATCAAAGAAGCTTGTACAGTCAGTGAAATCAATCTCCATTAGTTAGTGGCAATCTAAAATTGACACATTAAATATATCATGCCTTCTTTTAGCTTCATTATGATCTTTATCATTATTATACATGAGTGTTTCCTTACTGCAAATCTTTTGCTATATATCTACATTGCATTTCTCATAATAATTAGTTTTTTCATTTCACAAATGCACTTAGGTGGAAAACTTTCCATCTAAGAAAATGACATCTCATGGGTGACCCTAAGTGGAGAATTTTCCTTTTGATTCTTTAACCATTTTGATTCGTCTGACCATATTTGTGTTAAGATCCACTTTAGTTCCAAATAGATTCCTATTAGTAAGCAAATTTTGTTTTAGGAATCTTGTGTCTACTTGTCTCGTAATAAGGAACCTATATGGGTGATACGTTGAAGGGTATTAATTTATGGGCTATCAACACAATTCAATTAGGTGTTACTACAACTTTTTTGCACAACGATGAAAATGTTATTATCTTGGATGCAAAGAATGACATTGTTTAGCAAAGCTTTATTTATTCTAGGAACATTATTCTTCCAAGCCAGAGATTATTTGCTAATAATGTACTTAGAGCTACAAGTATAAATAGGAATTCAATACCTAATTTCCAACATAGAGATGCAGATAAGAGGGGAAAGTTTGTAGCCTTTCTTATCAACTGGGATATCCCATTAATAAGGGGAGCCCACATAAATTTTTTTCGATTTGATACAATTGATGGAACCTTGACAGAGAGTTAGGTTTTATTTAAATTAAATATTTTGAAATATTAATGTTCTTTTTTAATAGGTCTAAAATGTTATTAGAGTTTAAATTAATCATTTTATCTAAAATTTGACAGTTCTGACAAATTTGATTTTAAAATTGAATTTTTAAATAAACACTATAGTTCAAATCAATCCCACAACATTATATATTGTTGTTGCAATAAGCATTCCAAGTCCAATTCCAATTCCAATGCAGTTCGTTAAATCAAAGAACAACAAGATAGAATATCTAATTCCCATTTTTTATTCACTTGTTTTCTTGCACTAATTGAATAATTTTTTCTGATCGAAGCTTTACAGGCTGTTTGGAAAAACCTGAATTGGATTCAATCGTAGTATTGAATTCAATTCAAGTGTTTGGAAACACAAAAAAGGGATGGGTTCAATTCATGTATGTAATTGAAACCCATCCCATTTAGAAATTGAATTCATTCCTCCAAGCATCGGAATTGAATTCATGCAAGTATTAATTTGGCAAATCTTCTTGTATCACACATACACTCAAAGCAGTGCTCCAACAACGATATGGAAATTTCTCACCCATTTTTTCCTTATAAATAATATTTATACATGAATCATGATTAATAACTATAATAATTTTCCTTTATTTTTTATATTTGAAAATTATAATTTTGCATTAATTATGGAATTATAATTGTAAATTTAGAGAAATAAGAGATTTTTTTTTAAAATAAAGAATAAATTGTGAAATCCATTCATCAAACTGTATCAATTTATGCATTACATCTTCTTCAATTTTATAATAATAATTAAAAAAATCTCATATTTTTTAGTCAAGGTTAAAAATATTATATGAAATAATTGAATTCATTTTGATTGTGTTCCAAACAGTGTGATTGAATTCAATTCCAATATTACTAGATTTGGTTCAAACAGTATAAATTGAATTCAATTCAATCTTATTAATATAATTGAATCCAATTCGTTAATGAATTCAATTTGAAGGTTTTTAAACAGTCTGTTAATGAATTATTTATTGGTATTTTAATCTTAAAAGAAATTGTGACAATCTTGATATTGATTGTAGAAGTCTTCTTTCTCACGTTAATTTCAATTAAACTGTCCGAAGCAAACAAAAAGCATCTGTATTACTTTCTTTCCGTAATTAAGGGTATGAATGGCTAATATAATATTCAATGATTTCCCTTGAAAGTACACTAAGCATTCAAGGGCACATGAAATGCTAGTGCATGGAAGCTGCCAGCTTATGTCTGAATGTTAGTAAGACACGGATCATCAAATTCCAGACGCATCATGCAATAAATAAAACAGGTTGTTAAAGATGTCAAAAACAACTAGTCGTGGTCGTGGAGACCTTAATGTAGGCCCCTCTTTCTGACACTTCTTAAGGTATCAGAACCTTCAAACTGAATTTTCCGTTAACATGTAAAGTTGTAGAGAACTGAACAAATGGATCATTATTCTACGCGTTAATGTGGAAAATGAAAAAAAGGAAGAAGACCAGTTGTGTTGTGTTTGACCAAAGTCAAAGTGTTAAAAATGTGAAGGGACAGATACAATACAAAACCATAAAATCTCATGACAGAAATTAGCTCCTAAAACTCTGGCAGGTTAATGGTTCTCCTTTTCACTCTAGGACTGGTCTCCACTTGTCAAACGCCATAGTTTCCATTCTTCCTTATTTTCAAGTTTTTATTCCAAATATAATATTAAATATTTAATTTATATTATGGTTTAAATTTGCCCAATAGGACTCATTCGGCCCCACGGAATACCCAGTTTTGAACAAAGATCGGCTCCCGAACAGCCTTTGCCAGGTCATATAACGTGTAAGAGATCTTATAAAAATAGGAAACCAAACCAAACCAAAAAAAAATCGAAATTTGTTCGTGGAAAAAACGGAAATAACAGAGAAATTATTTGTGTGTGTGTACGACAAAACTGGGAAATTTTGCTACACTTTAATATAATATTTGAAAAGCTTGCAATGGAGAACTGGGAAGAGGAGGTATCCTGGAAATTACTCGCATTCAAGGGGAAGACATTAGAGAGAGGAAGAGAGTTTCCCTCTCTCTATAGCTCTTGCTCAATCATCTAATCCCCTCCCTCGTCTCTCTCCTTTTTCTTCATTTATCCCCAGAAAGGAGCAATCTTTCTTCCGGATTTTCTCCATACACTTTTAGTCTATGTTGATCTGCAACAACCCAGCTCCTATTTTCATGTTTGCTCGAGTGGTCATTATCAAATTTTGATCTTGAATGGTCCTGCTGCCTCATTCCAAGGTACCCCCTCTCTCCATCTTTATATCTATTGTCATTCTTCCAAGTTGTTATAGGTTTTGTTTTGGTTCTTGGCTTGTGGGGACCTTTATGTTTTTCTTTTTTAGTGTGGTCATGTTTGATGAATTGGTGCTCGTTGCAGTGTTTTTTTTTTTTTTTTTTGAGGTTTCAGCTGGACATTGTGTCAAAATGTTAATCCCCTTTTCTTGTCTAAATAATTTCTTTCTGTTTATTGTGATTTCTGAATACTTTTTCTTTCCTCTTTGGGTATTGAAGAGAATCCGGAGTGGACTTTATGATTTTAGTTCAGATACTGGTGTTTCCCAACTGGGAAAGGGATAATGCTGATTCTGGTGATCTTCTATTAATTTTTCTATACCTATTGACAATATAGATTGTTCGTGAGCGTCTGATCTTAGTTTTACGTTTCCTTGTCCCTTACATGATTCTCAAGAGTGAGTAGAAAATCTGAGCATTATCTGTATTGATGCAATCCTCAGTGCACCCTTTTTCAATGCATAAAGTTTAGTTCTTTTTGAAGTATAATTATGTACTTTCAATGTTGCAATTGAGCAGCTAATATTCATTTTAGTTTATTTATAATGTTCTTTTTTCTGCTATAGGTACGCCACGAAGAAATTAGGCCACAGGAACACCTTTACACCTGCACTGAAGTCCAGGATTCTGGCTGTTCTTTTGGTGCTTTTATCCAATTATAAGTGCTTATAAACCTAAGCTTGCAGAATGGCACGGGGTAGAATAAGAGCAAGGCTGCGAAGCCATCTTCACACTTTCTCATGCCTAAGGCCAAGTGTCGATGAAGGGAAGGACCCTCATTCAATGGAAGGCCCTGGCTACTCGAGGATTGTTCATTGCAACCAGCCACTCATGCACCGGAAAAAGCCCTTAAAATATTGCTCAAATTACATATCAACTACAAAGTACAATGTTATCACATTCTTGCCCAAGGCTCTTTTCGAACAGTTTCGTCGAGTTGCTAATATCTACTTTCTTTTGGCTGCAATTCTTTCTCTTACTCCTGTTGCACCCTTCTCTGCTGTCAGCATGATTTTTCCTTTAGCTTTTGTTGTTGGTATTAGTATGGCAAAGGAAGCTTTGGAAGATTGGCAGAGATTTATGCAGGACATGAAAGTTAATAGCACAAAAACTCTAGTTCATCAAGGGGATGGTGTTTTTGATTATAAAGCATGGGACAATATTCAGGTCGGGGATATAGTGAAAGTGGAAAAGGATCAGTTTTTCCCAGCTGATTTACTGCTTTTGGCTACGGATTATGATGATGGGATTTGTTATGTGGAGACCATGAACCTAGATGGTGAGACGAATTTAAAACTAAAGAGAGCTCTAGAGGTAACCTTGCCATTGGATGAAGATCTGGCTTTCAGGGGTTTCACTGGGACTATAAAATGTGAAGACCCAAATCCCAGTCTTTACACTTTTATTGGTAATTTTGACTATGAGCGTCAGATTTATCCACTTGAACCAAATCAAGTTCTTCTCAGAGATTCAAAGCTACGGAATACAAGTTTTATATATGGAGTTGTAATATTCACTGGTTTTGATAGCAAAGTCATGCAGAACTCAACAAAGTCCCCCTCGAAAAGGAGCAAAATAGAAAAGAAGATGGACAAAATTATATACATTCTTTTCAGCCTGCTTTTGCTGATCTCAGTGATAAGCTCTATTGGCTTTGCAGTGAAGATAAAGGTTCAAATGCCAGACTGGTGGTACATGGAACCCTGGAATCCTGAAGAATTGTATAATCCTAAAAATCCTACAAAGTCAGGGCTAGCCCATTTGATCACTGCTCTCATTCTCTATGGTTATTTAATACCCATATCTCTCTATGTTTCTATCGAGGTTGTGAAGGTCTGTCAGGCAACCTTCATTGACAATGACATACATATGTATGATGAAGATACTGGCAATACTGCACGAGCACGGACATCGAACTTAAATGAGGAGTTAGGCCAAGTAGATACTATCCTTTCTGATAAAACTGGCACCTTGACATGTAATCAGATGGATTATTTGAAATGTTCAATTGCGGGTACAGCATATGGTACACGTGCTAGTGAAGTCGAACTTGCGGCAGCAAAACAAATGGCTATAGACTTAGAGGACCAGGATTCAGAAATGTCTAATGGTTCCAGGCATAGAACTGGAGGATGTAAATCATGGGAGAATCGAGGAGGAACATCAGAAATTGAATTAGAGACAGTTGTCACTGCTAAAGATGAGAAGGATCCTAAACCAGCAATAAAGGGATTTAGTTTTGAGGATAGTCGTCTCATGGATGGGAATTTCATGAAAGAACCCAATCCAGATGTCGTATTGCTATTTTTCCGCATATTAGCAGTTTGCCAGTCTGCCGTGCCTGAGCTGAATACAGAGACTGGAAAAATTATGTATGAAGCAGAATCACCTGATGAAGGGGCTTTTGTTGTTGCTGCCAGAGAATTTGGTTTTGAGTTTTTCAAGAGAACTCAATCAAGTGTGTTTATTCGGGAAAGATATACATGCCCTGGACAAGTGATTGAAAGGTGTTGTTTTGAATTAAAAATCTATTACTTTCATTCAGTGTTTTTATCCACCAATTCTAGGGAGTTATATCTTTTTCTTAACAATCTTACCTCACTCATGGGAATCTGGCAGAGAATACAAAATTCTTAATTTGCTGGAGTTTACTAGCAAAAGGAAGCGAATGTCTGTAATTATTCGGGATGAGGATGGACAGCTTATGATGTTCTGCAAAGGTGCTGACAGGTGAGATTCACATTTTAGCATACATTACGATCTGTTTTATGACTATTTAGAGCAATCAAAAGTTTCTAGGTCCATTGGTTATCATATCATTATTTAGAGATATAGCCTTTTCCCTAGACTGGGCTCTTTTATCTAAACGTGTTACCATTTTGTTGGACTAATGTCATGCTCTTGGGGAATGTAAAGAAATAATTCATTTCTTCTTTTATTATAACCTACTGATAACTGATTTGACTGAACCATGCAGCATTATCTTTGATCGTCTGGCAAAGAATGGAAGAATGTTTGAAGAAATTACTACCAAGCATTTGAATGAATATGGAGAAGCTGGATTACGTACATTGGCACTCGCTTACAAAAAACTTGATGAGTCTGAGTACTCTGCATGGAACAATGAGTTCATTAAAGCAAAATCTTCAATTAGTTCCGACAGAGATGCAATGCTGGAGCATGTGGCAGATATGATGGAAAAGGATTTCACTCTTGTCGGTGCTACTGCTGTGGAGGACAAATTGCAGAAAGGGGTACACATAGTTTGTTACATGAGAGCCATAACAAACTTTCCCTTTTAGGTTGTTTCTTGTTAATATTCTATTTTGTCCCTCTAGGTGCCCCAGTGCATAGATAAACTTGCACAAGCTGGTCTTAAGCTTTGGGTTTTGACAGGAGATAAGATGGAAACTGCAATTAATATAGGGTGGGTTACTAGAAACATGCAATGTTTTTGTTGGTGGACGTTACCTCTTTGGGAACTAAGTTTTGCTTGCACAATGCAGGTTTGCTTGTAGCTTGCTTCGGCAGGGAATGAAGCAGATCTGTATCACAACAATGAACTCTGATGCAATAGCCCAAGATAGCAAACAGGTATTTGCTACCTGGAACGCATATAGAACAGTATTCTGTTCAGAGATTTGAATTTCTATTTTGATTTAATTATGAATTTCCGCTACTGATCAGGCTGGGAAAGAGCACGTTTCGATGCAAATCACCAATGCCTCTCAAATGATCAAGCTGGAAAAAGATCCACATGCTGCATTTGCATTAATTATTGATGGAAAAACCCTAGCGTATGCTCTTGAGGATGATATGAAACATCAATTCTTGGCATTGGCAGTTGATTGTGCATCTGTGATATGCTGCCGTGTCTCTCCCAAACAGAAGGCACTGGTGTGATTCTTTTTCTCCATTCCTTTGCTTTCTTTTTCAGTTTTTATTTCTTCTCTGTAACCCGCATAAGACAGACATCCTTTAGATTAAAGAGCAGAAATATTATGATATTTCCTATGGCTCTAATGCATGTTCTGCATTTGGTGCCAGGTAACAAGGTTAGTAAAACAAGGAACAGGGAAAACTACGTTAGCAATAGGAGATGGTGCAAATGATGTTGGAATGATACAAGAAGCTGACATTGGTGTTGGAATCAGTGGGGTTGAAGGTATGCAGGTTCGTAATACGTCTATCTGATTTTCTGATTCAAAGTACTAACCTATACAACTAGTTTAGCCTTTTTTCTACTGTTATTTTACATGTGATGTCTGAATTTTTTGTTAGTCCTCTTTTCATATGCTACGACCTATTATGTATGGTTAATACCAAAACATTATTTTTCTGCCCCTTTTCATTATTCATTTTTCAATGGAAATTTATCTTAGCTTTGTCCACTACATATCTAGCTTTTTTGTTGTTTTAGTCAAGGATCTGAGCAAGCAGGGTTTCTCGTTGTACATGACTGGCAATCTTCCTGCAAAACTTACCCTTAATCCTTTGCAGGCTGTCATGGCTAGTGACTTCTCTATTTCCCAGTTCCGGTTTTTGGAAAGACTCCTGGTTGTACATGGACATTGGTGCTACAAGAGAATTGCTCAGATGGTAAGAATAAAGAACTTAGTGCCTGTGATGCTTAATTAAATGATTTGATACTTGTATGCTACTGCAGTGATGCATTTTTTCTTACCTAGATGTTTCTTCCTTATCCAAACTTGGATACTTTTGCATTCAGATCTGCTATTTCTTCTACAAAAATATTGCCTTTGGTCTCACCCTGTTCTACTTTGAGGCATTCACGGCCTTTTCTGGACAATCAATTTATGATGACTGGTTCATGCTACTGTTCAATGTCGTTCTAACGTCACTGCCAGTAATTTCACTTGGAATTTTTGAGCAAGATGTGTCTTCCGAGGTCTGCTTACAGGTCAGCTCCATCAGTTGCAATTTTGTTGCTGTATTAATCAATTTACTTTTTGTAGCTATTACTCAAGGTGATGACATTTTGTTTGCAGTTTCCAGCACTCTACCAGCAAGGGCCCAAAAATCTGTTCTTCGACTGGTACAGGATATTAGGGTGGATGGGGAATGGCCTCTATTCCTCTCTCGTTATTTTCTTTCTTAGTATTGTGATCCTTTTTGATCAAGCTTTCCGTGCTGAAGGCCAAACTGCAGACATGGCTGCAGTGGGCACAACAATGTTCTCCTGCATTATTTGCACTGTCAACTGTCAGATTGCACTCACTATGAGCCACTTTACGTGGATACAGCATCTCTTTGTCTGGGGCAGCATTGTGGCTTGGTACGCGTTCTTATTGCTTTATGGGATGGTATCTCCAATTTATTCAGGAAATGCCTACCAAATTCTTGTTGAAGCTCTTGGTCCAGCTCCTATCTACTGGTTTGCCATTATATTGGTAACAGTAGCCTGCAATCTTCCTTACTTGGCACACATATCATTTCAAAGATGCTTCAATCCCTTGGATCATCATATCATACAAGAAATTAAATACTACAGGAAAGATGTTGAGGATCAACAGATGTGGACAAGGGAGCGTTCTAAGGCAAGGCAAGAAACAAAGATTGGTTTGTCTGCTAGGGTGGATGCTAAGATCAGGCATTTGAGAGGAAGGCTGCATAAAATGCACTCGAACATGGTAACACAAAGTTCTATGCCTTCGCCATCTTAGCATGTCAATTTGTTTTCCATTATATTTTTGCTAAATTTGTAGGCTGGCCATTTTTCAGTTTTCTATATTTTTTTATTCAATTCTCAATGATATTTTATGAGGCTGAGTGGGGTTCGGCCAAGTTCCATGCATTACATCAAAAGCATCGGAGCTCATGTTTGTAAACTATGTATAAGATTGGAGAAGTTAACATCTTGTGAAAAATAGTTGATATGTAACATCTTCTTTCATCTGTTACACTGCTTCTCTGTGGTCTGGAATCAAGACTAACTCTTAAATGTGAATAATTGACGGATGTTAAACCTTTATGAGGTGGCCGATCTTGATT
The DNA here is from genome assembly GCA_026546835.1 of Erythroxylum foetidum. Lineage (NCBI taxonomy): Eukaryota > Viridiplantae > Streptophyta > Magnoliopsida > Malpighiales > Erythroxylaceae > Erythroxylum > Erythroxylum foetidum. The sequence continues at coordinate 12,715,531 of JANZLF010000001.1, read as the reverse complement.
TTAGTTCTAGAACTTGTGGCCGAGTGATGAGAATGAAAAAGCGTGTAATGTGATTCAGTTATGTTCTGCTCAAAGGACCAAGCAAGAATTAGAGGACGTTCTCATGATTTAAGTCCCCAGTGGTTTTCTGTTACTGGTCAAAGGACCAAGCAAGAATTAGAGGACGTCCAAGTCCCCAGTGGTTTTCTGTTAGTCACCTTCCACTACCTTATCATGTCACTTTAACGAATTGTTGGCAGTAAATACAGTACTTACTCGTGAAGGCAGACAAAATTGCAGGTTTTGTCTGTACGTCTGCAGATAGAAGCAGCTTGTAATGTTCTCAGCATTTGCTTGTACTCGAAAGAAGCCAATCTATTGCATTTGGTACTCGGTTTTTGTGGCATTCCTGTTCTAACACAAACTAGTATGTGTTAGGAAACAAAGTACTTGAAGACTGCCAAGCAAGTCCAAAACCAAAAAACTGTCTAGGAATTCTCAATGGAAGGATGAATAACCTAAAACATCAAATCATTTTGTTTGTGGTGATTGGTGACAACCAAATTTGGCACTGTATTCATTTATTTCTAACTTGTAAGTGGTTATTGCCCAAAATGTGCAGTGAAAATTTAGAAACATATAATGCCCGGTTGTTTTGGAAAATTAAAGAGTATGTATATATAAGTTTTGTTATAAATGGCTAAGATGTGTAAATGTATATTGTTAAAGTTAAAATTTGGCGGAAACATTGGTAATGTATTATGCAGGACAAAATATTGTAAGGGACAAGAAGAAAAGATATATCACATGAGTATTTAAATTAGATTAATAAAAGTAGAAAGAAAAAACTAATAAAATTTGTTATAATTTTTTAATAAAGGATATAACAACTTCAAGATATGAATTAAAATAAATCAATAAAAATTTAAAAAGAAAATTCAGACCAAAGTAGAAAGCAATCAATAGATATGTGGATTAAAAATAAATTATTGACTGAACAAATAGAACGAAAACAAGAAATCAACAATATAAGATAAAATACATGAGAAATACAGTTCAGCTCAATAAGTAGCAAAAAAGACAACAAAACAACAACAAAATTAGTTTGAATATGCGTTAAGATTATAGTCATCTATGCAAGATCAATAAATAGCGAAAAAGATAAAGAAACAATAACAAAAGGAGTTTGAAAGTGCAACAAGAAGCATCTAAGATATAATAAATTTTGGGATTATGTTGTCAATCAATAATCCTTAAGGTTGAGAAATAAAATATCGTCAAATCAATGAAATATTTAGTGATGATGTTGAAAGTAGCTAAAATTTGACCAATGAAATATTAAATGAAGTTCCATTTGTTTTTGGTAATCCATAGATCAGCTATAGGCTGAAGAATATGCTTGAACCTGTTAAGACATACACATATAGTATTTAAATTATTTTGGGCACCAAAAAAATCCTATAATTTGAACTAATACAAGAATTAGACTGATTTACCTCGGGCTTACTTTCCGAGGTCGATAAGGAAGCATAGCAGCATCAGGTTTCATTGTCTCAGGTAGGGGATTAGGACCTCAAAGCTACTGGAAATACCTAGAGGTTTGTCTTCGAATCGGGAAGTATAAGAACATAAGCCCAAAAGCTCTCACTAGGTGGGAAATATTAAAATTGTTCTTTCCAATAGTATCGCACCGTATAGTTAGGTAGAGGCAATCCAAATTTTCCGTAGTGACAGGAATCTAGGAGGGCAAATTGTAAAAATGTCAAATTCTAAAAATCACCACAGACTGGGAAGCCCTTCTTCCTATATGAACATAATCCCTCATTTTTTTCCCTTTCATCTCTTCCTAAAGATAGCCAAAACTAAGGGTGTTAAGCACTTCTATGCTTGAAAGCAACTCGAACACCTGAAAATCATGTCTAGAAACCAACCAAGAAAAAATCACGTATAAAGTAAATATAAAAATCACCACCTCGAGTAATAAAACAAAGTCGTTATGCTAGCCAATAGATCTCCAACTCTTAGAAAGAAGTAAAAGAAAGCCACCTGTTTTGAAAGCATGAGAGCATCAGCAAAAGTGCTGGCTTCTATCTTCAACTCAATTGGCTTCTTAAAGTAGTAGCACTCTATAGGATTCCTAAGTTCCCATCTTTCAACCATGGAATATGGAATTATGGCATGGTTGGATTGTTGTTAGGTAAGCATAAGCATTCCACTCTTGGGGCTATACCTTCCTTAGGTGTTAAATGTGATGTTGTTAAAAAACCATGTGAATTCACTTAAGTTACAGGTGTAGTTCTTGTTGTATTGAGTGCATCTTATGACGATAATGTCGGTTACACTTTCTTCATGGCAAGAGCAGAAATTAGCATCGTTTTTGGTCGTGAAGAATAAAAAATAAAAGTTCTCCTATGCTTAATTTTTTGAGCATTTTATTTATTCCCTTTTTGGGGCTTCAACTCTCACATAAATTTCTTATGATGAGTGAAAAAATTCAAAGAAAAGAACTTATACTTGGCCTCTGAAACATTCTTAGGCATGACCATTGATGTTCCTTGTTCTTTGACTATGCACTCATCATTTGGCAGATTAAAAGCAACGGTATGTGGACCTTTTACATCCTGACGCAAAATTAAATTGATTAACCAAAATTTTTTATGATGAAGAGACATCTGTAACTGACGTGCTTTCAACTGTTGATTTATATAGATTTAGATCCAAACTACTTAAATATTACAACTTCTTTTACATATATTAATATGTTGAGTGGGTGTTATTTGGTGCAATAGTAAAGGTCGATTGCACCTTTAGGGTGCAACAACCAACCTATAAGCTGGGTAGACATGTTTATGGATCTTTCATTCATGTTAGATATATAGTATATAACTTCTTATTTTGTTTTGTCATATTTATTATTAATTGGACCTATAAGATATTAACTGGACGATGATAGCTAATCAAGTATCTTTATTTGACTTGGATTCAAAAAGTTATTGGAGATAATCTTCTAGTTGTAGTGGAGTTCTATCTCTAATTGATGTGTATCTTGGCAAGATGTGGTGTGGATCATGTGTGTAGGTGAAAGAGTATTGTTAAAATTTCTATGTTAAGTGTTAACATCAAAATTTAGAAGACTTAAGGTTTCGAGTATATACAAAAGAAGGATTGTAGCCAGCTTGACGCTCCTTTTCACCATAATCCATAATAATATAGTACAAGGTTGCATTCTTAGTTTGCAGGGAATTTAGAGAAGAGAGACTAAGGACAATGATTTTGGTACCGATGGTGGACCTGTGTGCCAAAGTGTTGATAACCAAACTTGTCGTTGTTAAGAAACGTATATCCTCAATTTTGGGATTGGAAATATTAGATATTGATCCTAGGCATTTTGTTGCAGCTCTCATTGTTCAAAAGGGTCTTGAAGGCCTTCTTTTCATATTTGGGAGCCTGTTTGATGCCTATCTATTGCTTAGCTAGACTTGCTTGTTAAAATGTGAATGATGGTCATAACTTGATTGCTCCATTGCTTTGGATGAGCAACGTTTCTTTCCAGATATTGGAAGGGAAGTTAGAAAGTGGAAAATGGGTTGTCACTTGTCAACGCTATTGTACTAAGCCAAAATTTTGTGTCATGTTGGTGCTATCTTTTGGTTTTATGAAGTGTGGTTTGAATGTCTCCCTTTAAAGATTCACGATTGAAAGTAAGGCAGAAAAAACCTAGTAGCTAACTATAGCAATTTAATTGGTGAACAACTTTTAGATCGGTCTTGGAAGGAGTTGAATTTATCAGAAAGTTGTTTCTCTCTATCTCACGTATTATCATCTTTGTTTCTAATTATTTTAATCACTTAAGTTATTCGTTTGATTGTCTTTATTAGTAAACATTGTGTGAAAAATCATCTGTTAAGGTTAGTATGAGGCGGTCATACTATTGGGTGTGAAATTACTTTCACGGGTAGTGAGGACGAGAGATAATGTTAAGAGTTAGGTGGTATCGGCTCAGTAAAGCCTTATATAAAAACTATTGTCGTTAGTGAAAGTATTAAGCTGGGTAAGGGCCTGTATAAGTAGGCAAGGTATGTCAAAATGTGTTAACAAATTTCTAGTGTTTTTGTTATTTTGCTTTTGATTGCTTTGTTTTTGTTTGTGCTAGAGACGATCACGGTAAAATTGGAAAATTTGCAAAACTAATACCCTCTACGTTTTTTCAATTCACATAACAAATTTTGATTAAGACCCTTGTATAATTAATTTATTCTCTCTCTTCACATCCATAATGACGATATCAATTGAGCCACTAACAAGAAAGAAAACAAATAAATACAGGTCTTTAAATATGCAAGATAATTTGTAGAGAAATTGTCATTTTAATGAAACATAGATAAAGGCACTATCTAGAAGCATTTTAATGCAAAAGGTTAATTGTTAAGTTTGAAGCGTATAATAAACCATGTATTTAACTCTAACTCACAATTTAAATCTATACAAAAAACATGTGCATACATACAGAAAAGGTAGAAGCAAAGAGAGGATCGACGTCCAACTAAATTTCAAGAAAAGATGATCTTAGAACTTGAAAGTTAGATGCCAATCCCAGTCTTGGCAAGTTATGAATGCACTTCCAAAATTGAGGAAAAGAAATTGTATGTGCACATATCAAAGTGTCTCATATACTTAGGAGACTCGCCTTTGCATTATATAGTAGTTGGATGACACGAATAGGAGAAACATTAACATCTTTTGATTTATATGCACTATCCATAGTAAGATTCTATTTCAAAAGTTGCATATACACAATCCTCAATAAGGAAGTAGGACATATACACAAATAATGTTGGAACTGTGGTTAAAAGTGGCTTAAATAACACAAAGAAATTTGAGCATATGGTCATACTCAAAAGAACGACTAATTCAGCCACGTGTATATAAGCGCAAAGTAATTGCATACAGGAGTTAGCAGACCCAATACAACTAATGGCTTATGTGATAAAATGACTCATACTCCAGTAATCTCCACTCAAATTTGACGGAAATACAAGGAAAATCGAAGACAAAAGTGAGTATGTGATGGTGTCTGAGGGTGTGTCGAAGAGAGAAGGGGGAGAAAAACTTCTCAAAGTATCTGTGAGCTGAAGGTTAAAACTAAAGATGCAATAACACGTGGGGACAAAATTTAAACATATGTCTAAAGTGGTTAAACTCAATACTCAATCGTTTTGTACATGTTTTAAGCTTAGCTCAAAGCACAGTCGTTTGCAACTCTTGGTTTTAATACACTGTTATGTTTAACATGCTTAGAAGTTATAAAACACAGCTACACCAATACAAAACGCAGACAGAAGGAGTAAGAACTTTATAATGACTTACGTAGATGGCACATGGAGAAGAGTTGACACAAACAAGCCAACAATTGATCTGAAGACTTCATCCTCTCCAGCAGCTATAAAACAACAAAGCTCAAGTTTCTGAAAACAGAACACATTCAAAGAACTTTCACAGAACTTCAAGTTTCAATTTTCTTTGTATTTAGCAGTTGAAAGTGCAAAAGAGAGTAGAGGAAATATTCAGGGAGTGCTAGAGTAGACCAGTGGGCACTAGGAGAGTTTTGGGAAAAACTCTTGTAAGTTTAGAGGATACACTCATCTCTGTATTGTATTTCTCTTCTCCTTCTTCTTCATATAGTGAAAATTTCACCACTAAAAGTGGGAACCTTTTATGTAGATAGTGATATACTATAGAACCAAGTAAGATTCTATCTTCCTTATTTTCTACAATCATATCCCATCCGTAAAATTAACAAGCTTATCAAGTTCTTGTATTTGAAAGAATAACAATAAAGAAAAGATATCCCAACAGAAGTGCTATCAGAGCATTCAAGATTTCCTGGGACATTTCTTAGATTCTTCAAGCATCAAGAATCATCAAAGAACGGTCAGTAAGTAAATTCTTTAAGATTCTTTACACTACAGTAATCATGGTAGGCAAGGAAATGGATGTTTTTGCTGGTAAATAAGACTTTACTATCTAGAAACTCTAGATGCAAGCTCTTCTTGATTCATATGACTGGTATGGTGCTATAGATGATCAGTTTGACCTAGAGACTAATCCTACAAAGAAGCTAAAGATGCAAAGACTTGCACATTGCAAGTTAATGCTTCACTTATCACCAATAGTGATAAGCATGGTGCAGAATTGTAATACTGCACAAAAGTTTTGGATAAAACTTGATGAATTGTGTGCCAAGAAGTGTCATTCTAATAAAATGACACTTCTTCACAATCTTGCTAATTACAAGATGAACAATTCAGTCTCCTTAGATGATAACCTAAACTACTTCTTTAAGTTATTTCAAGATTTAGAAGCTACATACGAGAAAATATCTGAGAAACATCAAGCTGTAGTAATTTTAAAGGAATTACCTTATGAATTTAATGCATTCAAGAAGGTAATTAAGCATGTTAGTGGAGAATCACTTACTGTAAAGACAATTTTAGATTCTCTAATGGAAGAAACAGTAGAAGTTAATCCTTTTAAGAAAGAGGTTGAAGTGATGTTTGTAGAGAATAATCATGAGAAGAAATCTCATAAGAAAAATAGCAAGAAAGGAAAGTGGCAGAAGGGAAGTGGGAAAGAAAAACGCTCTAAGGAAGGTGAAGAAAAGAAGAAAAATGGAAAAGGGAGAAAATGAATTTACTGTGATAAGGAGGGACATTTTGCAAGGGATTGTAGGAAAAAGAAGAGGGCTAAGGCAGTTGAAAGTGGAATTTCAGGTAATGTTGAAAAATCTAAAGATTCTAGTAGAGATGAAATTTTGGTTATGACTGAGGATAGTGAGGACCTTAGTAGAGAGTGAATTTTTGATTCAGGGTGTAGTATGCATGTCACTCCTTATGGGGACTGGTTCACAACATTTGAACTAGTCACTGTCAAGGTTAAAATGGCAGATTCTGGGCAGCAAAGGATAAAAGGCATAGGAAATGTCTCCATCAACATGTTTGATGGAAAGAAAAGAACCCTCATAAATGTCAGATTTGTGCTTGGAATAAGAAGAAACTTGATATTTGAAAACTTGTTTGATAAACAAAAATTTCAGATCAAGTCTAAGGATGGACTTAGAAAAATCCTAGGGGATAGAAGATTTATCAGTAGAGGAGTAGAAGGGGGTGGGCTATACTTTGTTATAGGCTCAACCAAAATTAATCAAATATCAGAAAATGGAAGCCATGAACTAACCAAGCCATGGCATGCAAGGTTGGGTTATGCAGGGATCAAAAGCTTGTTCCATCTGTCTAGGCAAGGTCTAATTCTTAAACAAAACCTACATAAGTTAGAATTTTGTTAATCCTGTGTGTTAGGAAAGCACCACAGGTCAGCATTTCAAAGGGGAATTAAGAGAGCCACTGAGATCCTGGAGTATGCTCACAGTGATCTCTGGGAGCCAGCTCAAGTCTCCACAGTAGGAGGGAATTTGTATTTCATGTCTATAATTGATGATAAATCGAGGAAATGTTGGGTTTACCCTATGAAGAGAAAGGATGAAGCTCTGGAGATTTTTATAAGGTCGCATACTCTTATGGAAAATTAAACTGGGAGAAAATTGAAATGCTTAATGACTGATAATGGATTGGAGTATTGCAACAAAGAATTTGAATAATACTGCAGTAATAATAGAATCCTAAGGCATAAAACAGTAAGAGTTACTCCACAACAGAATTGAGTAGTTGAAAGATTGAATAGAACTCTCCTAGAAAAGAATAGGTGCATGCTCCTCTCTTCGGATTGCTCACTTTCATTATGGGAGAAAACAATTAGGAAAATAGCCTATTTAATTAATAGGCTTCCAATCTCTGCTAATGACTATAAGACTCCTCAGGAAATTTGGAGTGGTAAGAAGCCAAAACTCATACATCTTAAGACTTTGGGATGTGCAACCTATGCACATCATAAAGAGGGAAATTTTGTTAGATCCCGCTTCCGAAACCCAACCTGCTTTGTGGATATCATACAACTTGATCGTATAATCTTGTAGGGTTCCAAAACCCTTATTAAGTGTCATCCCACAAGGGTGATGTGCCCATGACAATCACACATCAAAACAAACTCATTACCTTAATGTTGGATCCTAATGCCGAATGTGAAGACCAATTTTTGCTGAGAAATCTTTAGACTCTTATATCTTTACTTCGTTATACTCGTTAATAGATTACATATAGATCATCATCATCATTTACAATTCAAAACCCTCAGAACAATAGGGTTTTACAAAGCTATAATGGCTTTTCGAGCCACATTACATCATAATCCGAAAACACATAATACAAAATTTTGCAACATGATCCAAAATCTCAAATTTCAAAGT
>JANZLF010000001.1:12688765-12703084 GCA_026546835.1 Erythroxylum foetidum | reverse complement strand
CATCAAATTAATGAAATATGCCTTTCTTTATTTATTCATAAAGTATGTACACAACTTTGTACAAAATGCGCTAAAGGTGATTGCCTTTAGGGCACTACTCTAACAGATATGACAATTTGCTATAATGTTTATGACATGGTGATCCATTGGCATAAAAAAGGGAATACACATTAAGGAATGAGCATGTATATATGCTCAAAAATAGAGAGATCGAGAGAGGGAAAACAGGAAAGGAAGATCATACACATCTAAGATTAACATTATAAAAGTGCAAATTATCAAATATGATGTGGCATTTACTCGACATATGCAGCTCAATAATGTCTTATCCATGATTTCTTTTTTCTTAGTAAATCCTTATCAATAGTTGAATATCGCCATAAGGACAAACTAAGCACCAATATAATGGACATATGAAATTTGAACTATTAAATTGAAAAATGAAATAGGGTAAGATCTGAATTCGAAAAAAAGGAAAAGAATTTAATGAAAATGGTTTTAATTAATTTCATCGCATCATTTTCATTTTACCGCCAAAATTCCCATCCTTTACCATCTTGTCCATGTCTGGAGGATAAAAGTTTATACCAGGTGGTTTGATTTTAGGGAATGCTGCTCTATATTCTTGACCACTCCATCCACTAACTAGCTTTGTGGCTTCAGGTAGCAACTTTATTATTGAATCTGTAGTTGTTAAGAATGCCTCTTTTTCATCAAGGTAGGACCTGTTCACTCAGTGAATCATGATTGGTAAATGTTCTCTTTCAAAAGTGCAACTAGCAATATACATATAAAGCCTCATAAAGATTTCTTGTTATGAGAAATTAACACCTAAGCTTCTATTCCTTTGGGGCTCAAATAAACGTATCTTGATTAAATTCATTTATAATATAACAATAATTTGCACAGCTTATAACAAGTTAGAATATTGCAATTCCTATACTCAGACAAACCAATTAGTAGTTGAGGAAGTTGCCCTAAATCAAGCAAATATGTTGTATAATCAATAATCCATTACCCACTTCAACTACATTCATATATTGATTGTGTTTTATTTTCGAAATTCAAAACAAGTACACTATAAGTTAAAGAATAGTTAAAGAACTAAAATCTTCCTTGTTATGTTCTTAATGTTTCCTTTTGATCCATTTCTTCTTCTCATATGTCTTATCTAATGTTTCCTTTATTTTCCTCATTTATCTTATGTTCTCCTTCGCAACATGTATTCATGAAATTCCTCATAACCTAACAGTCAATCTTGTTGAATGAAAATTGCAGTTCAAGCATAAAATATAGCCAGGGGTAAATAGCTTGATAAAGTGTTTGCATGAGAAAAAATGAATTAAGGAAGACTTGTCATGGGCTCTTATTGATCACATAGTACATTTCCCTTAGGTTGCCTGATTCTGATACATCTGTGTGATCCTTCAACCAGTCCCTAAGAACAGGATTGCTATACCAAACTTGCTCAAGCAAGAATAAAGTGTGATAGAATAAGCATAATATAATTTCGATTCATTATAATGCAAACTTATGTTGAATGTTAGTTTGCTCTTCACAGGTTAACAAAAACAATTCAATGGTTTATGCATATGAGTCCATGAGCAAAACCTGCAAGTAAAATATTTCATCAAGAACTCTTGCAACTTTAATAAGTAAACTCAGAACGTCCCTCTCTATACTTGATAGGTCTGTCAGCTACAAAGAGAAGGAAAGATGTAATGAAATTACATATGGAAAGGAAAAGAGAGAAAGAAAAAAAGTTTTTCATAAACAATAGTATCAATTTCCCTAATGCATATTATTCAACAGAAGCATAGAAACTTTATCGTTATAGCATATTCCTGAAATTGTTATATCAATTTCCCTAATACACATAATTCAACAGAAGCATAGAAACTTTATCAGTACAGCATACTCCTAAAATGTTTATAATACCATGTTTTATATATCAACCATTAAAAAGAAAACCAGTTTACATCACGTTAAAACTGCAAATAAGTTCTTAAGATGATGGTTAACATACCAGTCATTGCCCTCTTTGTGAAACCTACAAACTTTTCCTGTAGGGGCCATGATGAAGCTAGGAAAAAGATTCGCTCAAAGATCAATGAATATATATAACAAATGCCCACAAAACTTCATTACTTCTGTATCACGGTTTTAAAATGGTAAGAAAAAAGGCACAAAAGATAAGTGGCCTTAACGAGTCAAATGTTAGAATGAGAGCAAGTAAAAGCAATGGGTCTCTTCTACAGCTAAGAAAAACATCACCCAAATGTGATAAGCAAGTGTGGAAGGGAAGCATAAAGGCATGTACCAATGAAGAAAAGTCGAATTTGCATGCTCTATGAAACCCCAAACTCAAGCACTGGAGTCCATACTACACTGAAGAAACCCAAAAAATAAAACAAAATAGCAAAAAAGAGAAAAATAAAGTAGCTTAAAAGAACTATCAGAAAAGGGTAGTCTTCACTCTTCTCTGTGAAAGCAACAAAGACCGGAAATTATTTGAAGCCAAAAAAAAAGAACCTTGATCAAGACATTGGAAGTGAAAGTGGAAAGCTTGTATGGGTTACTTTTTGTTCGTAAGCGTAATGCGTAATCTTGAATTTGTTGAAATCGTCGTTTTGCATCTCCGACAGTGGTCTTGGCCTACTTATCCGAATGTCATTTCTCTATTGATATAAAAATGCAAACAAAAAATCAAAAAAAGATAAAGAATTGATTGAAAAGTTAAAATAAGAGAATTATTATAATGACTTTGTGATAGGCAATGCGGATATCAGACATCTCTAACTCACCCAATATTGCTCAAAATCTCATAAGAGGAAGAAAATATGTCCTCGAACTTTAAGAGAAGGAAAGAGAGAGAATATTGTGAGTGCATTAAAAACAGAACTTTCTGGAGTTTCAATATTTTATTTTTGATACGTATCTCAATTAAATGAAGCTCAAAGTGACGTGACGATAGAAGAGCATTAATTTGGAAGACCTAAGCTGAACGGATTTATTAATTGGTAATAACAACAGAGATCGAAGATGAAATCAACTAAGCCATTGGATAAATTGGACCGTTAGATTTAGGACACGTTAGAGACAATGACCATCTCATTCGTGCTTAGAATGTATACTTAACGAGCCGATTTGTTTCACTGCCTATTTTTGCATATAAATGTCTACCATTAATACAATCACTTCACATTTAAATGCTTTGCAAAAATATAAATATGCACCATAAAATGACGTTCTTTTGTGACAAAATAAATAACTAAATGTGAATGTTGCCTTACACCAATGTCCTTCTCATGAAGCGAGTAAGGGAAACATGTTAGAAAGCAATGACATCGAAGTTATAAATGGCAACCTTGTTAGCGAGAAAGCAATTGCTTTTAGGCAACAATTGCAACAAGAAACAAACCCAAAAAAATACTGGCAATAACAAAAATGAAAAGAATCGAGCTCACCTTAGCGTGAGATCTAGGATTTTGCCGTCTTGTACTGGAAGTTGATTTTAAGGCAGTGTTTGATGTCCTCTCTTCTTCAGATCGACAATCTAGGACTCTCAATCTATTGTTGTTCACTAAAAATTGGATTGTTATTCATCAACATATGCATCGAAAAAGCAACAAATGTACCGACTGGTTTGCTTATTATACCGGACAGCTAGCAGATGCCGTTACTTATTTTACCAATACATCCATCGGATACCACATGATCCTTCTAAGGGATTTATCGGAATTCTGTTTTTTCCATTTTGTGCTGTAATTTGTTCTAGTTGTTTCCCTTTTATTGAAAAAGAAAAAAGAAAAGAAACCTAAGAAAGGAACACTGCGCATTTTCTCTCTCTTCGGTAATCTTTAGAGAGAGAAAGTTCCCTCCATAATTTTCTTTACATCCTTTATCCTGAATTATGTAAATAGGCCCAAAGATCGAATCTTTTTGTGTGATTTTTGGAATTTTTAGACCTATTTGAAGCTTTACGGTTTTGATTCTTGTAGTAAGAGACTGCAATTTGGATCAGGGTTAGTGTTTTTCCATGGAGCCTCGCATTGGGAACAAGTTTCGCCTCGTTCGCAAGATCGGTAGCGGATCATTTGGAGAGATCTATCTGGGTTTGCATAATTTTGCATAATTTCCAATCCCTTTCCTCTTCTCGTTTTTCTTTTTTGGTTTGTCAGACTTATGATTGTGATAGTTTTATTGGGTTGCTTTATTCTTTTAGGTACTAACGTGCAAACAAATGAGGAGGTTGCTATTAAACTTGTGAGTGTTCTTTCACTTGTTATTTAAAATTATGGCTTTTTCTCATTTACTAGAAATTATGATTTGATTGTCTAACTGTGCTTAGTTTTAGCTCCAATTGGTTGCTTGTTATTGTAAAGCTTGTTCATGCGCTTGTGATTTGATGATTAGGCAATAGCAACTTTTTCCTTTTTTTTAGAAATAATTTTTAAGATGCGCATTTTTGGAATTCAGTGTATATGAGCTTCAGAATAATGTCAGAGGTTAGGTAGTGACATCAGTCTACTTGTCCATGTTTATTCATTCAAGATGTCAGGGTCCTCCCGGCATGCTTTTATCTACTTGTTCCTAAAGTGGACATTTAAATGTGGCAATCATGAAGGGGATTCGTAGATTTGATAGGATCTAAATCGTGCTTTTTTGTATTTCATACTATAAAACACTGAGCACAAATAACTAAATGATTATTTCTTTCTTCTTTTTGACATTGAATAGACTGAAATACCTTTGATGTTCTAGGTTACATCAAACCATAGAATCCTATTAATTGACTTTCATTAATGTGCAAGTCCTTTGTTTGCAAATTTACGGCAATTGGGGCTCCATTTGCAAACTCGTTCACCTGTTCTGAACCAGTACTTTCTGGATGATTCATGGAGAGTTTTGAATTGTAGTAGTCAAAAGATTGACGATAGACCTGCAGAATGTGCACTATGTCTGTCCATCACAAGATTCCTCCTTGTTGGCCCTTCATTTGATTCATGTTAAGAGGTTGAACATCATACTCCTTGTAATTTCACTTTGATAATATTAGTATGCACTATGCAGTAATTCAACAGCCTTAGTAAGTAAAATATATAAGTTCATGTAATCGTTCAAATTTGTGCTCAATGCTTCGTTTCTTTTTTCCTTTTTCTTTTTGGTATTTGCTGTATTGTATTGCTCATCAATTGTCTGAATTTGTGTTTTCAAAATTTTGGTGGGCTGTCTTATTTTTTCTTTTCTTTGCTCAGGAAAATGTCAAGACGAAGCATCCTCAACTGATGTATGAATCTAAGCTGTATAAGATCCTACAGGGAGGAAGTAATGGCTCCTTTTCCTTTTGTTGTCTAGTTGATTGTTGTTTCTGATTTTGAAAATTTTAAAATAGTTCCTTATCATCTGCTTCTCTCTTTAATTTTGATAGCCGGAATACCAAATGTTAGATGGTTTGGTGTTGAAGGGGATTATAATGTCCTTGTGATGGACTTACTGGGACCTAGTCTTGAAGATTTATTCAACTTTTGCAGTAGGAAAATGTCTCTGAAGACTGTCCTTATGCTTGCTGATCAGATGGTATTCTTTTCTTTGTATTTATATTGTTCTTGCAACCTAGTGCTTTGTTTATTTACTTCTCTGGAAATTGTGATATCTGTTTAGGTCAATCCAGTTGAGTTTGTTCATTCCAAATCATTCCTACACCGAGATATCAAGCCAGATAATTTCCTCATGGGTTTAGGAAGGCGTGCAAATCAGGTGGGGTTTGAAGATTATTCTTATATTAGTTATTTTTCTCTTGTTCTCTTTGTTTTCAATTTAGTAATAGAGGCTTGCATTTAGGTCTATATCATTGACTTTGGTCTGGCTAAGAAGTACAGAGACACTTCAACACAACAACATATTCCTTACAGGTTGGTTCTTTTTAGCTGCAAGTAGATATTTCTTTTAACTGATTGTGAGCCTTGCACTTATAGGTCAATGGTTCATTTGGATGACTTTACAACGTCACACGTATCAAAGATCTGATTTGTTCATTCAGATTTTGTTGATAGATTCTTATTTGATTGTGTTTAGGCATATCAGTTCATCTTTGGTCATGATTGATGCTGACTGATTGTGACTGATTTAAATAATATCTTGTTTTGCTTCTTGTTATCCATTGTTTCGCATTATCATGTTAACACTTATAGTACTGGATGTTTTAGTAGATGCTTTGCTACCTACAGTGGTATTGTTGGTTTTTATTCCTGAACTAAGATTTAAATTTGTTTTCCTGATCTAGATATGAGATTCTTATGTCATATGCAGAGAAAATAAGAGTTTGACAGGAACTGCAAGATATGCTAGCATGAACACCCACCTTGGCATTGGTAATAGAATTGATACACGGCTCTACTTTTCCCTGTTGTGCTATAATTTAACCTTGAAGGGACTAATCGTGTGAAACTATATTTACTGATTTTACCTTATACTTTGTAGAACAAAGCCGCAGGGATGACTTGGAGTCCCTTGGATATGTTCTTATATATTTTTTGAGAGGAATGTGAAAATTCAACTCCTCAAACCTTCAGTTGAATGGTGTGTTTGGTTATGACCATATATACTTTTAGTCTTCCGTGGCAGGGACTAAAAGCAGGAAATAAGAACAAAAAATATGAGAAGATTAGTGAAAAGAAAGTATCAACTACCATTGAGGTGGATTATTTTATCTGGAATAATGAAAAATGCTATATCAGGGGTATATGTGTACGTTTATGTGCTCTAGGACTGATCAAAAATCATTGCTTTCACTTCAGACCTTATGTCGGGGTTATCCTACAGAATTTGCTTCATACTTCCACTACTGCCGTTCACTTCGTTTTGATGATAAACCTGATTATGCTTATCTGAAAAGACTCTTCCGTGATCTATTTATTCGTGAAGGTTTGAGCTTTTCTGTTCAAATTTTTCTCATAGATGTTATATGAACAGGCAGCTCAGGCATTTTCTAGGAGCAAACATTTTTCAGCTACAGTTTCTTGATCTTCTTTTGTCAGGTTTCCAGTTTGACTATGTCTTTGATTGGACAATTTTGAAATATCAGCAATCACAGATTGCTAACCCTCCTACTCGTGCAGTTGTGAGTGGCAGTATACCCCTTTCATTTTTCTATCTGATCTCTGCACCTTATATGTTGTGCAAAATAACCTAAAGTTGCTTCACTTACCTCTTCTCCAGGTTCCAGGTGCTGGGCCAAGTTCTGGCGTGCCTCCTGCCGGTGTTATTGCTGATAGGCAGTCAGGTGACTGTTCTGCTTCTGCTCTTTGGCCTTTTTACTTACTATTGCTTTTGAGGAACGGATTTATCTGAAAAGATTGTTTGTCACTTATTTAAAGGTGGAGAAGAAGGTAAAGCTGGTTGGTCGTCAACCGATCTAACTCGAAGGAGAAATTCTGGACCAATTACAGGTCCTGGAAATTTATCTAAACAAAATAATCCAGCCACAAATGATCTACCTCTATCAAAAGATGGAACTGTAAGCATTTTTTTCTTTTTTTGAGGAGTTGAGAACTGTAAGCACTTTATCTCCGCTTTCATTGACAAAATGACAGAAATGTACTATGAACATGTTTGGCTTGACATCCTCACAGAAATGTCCTTACCTGTATCGTACATCATTTTCAGGGTAAATTGGACATCACTGCTGGATGGCTCTTAAGCTTTTGCTGTTTATGCATGTTATTATGTAGTGTTGGCACTAGATTTGAAGTTCTTGCATTATATTGGGTGATTAATGTTTCACTGTCATATCACTAAATATTCTTCTGGTGATTCAATCCAATGCTTCAACGACTGCAGCTATCCAGCTCAAATTTTCTGCAACCCAGTGCATGTACTAGGCAACCAGTCGTCCCTAGTAGCCAAGATGCTGTGCTTGTCGAGAATGACTGTGATCCTGTTTGCACACGTACTACAGAAGCTAGTCCTGCATTACTCTACAAAATTTCTAGTGGTCAAAGAAGTTCACCAGTTTTATCTTCGGAACAGAAGCGTTCATCTTCGGGCCGAAACACATCAACCATAAAAGCATTTGAGTCGACTCTCCGGGGCATTGGGAGCCTGCATTTCAATAACGATGAGAGGTTACATTATTAGCAAATGCCATCTCATACTTATGATCATGCACAAAGAAACGATCTATATATTACTAGACGTTAACCTTACATACTTTAACTCGGCACGGAAACGTCTTTCCCATTTCAATATCTCATGGCTGAGGCAAAAGCTTGCTGCTGTTATAGTTGTACCAACATATATATATTTATCTTTTCTCATCCATTGTTTCTGATGAGTCAGATCATAAAGATAGAATACTACACATTCTAGATGGATATTGCAGACGTTATTTTAAGTTATTCTTCATATATGCTCTTCTAAGTCACCACACGTCTTCGACGATTCAAAACCTCAGTAACTTAGTATTCACTTCATTCTTCCGAATTTCATAGATATATTAAACCGGCAAGGGAACATGATAGAGACAATTGCATGGATCAATTTCTTACCTTCTATCTGTTTCATCCTTTTGTATTTTCAAGTGTTCTTGTGAATGTCCTGTAATTCTCCAAGCAATTGACAGCAAAATGTGTATAAATAAAGATGTAAAGATTGTTATGAATGAATGGGCCGAAGTGCTCAGTATGACAATTTTCTTCTTTCTCCCTCAGTATGAAGTTGAACTATAAATGACAAAGAAAACAGCACCAATGTTCTACTGAATCTAGAGTTTGATGGGCGAGAAGATGGACATAGTTTTTGTCTTATTGTACGTAAGACCTCATGCCTCTGTTGTCTTCTGACCCAGAATTTGAGGCTTTCGAGGCAAAACCTAATCCATTGCTTGAATATAATCAGAACAATCCATGCAAGTTCCATTTTTATTCATAAAAAGTTGCATGTAATTGCTACCATATAAACTATCAGTTTACTTTCAATTATTTACGAGGCGGCGGATGGAAAAAAAAAAAGAGAGAAGAAGAAAGATGATTTCTTTATTTTAGTTCATGAGGCTCGCCAACTCATGTTGTGTTGCCCAAGACTTGGTTTTTCAATTAGGACTGTTGCAAAATCTCTACCGTCTGATGAAATTTACATGTTGAAACCACCATGGAATCGCACAAGCTAATTAATGAATATGAGATCAGTTTCAAGAAACATCAATTCAGTATAGATCAAAGATAAAGATTTGCCTTGCGTGGACTCACAAGAAAGAGACAAACTAAACTGGGTTTTCATTCTCTATCCAAGTCCAGCACAGGAATGCACACATCAGAGAGATTTTTTTTTTTCCTTCGAAAACAGGTAAGTAGGAAAAGAATCTGGGAATATATATGTATGATGACTGATCAATCAAACCCATCCATGGACCACTTTACTGCAGGTATCCTTGATCCATTTAAAACTCTTCCTGAATGATACTTTCATTCTCCCCTCCATAGCATAGACCTTGTAGCTAGCAACCCTTTTTTTCCTCTGCAACTCAGGATCAGTAAAGCTCCAACTTTTTGAGGATAACCCAAGATTGCCTTTCCCTTTCTTGATCTTTACTTCTTTGCACAGTTGATTTGGCTGCACAGACCCTGCATAACTAACACTGTAAGACCTTAAGTCTTGCATGCTTGTTGGAGCTGCCTTGTCTGCATAGTAGCTCTCCATCTGCATCCTCTCACCTCTGCATGACTTAGATCTGAAGTTATCCATTGATCAATAGCTGCTGCCGAGAAAAAAAAAACGCACAGCGACAAGAACTCACGAAGAGATTGAAGGTTTCAAGATTTAAGGATTGGGCAACAGAGAAAGAGAAAACTTTGCGCTCTGGGATTGCTTTTCCTGTGAGGACGGTGGTGGAAACGGTGCTCGTGCTATAATTTTAAGTCCCACAAACTCATTATACTTTATATTTCCAGTTTTTGTGTTGAAAATGGGAAACACTTTACTTAGAAATAAATGAGATCCAGACTGTTTATTAAAAAATAATTTTTATTAAAAATAATGTCCAAACATATCTAAAATATGTAGATTAATTAATTAATTTTAATATAAATTGATAATTTAAGATGGTTATAATAAATAATTACTTTTAATTTAATATTTAATAAAAATTAAAAATGAAATTTTAAAAAAATTACTTAAATATGAGTTCAAAATGTATTCATGTGGGGTAGCATGAGAGCTGGTGGCTCAGTTAGAACGGTCCACGCAACATTCGCATGTGAGAATTATTGCACTGAAATCATTGTTATACACGTGAGTGAAGGAGGGCTTGTGGACGTGGAAATAATTCAATTTGCATTGTAGTTGTTTATTAATTACTTCCTTTTGTAATTTAAGGAATTATATGTTATCAAGAAAAGACTGAGAATTATATTTGTCCCTCTTAATTTTATAATGGATTCGTTTAGAACAGATATTTATGTAGCACCATATCCACTTTATTTAAACAGTTAATCAATAATCAGGCTCTCCTGTTCCTTCTCTTATCTTGGAGTGCACCTCCATGCTTTTTAACAGCTGGAAAAATCTTTGCATAGTCTTACCCAAGAACTCTTACAGTAGGGGTTACAATCCAAGAGAAAAGAGTTCACAAGTACAACAAAACTTCCCAACTGATGCAACAAAACAAAACTTTCTAACTAATGCATAACATCATAAATCTAAACAGGGACTTTGCAATCTCTTTACCTTGCAAATATGAAGGATCAGTTTGGAGAACCTTCAATTTTTCAGATCATTAAATTAACACAACTAAACAGCAAAAGCATAAAGATAAGCGAAAAAGTTCAGAACAGTACTAGCAAGACATCAATTCCTTTTCTCACCAAGCACCAAAAATTATCCCATCACAGGAGATCCGCAACATTTGATGGTAGCTCCTCAATGGTCACATTATAAAACTTCTGGATATCAAATAACATTCTTTCATCATCCCTTGTCACAAAGTTTATGGCCACACCTTTTCTTCCAAATCGACCGCTTCGTCCAATTCGATGAAGGTAGTTTTCAGGTTGAGTCGGCAGATCATAGTTTATGACGAGGGATACCTGCTGCACATCAATACCACGAGCCAAAAGATCTGTGGTAATGAGGACACGAGAAGAACCAGAGCGGAACTCTCGCATGATGATATCGCGAGTGTTCTGGTCCATATCTCCATGAGTAGCTGAGACTGTGTGATCACGGCTTCGCATCTTATCAGTAAGCCAGTCAACCTTGCGTCTTGTGTTGACAAAAATGACGCTCTGAGTGATGGCCAGGGTCTCATAGAGATCACACAATGTCTCAAGCTTCCAGTCTTCCTTCTCCACATTGACATAAAACTGTTTGATACCTTCAAGAGTAAGCTCATCTCGCTTAACCAAGATCCTAACTGGCTTGTTCATGAACTTCCTGGTGATTTCAAGAGCTTCAGGAGGCATAGTAGCAGAGAACACACCCACCTGAACCTTCGATGGCAGCAGCTGGAAAATGTCATAAATCTGACAAGAAGAAAACAGGTATTAGAAGAGGAGGGCAAAGACTGGGTTCATTTAATTTCATATAAGGTAAAGGTGATTAATAATATCAAACCTGATCCTTAAATCCCCGAGAAAGCATTTCATCAGCTTCATCCAATACAAACATCCTAATACTATCAGGTCTAAGGGACTGCCTCCTTAACATGTCAAATACACGACCAGGAGTGCCTACAACAACATGAACACCAGCTTGAAGGATTCGCTGATCCTCGCGAACACTAGTTCCACCCACACAAGCATGAACTTTCACGCCAAGATAATCACCAAGTGCTCGCATAACCTTCTCAATCTGTTGTGCAAGCTCCCTGGTGGGAGCCAAAACTAGTGCCTGACATTGGACTAGACTATAATCAAGTTGCTGGAGGATGCCAGAGCAAAAAGTTGCTGTTTTCCCAGTTCCAGATTGAGCCTGCTGAATTACATCCAGGCCCTTGCAAAATGGAACAATTCCTCTTTGTTGGATTGCAGAAGGCTTCTCAAAACCTTAAAATAACAGTTATACCAATCAGGAATTCAAGACCGAGTTAACTTCCAATTAAAAAAACAAATAGCTGACAAATATCCAAACAAAAGTTAAATGTAATCACCATATGCATAAATGCCCCTCAGAAGGTTCTCTTGCAATCCCATAGCATCGAAACTGTCATAAACTTCATCATATGAAGTGAAAAAATCTTGTCCTTCAGTGGACAGTCTGCAATGTAATTGAAAGCAACGTGAAGATCAGTATCAAATCCCACATACTCTCACCAATTACCATCATAGAGCCAGAAGTTATAAAGAAGAAAAATACACTTCACTCATTTTTGCATCAAATTGTCGAGCATCAAACTGAGATCCTTCTGGTGCCAAACCCGCCATGACTGAAGAAATAGAAGACATCATCCACAGATTTGAGCAATTTCAAAAATCACATAGAGAGTACTTGGAACATCCCAGGATCAGCATAAAACATAGGGACCAAAAAGAAAATGTAAGGAATATGATACATGACACCTACTGAGCATGGAAATATTGTCCCCAAATCAATGGGGGGAAGAAAGGAGATTGTGACAGAAGAGCCAAACTTGCAAACCAACATAAAAAGAAGTACAAGCATTAAACTCCTGTCTCAATTTCCGGAGAAGAAACGAATAGGGCACACATATCTGATATTTAAGATAGCGTCAGATGCTGCCTTGCCCACTTCTCCAAAATACTAAGTTAAATGTCATGGGATTTATCAGCCAGGAAAGACGTAGACATATAGTTATAACACGTGGCAATTTTGCAACATGAATTATTTCATGCGTTAAAAGAAATAAATATGTACTTTTTCTAGCTCCTTGAATGAATCAAAGGTAGGACAACGTCACTAAGATGATACCCATCTTTAAAGCTACAAAAGGATGTCTTCAAACCGTTATTATTCTATGTACATAATCCGCAGATTCAGGGTGTTGAGCAAATTAAGAACAGTGACAAAAAGCATTCAACCTGACCTTGATAATCCAATGATAAGTTAGATAATTATATTCTTTTTTTTATGGCACTTCCAAATATGTCGAGAAACTTGTTATCAGATAAAAGGGGTTACTACCAAAAAGAACACAGAACAAAAGGTAATCATAAAGCAACTTCCATGCTTCTACGTAAATTCCTCATAAACAATGAAAGAATCAGCTCTATAAACAACCAGATGCGCAAAAAATGTTACACATGCAATTCAAACTACTCCACTCAGAAAGTTAATCGCTAAAAAGCCCCTCATCTAACAGCATTAACTTGGATCCTAAAAACAAAAAAAATCAGACCGAAGTAAAAGATTAAATCTTCTCACTAAAAAATCAATAAAGAATGAATTGCTACCGGTTAAAAAAGCATATAGATCAAACCCAGATCCAACACAACAAAATCACTTCCACTGAAGAAAATACAAAAAAGGGTAAAATCATCGGTATCAATCCAAAAAGCAAGCATATTTATAGATTGTATAACGATCACCATTAAAATAAAACCATCAAAGATCCCTCCATAACCTACATATTAGAAACAAGCAAAAAGTAAAAACACACCTTACAATTGACTGAGACTTGGAAGTTTTCTGATCGTAGAGTGAGAAAATTAGGGTTTCCAATCGCGATCTCGGATATGCGCCGTGGAGTTTTTATAAAGCGCAAAAAGAGTTGTGCATGTTTTGCTAGGTTTACCCGAACCTTACTTTCATGTTATTTCCTATTAGATCCCAATGCTTCTCGTACTTTACAATATAGTCCTCTATTAACATTTATTATTATTATTATGAACATCATGGTCGTTATTATTATCATCATCAATTTTTTTTTGTGAATCGTTTGAAAATTCTTCCCAGACATATTAAAAGAATTTTTAATTATTTATTATTATTTTTATTGTTATTTATTACAGAAAACAAATATAGAGGTCAGATGATTATGTTTTACTTTTTAATTTTTATTTTCTGTTTTTAATTTATATTTTTTGCAAATACAAATTTTATTTGGCTATTAATGTTAATATAGTTATTTCTATTATTGATGATACTTATACATAAGATAAAATTTAAAGATAAATTATTTTAAATTTATTTTAATATACATAATATTTATTAATAAATTATCAATAAAAATTATATTAAAAACTAAGTTATAAATTAATATTTATTTTAAATATATTTAACTATTAACTCAAATTTTATTTAAAATTTATAAATTTTAAAGATTTTTTAATTTTATTTTTTGTTAATAATTTTTAATTTAATTTA
>JANZLF010000001.1:12599395-12670077 GCA_026546835.1 Erythroxylum foetidum | reverse complement strand
ATTGATCAAGATCCTGGACTTAAAGAGTCCTTTAAGGTTCTGAGGCTCAAGAGCACTCAATGGGGTCTTGAGAAATGAAGTTCATTAATCAAGATCCTAGACTTAAAGAGAACACTTTAAGGTTTACCACTCAAAGTGATTTCTAATCCCATCAAATTACTTTTGAACCGTGATAGCCAAAGCTCATTTTCAAGAGGATTTTATCACTTGTTTTAATCCTTTCATCTTCTTTTCCAAAAACCAAAAAAAAAAACTTTTCACAATGCATTTTAGTGTAGTTAATGTTTTTTAAAAAAACAAAACCTCCCTTTCCTTACTAACTTTGCTTGTACTTGATGACATATAGGCTAGCTTAGGTCCATTTCATTAGGTTCCGATTAAGTGAGACAACCCGAGGTTGCAACCTATACTGCAATCTTGGAATTTATTATTTTAGACCGGTTTCTAAGGATTGATCTTTAGGTCGAATCGACAGAGCCACGATCACTCGTGTGTTCATACTTCCATGCTTTGTCTTATTTTCATTTATGTAAAATGCCATGACATTTTTTTCAAGGCATAATAAAAATATTTCAAAAACATTTTCCATCTCATCATCAAACTCATACACAAGCATTTAACAATTTCTCAAATCACTCCAAAAATTGTTTAAAACGACATTTTTGAAGAAATTGAAATCATTTTATTTTCCCTTTTTGATTTGTAAAAGCATTAGTGGCTCATAACTCTATTATAAACATATAACCCACCTTGATTTCCTTGCTTAAAGACCTACTCAAAATGTCTCTACTCTTGCTTCTGTTGCCTTCCTTGATTCTTCACCAAATGAAGAGATCTTTGGCCCAAATGGAAGCTCTTCTCTTCCTCTACCTTTTTCTCTTCTTAAACCACTTCAAAATCTCTCTCAAAAGCTAACAAATGAAGAAACCCTAGCTCAACTCTCTTCTTTTCTCTCAACCACTGAAATCTATCTTCTTTCTCTCTTGATTTGTTATTTCTATACTTTATCTCCTTTTTTCGTTTTTACCCTTCTTAAAATAACAAGCCAACATTTCTTCTTCCATTTCTACCCTTAATGAGCCTAAAAAGTCCATTTTACCCTTCCTTTTAAGCTTAGGTTCTTTTAACCTTAAATGTCTTACCAAAAACACCCTTGAACATTCTTATAAACTTAGCCCTTTAATTCAATCCACCTATGTCATATAATCTTCCTAACATCAACATAATAATTAACCCCATAAACTTATATAAAGACCTCATAATTAATGTAAATCATACCTATTCATCAAGAAAAATATTGGGGGCTAACAGTACTACAGTTAAGGGAGATAGATATTATCCTAGGAATGGATTGGCCCACTAGTCATAGGGCTATCATGAACTGCTATACTAAAGAGGTGATATTAGAATCTCCTTATCAACCGAAAGTAGTTTTTCGAGGTATTAGTCAATTAGTGCTACTAGACTGATCTCATTCATGAGTGCATTAAGGTTGATGTAAGGGGATGTGAGGCTTATTTGGCTCACATCATCAATACTCGAAATCAAAAGAATGTGCAAGAAATTCCTGGATATGTTTTATGGATATTGGGAAGTAGAGTTCACCATTAATCTGGTTCCAAGTACTGCTCTTATATCTATTCCTCCATGTAGGATGGCACTCGTGAAACTTAAGGAATTGGACGCTCAGTTACAGGAGTTGCTGGAAAAGGATTTCATTAGACTTCATGTATCACCATGGGGAGCTCCAGTCTTATTTGTGAAGAAGAAATATGGAACTCTGAGACTGAGCATTGATTATAGGCAACTGAATAGGGTAAAAGTGAAGAACAAGTACCCGTTGCTTAAAATTGATGATTTTCTTAATTAGTTGTAGGGAGCTCGGGTGTTCACTAAGTTGGACTTGAGATCTAAGTACTATCAATTGAAGATAGTAAAGGCTGATGTACTAAAAAGTGCTTCTAGGAGCAGGTATAGGCACTTTAAGTTTTAGTAATGCTGTTTGGGTTAACTAATGCCTCAGCTACATTTATGGATTTGATGAATAAGGTTTTTTAGCCCTTCCTAGATCGTATACTAAGGGCTGAATAAGGTTTTTCAGCCCTTCCTAGATCGTTTTGTAATTGTGTTTATCGATGAAATCTTAGTATTCTCAAAGAGTAGAGAAGAGCACACTGAGCATTTGGGAGTAATTTTACAGATTATGAGAGAGAAACAATTATATGTCAAATTCAATAAATGAGAGTTTTGGTTTAATCAAGTAGTGTTTTTAGGTCACATAGTGACTGGACAAGGCATACAAGTGGATTAGAAGAAGATAGAGGTAGTAATGAAGTGGGAGGTTCTAAAGAATGTAACAGAAATCCAAAATTTCCTAGGATTAGTTGGATATTACCAGAGGTTTATTGAGGGGTTCTCATTGATCTCAACCCCTTTGACTAAACTTCTAAGGAAGAATGTAGTTTACAAATGGAATGATGAATGTCAGAAGAGTTTTGAGGAGTTAAAGCATCAGTTGACTATAGCACTGATGATAACTATTCCATCAGGAACTGAAGGATATGTAATATACAATGATGCTTCACATTGAGGATTGGGATGTGTGTTGATGTAGTATGGCAAGGTGATAGCCTATTCATTGAGGCAATTAAGGTATCACGAGATTAATTATCTAGTACATGATTTAGAGCTTGATGCAGTTATTTTTGCTGTAAAGATATGGAGACACTATCTGTATGGAGAGGCATTTTAGATATACACTGATCATAAGAGTTTAAGGTATCCGTTAAGTTAGAAGGAATTAAATACAAGACATAAGAGATGGATAGAGTTATTGAAAGACTATGACTATAATATTGAGTATCATCCGGGAAAAGCTAATGTAATGGTTGATGCATTGAGTCGAAAGTCGAATAGCAATGTAGCTCAGATTCAGTTATAGAGGTTACCGAGCTTAATTCAATTAAGAGCTCTAAATGTGGAATTGATTTTAAAGCAAAATAAGGCATTGATTGCTACATTGAAACTGAGGTTGATGTTACATGACAAAATAAAAAAGGTACAGAATAAAGATCCCGATATGATGAAGCTTATTGAGAAATTGAAGATGAAAATAGATTCTGAGTTTGAACCAAGAGATGAGACACTATGGCTGAAACAAAGTTTGTTGCCTAATGTGGATCAATTGAGGAAGGAAATTTTAGAAGAAGCTCATATAGCTGCTTATGCTATGCATCATGGTACCACCAAGATGTCTAACATGTTGAAGCAACATTTTTGGTGGCCTGGGATGAAGAAGCAAGTAGCAGAATATGCTTCTAAGTGTTTACATGTCAATAGGTTAAGGCTGAGCATCAGGCTTCGATTAGGAAGCTACATTCTTTACCTATTTCGGAGTGAAAATGGGAACAAATTACTATAGATTTCATTATAGGATTGCCAAAGACTCCGAGGCAAACGATGCTATATGGGTTATGGTGGACCGATTAACTCAGTCGGCCCATTTCTTACCAATGAGAGAGAATAACTCACTAGACTAGTTAGCTCGGAGCTATGAAAATGAGGTAGTTAGACTACATGGGGTTTCGGTCTCCATTATATCGGACAGGGATCCTAAATTTACTTCGAGATTTTGGAAGAGCTTTGTAACATCCCATTACCCATGTTAAGGCTAGAATAGTAATTTGTGACATAGTATTGTGAAATTAAGAAAATACACGTCATGCATAAATTGTAACATACATATTTATTTTGCATATTCATATGATTGTACATGCATTCATTGGCATTTTCGGGTAAATTAGTTCATAAATGAAAATGGTGAATTTTTGTTTGCGTTAAAAATTTATTTGGAGACTGTTATTATTATTTCAACATTTTTAGTAAATTTTAGAAATTTTAAAAAAATTGGTATATTTTGAATATTTTTAAATTTTTGGTGAATTATTTTAGCTAAAAATTTTATTTGGAGACTATTAGTAATATTTTGGAATTTTTGAGAATTTTAGGCATTTTTCTGAAAAATTTGGGGTATTTTTTTAGATTAAGGAAAAACAAATAAAATAAAATAAGAGACCAATTATATTGTGACAAATGGTTCACATGCAAGATGAAATGTGGCAAGATCTCTTTAATCCGTGTAGTTATCTTGTTTGTAAGAAAAAAAAGAAAACATTTCTGCAGTCCATTGTCGATTGTTCTTTACTGCATGCATCAACACCCCTTGCTCATACATCAGTTATTTCTGTTTACTCCATCCACCGAAAGCTCTTACTGGTAGAGTTTTGCTGGAAACAAGTGCAAAAAAAGAGCATGTTCTATTTTTTAAGTGTTACATTTGATCTTGCATTTGAGGTGTTTTAGAGTTAGGGGACAAGAATGACATAATGAGGTTTGTTGTTGGATATTAGAAGACATGCAGAATCATATATGCAGAAAAATTGATGAACGGCCGACGTGAGTGTGTTTTGAATGTCCAGGTTTTAATCTTGAATCTTATGTTGTTGTGAGAGTAAGTGGACTTGGAATGGGAGTAGAAATGTAGATAATATAAGTTAGAAATGATATAGAAGAAGTGAAAAAATGCAGCAGATGAATGTGAGATAGAAAAAAATGAAAACATGCAGATTGGGTTTGGCATTTGCGTGAACAATAATATGTGTTTTTGGATGATTATATTGAATCTTGATTTTTGATTTGTTTGATTTGTGATGAGCTTAAATGGAAGTAATAGAATTGGGTTAAGTTGCTTGTGTGTTATTTGTATAGGATAGAAGTGAGAAAATTTGAAAAAGAATGGAAGAAGATGAAGACTGCGTTTTTAGAGAGAGAAGAGAAAACTAGTTGTACCAAAGCTGAACTATGTTAACTCTTTTGGCCATAACTTTGTCATCCGACGTACAAATTACTTGAGAATTCAACTAATAGACTCCTAAGACATTTTTATTTCTTTCCATAAAATTTTAGAGCCATCTAAATTGATTTGAAACTGATTTATAGGATGAAAGTGTGGAGGTCTGCTGGAATATTATGAACTAGAAATTTTCATCATCATATTTCTATTTTCTAATTATAACTTGAGCTGTAGATTTCAGAATGAGTTTGTTTGTGATTCATAATAAACTGTAGACATATTTTTACAATGTTTGTGAAGAGATCAAATTTTAATTCTGTCTCTTTGATTTTCAAAATTGGCATGGAAATGAGTTTTAGCTTAGGCTGTAGCACTACCAGGGACAGAAATCATATCCTATGATTATTGAATAAACTGGATTTATTTAGCCCGAATTAGGCTAAGTTGTCTTCACCAAAGTTTTATATTCTCTTAGATTTAAATTGGTATAAAGTTTGAAATTTTTGGATGTCTGAGCTGAAAGATATGAGTTGAACAATTAGAGGGTATGATTATATGCTAGCCAAAAGTTCAAATGTGCACAATCTGAGGTATCTTGTGCATAACTCATTGAATACTAAATCAAATTGGATGATCTTAGAGGCGTTAGAAACTTAAGATACTGTAGAATAACTTTCCAGAAGGAAGTATTACCTAATTTTGTCATTTACCATACCAGATTAATTATGCAAAATTGACCCGAAATCATATGGGTAAAAAATCTGATGTGGTCACTTAGGTTATGAAATTGATTTCACATTGTTTAATTTTGGTCCAAATTATACATACGATATGATATTAATGAGGGCTTTGATATCTGATGAGAGTTACAATAAGATATCTGGAATTATCATTGAACATGCATTGTGCATACTTTCTATATATTGATGTGCATAAAAGAACACTTGTATATTTGTACAAAAATGTGATATTTGTGAATATGTTGTGTATGTTTTAGAGAAGTCAAGTGGACGCTAGACTGACATTGTTGGACCATCCAGGCAATAGCATATTTGTGAGTCAACCTAGATGATTTCCTAGGATTGATTTGATTTGAATTTAATTTAATTTATTACACTTCCAATATTATTGAATTGTTTGTGAGTTGTTTCTGGATGTATTAGGAGTGTTTTGATTTGTTTCATAATTCTGATTGTATTATGCTATATGAATTCTCAACGAAAGTTGAATGTTAGACTTAGATCCGATGACTGTGAAATCTTGCTTGAGCATTTGTATAAGATTGTGATATATGAAATTTTCTGAAATTGTTGCATTTCATAAAATGCATGTTCAGATAAAGGCGTTGTGACTTGAGTTGCCCGTATCAAACGCTTGCACGTAGAGCTTTGCTCCGTGATATATGATTTGGTACGTAGAGCTATGTTCCGTAATATATGTTTCTAAATGAGCTCAATGGGCCAGTATTTGTATATGTGATAGGCACTCGGTCACAACATTAATAACGAATGTGGAGTCTCATATGCATCTGTATGTGTTTATATATGATCTGATTTGCATTGATAAAATGATGTTCCATGATAGTGCGAGTATTTGACATATTCATGTTTTGTATGTAAATTGTGTATGTGAATCCGGTGAAATCATCAATGATGGTTCACTTATTGAGTTCGCAAAGCTTATAAAAATTGCAATGTGATTTTTCAGGTATGAGACAAGAGACTTAGTGTTTATTATGGATTAGAAGAACATTTTGGACTAAGTTATAGCTCAGAGGTCTGTCAGCTAACATCAGAGAGTTATAGCTTTATGTTGTAGTTTTTGCTTGAACCTGTATGAGGTTTTGTAAATATTTGTTTAATAGAGACAATGTAGACTTTGTGAATGAATGCAATGAATGATTTTAAAATTTGATGATTTCTGATTATGTTAGATGATGCCATATGTAAGTTGGATATGTTTTTTCTCTAACATGCCATTATCATATGATATGTACTTGAATATTCTTGAATGTTTGGGTACGTACCTTGTGGTAGTGGGATGTTGCATTCAAGATGTTGCTTACCAAACTCCAACCAACCTTTGAGATCCTTTGAATATCATAAAGAAAGACTTTTTTAAGATTTATGACAATCAAAATCAAGAAATATTAAAGACATTATTGATTATTCACAAGTGGGTCTCCATCACATCAGATATGTGAACAGTTGACAAATAAAAGAAATGTTCTATAGTGGTTATACACATTACATTGGCAACGCTTGGAATTTATACAGTTGACTACTAAGGCAAATTATATTCTTTGATATTATTATCATTTATTTATTGATTATGTTATAATTGATATTTGTTCATGTTTTTAAATGGTAGAGATATTTATGTGTCAACGTCGCATATAAATGAAGGATTGACAATCGTGATGATAGAGTTGTTAGTGGATTGGAACGTTGACACTAAACTCTCAACCATAACTTTGGACAATTGCAGCATAAATGATGCAATAATAGAAAAATTGAACATAAATGATGTAATAATAGAAAAATTGATGAACAAGTTATGGGTTGGGAGCTTTTGATTGGTGAAAGGTTATTCTATATGCACTGTTTTATGCATATCATAAATTTGCTTTTGAAGAATAAGTTAGACATAGTAAAGGAAGTAATAGAGGCAATTCGAAGTATTATACTGTATTATAATGCGACACCTAAAAAATAATTTTTTTGAAGAAACTGTATGACAATTATGCATTTTGTGCATGAAGAAGTTGATTTTGGATTATTAGACCAAATGGAATTCAACATTCAAAATGTTAGGAATCAACAACCAAGTGTATTGAGGTGTTCAATAGGATGAAACAAAAAGATTCTCGGTATACTTTCCTGCCAAACAATAAGAGTTGAGTAAAGCACTTGTGTGAAGTTGGGATATTTTATAATACTATTGAGTTATTTTTATGGACAGAGTTTTCAACTGTGCATATTTGCTTTAGTCGTATGTGTAACATCAAATCAAATTTATCTAGCTAGATATTTGACTCTAATAAGGTGATCTGGGTTGTGGTAGAGTAGATGATTGAGAAACTTAATTCTTATTGGTATATAATAGGATAAATTGTGACAGTCATTTATGTGTTGGATCTGAGATATATGATGGAGGGGCTATATTTTTATAATTAAAAGTTGTATGTTGATCATGCTTAAGAACATGTTTTTTTATAAATAGAACATGTTGATATTGGTAAAGAATTATGGTATGATTTACTTAATGATTATCAACTAAGATTGAACAAAGATCAAGATCATAGTAGTTCCATATTGGCTTCAGTTTCATCTTCATCTATTGTTTATATGACTGATGTAAGTCCCAAATTTTCACAATCATCAAGGAAAAAAAGGTTAGGACTACTTATAATAGGATGGAGCTAGATAACTATTTAAAGGCAAGATGAATTGAGTTGGATGTTTTAAATGTGGAACGTCTTATTTGAAAGGGCAATGGAGTCGTGCAATATAAAGAAGATGGTATTCATATTAAGCATTTTAGACCCCGTAACTTAGTGAGAAGAAGAATGGAATGAATGTTATAGTTTATGATAGTAACATATCAAAGGTTTTGATAGCTAAGATGACTATTGGACTTCTTGTGCTACACATTGCATTGACTTGATGTTGAAAAATATAGGAGATATTAGATACTTTTCCATCATTGATGAAATAGTGTGAAAAGAAAAAAAGTAATTAAGTACATCTATACTTATATACGAGTCATAAATTTGATGAAAAAGGATTTTATCAATGGTAGAAATTTATGTCATCCTGTTATTACAAGATTTTTGACTAATTTCTTATCACTTCAATGTTTTGTTTTCTAATGAAGAAGGAGCAAAGGCAATTGTTTACAAGTGATAACTGTCGTGCGCCACTACCATAGAGTACATACTAAAACACCCGGAGGACATTTCAGAATGTAACCTAAAATAATGAGATGTTAGAGCAGTCATTATAATCACTTAACCATGGCATCATCACTCAAAGCATAAATATCACAATCTTTTAAAACCAAATGAATTCCTTTCAATTCATAAAAACCGAATATGTACATTGTAGCTTTACAAACATCCATACATGTACATCATCATATCCTAATACAAAATACGCTACATGAAAGAGGAATTACACAAAGCCCTATCTAATCCTTTAATCCTAGTTGAACGACCATTGAGCCATTTCTTCTTAAAGTACAAGATTGTACTTCTTGTAGTGTCTCTCAGTAGCCAATGTCCTCTCTCGGTCCTAAAAAATTAATGTGCAATTTTGGTGAGTTTTACGAACTCAATTAAGTAACCATCATCGATGGTTTACTCAATTCATGTAACGCTTCACACTGTAAACATATAATTCACATCTTTGCATTTTACATCTATCATCATGTTCTCATTTAAATACAGTATAACCAAACATTTTAATCAGTCAAACATACATATTAAAATGCATATGGAATGCTCATATGACTTATTTCCAATTATTAGACTGTTGTGACCTAGTGCCTAAAATGTCCCGTATCTATTGTGAATACCGGACTCATTACTACTGTCCCTTATCTGTTAGGGATACAAGGCTCATTTTACATAGTGAGCCTTTAGCTCTTAATCACATTCATATTATGAGCTTTAATCTCTTTTTCGATGGCTACTAAGGTCACAACTCTCATTTATCTGATAATGCATTCATGTAATGAAATGCATCTTACATATTCAATCAATCACATTCACATTTATCTTCGAACCTTGGTCGACATTCAAAGATCATATTAAGAAGCACTTATTTCGTCACATTCACATACAAGTATTAATATCAAATTCATGCATCACAAATCTCGGAACTTCAATGTCTGGAATTCTACACAGTTAAATCACATTCATAAGATAATCTAACACAAATAATTAATTAAGCGAGACTGTCTAGGTTACTTACCGTTTTCTCCCAGAGTTATTTCCTTGAACTCCCGGTAACATCTAGATGTTGATGTTCCAATTACTCCTCTATATCATGCAATACATACACATATCACAATTTTGCACAACTGTATAAGTGTTTATTAATGCACATATATGTATATGAAATATGCACAATACATGTTCTATGACATTCCTGGTTATTTTTTCATTATTCTCATCACATTATCTTTCATATATCAAAACTCGCCTAAGTATAATTTGTGCTTAGGTTTACATCTTACTAAAACTATTGTAATTAAAATTCATAAATCTTTTGCTCAATTCAGATTTTTCCTTAAACATACTTTCTGGTCAACTTTACATGTTCTTTCTGACTAGGAAAATGAATTAATTTGGCAACACTTTCTTCTAGAAATTTTTTCCCCTATATCTTAAGTTTCTAATGACATGAAGATCATACAATTTGATTCAGCAGTCCGAAAATTATACTCAAAATACTTTGGACTGAGCACGTTCAAAATTTTGGCTAGTGTATGATCATGCACTCCAAGTTGTACAATTCATATCTCTCAATTACAATATCAAAAAATTACAAACTTTATATCAATTAAAAGATAAGAGAATAATCTACAACTTTTGTGAAGGTAACTTTTTCTAATTTGGCCTACATCAATACAGTTTATTCGATAATTATAGGATAAGATTTTTTGTCACTGGTAGTGCTGCAGCCTAAGCTAAAACTGAACTTCAAACTAAATTTCAAGACCCTTACGGACATAATTCAAATTCAATTTCTTCTAAAAACTTTTATCTTATATCTTTAATTTAATCTAAATAAAAAAACATTTCATTTGGAAACCTACAGATCAAGATATAGTCAAAATATCAAAGCATAATCACTGAAAATACTCCAGTCAAGAAATTCCAGAACTCTCATCAATTTCGTCCCAAATTTATCAATCAATCTCTTCCAAATGATTTCAGATGGCTATGATGTTTTTTGGAGATGTATAAAAATGTGTTTCGAGTCTGTTGGTTCAAATCTCGTGTCATTTGGAGGTCGGGAGAAGAAGTTATGGTCAAAAGAATAAGGGATGTTCGAAACAGTCCCTCTTCGGTAGCTATAGAAGTCACGATTGTGCACTTGCACGATTGTGATATTCTAGTCCCTCATGTGATGTCACGATCGTACATGAGTGCATGATCGTGACCTACAAAAGGCATCAGAAAAGCCACGATCGTGCTTTTCCATCTTTCTTTAAAAGGTCTGCAAGATCGTGCTTTTCCTTCTTCGTCTGAAACCTGCAATTTTCTTCTTCTTTCTTTTCTTTTCTTAATCTTCCATTGCTAATCTTATACTTTCCCCCGTTTCGACTTCCATCAACTCCAATCATCCACAAACAATTCCAAAATCTCAGACTAAAACATAAACACCAAAAACAGAAAATCACAATCACGCATATCACTATTGTTCTGCACTTTCTTCACTGCTGAATTTTTATTTTCTGCATTCTCTTCATTTTCTTCCTCTAACTATCATTTTAATCATCCTATAAAACACGACATCACCTCACTCTATGTTTTCCTTAACTCTAAATTTATGTTTGTTCATTTCTAAAAACACCCAAAAATTCATGTATACACTGTAGAGACAAACAAAAACAACACATTCATCAACGCATTCATCAACATATTTTTCCAAAAATTTATACACTCATCTCATGCACATTTTCATTGATCTTTCAACTCCAAAAATCATTTTGACACTATCTTATAACATTTTGATCCTCAAAACACATAAACAAAAATATCAATATTATCATCCTTCATCTATAGTGTTCATCAAAAATATCCATTTTTCTCTTGTTTATGTAATGTCAATAAAGCACCAAATTTATCTCATATACCAACAACTCATAAGGATTTGCATGCACTTACTTGATAAAACTTCAAATTCTTCAAAACCTGAAGAAGCCCTAATTTCTCATACCACCCACGTACATCATTTTGAAGGTGGATTGGTTTAGGTTTTTCCTGTGGTAAAAGAAAAAGATAACAAAGTGGGAGGGGTAATAGACAAATGAAAGCAAGATGTATCTTTGGTGAAAGTTTGATGAAAAACTCTTTGAAAAAGAAGAAGCTTGAAGAAGATAGCTACAAAAAAGAGAACTAGGACAAGAACAACAGTACTTAGTCTTTTAAGTTACAAGAAACATGACTTAGTTTTCAAATGAAAAGAATGGTAGGCTTAGTAAGATTTGGCTTGGCTTGGCAAATGACACTTGTCACTTGTCCATTTGTTCAATTTTTAAAACTTTAAACTGAGTTTTCTAATTATACCAGTCTAATCATCTCTAAAATTTTACTCTAGTTTGTCTCTAAATTTTTAATATCATTATCTCACAAATTCTAAAGTCATATTTCAAAATTATTCATTATCATTTAACTCTCATTTCTATTTCCATTCATCAATTTACTTGCCACTTGACATTTTTCCTAGTCCAGTAATGTCTAACATTTTCATAAATTTACCTAAAATTCACCAAAAATTCCTAATCCAATAACTACACTCTCAAAATTAGTTTTCAATACAAATAAACCACAATTTTCAATAAAATAACATTTCACATATAAAAATGAATTATACCCAAAAATTGTCAATGAATGCACATTCAATTATTTTAATATGCAAAAGTTACTATTTACATGTATGTGTATGTCATATTATGCATGATCATGAATTACACTTTCTAATTTCACTATAATATCACATATATACTATTCTAGCCTTAACATGGATAATGAGATGTTACAATAACGGGTCACATCTTAGTATACTAGACCTAATACTGGGGTGGAGGTTTTTATAATTATACTTTAAGATTATGAATTTGGGTCTGAGTTTTTTATAATTATTATACTTGTTAATTTATCTATCCTTTCATCACCCATTTGAAAGTTCTCAGAGCATAACCCATTGAATATGATATCCATTACCCATTAAAAGTTTTGAAAGCATATGATATTCTCATTAGCAAAGAGAAAAGTGGTAAGATTGAATCTTGAAATCACACACACCTCAAAGAGGTGAGACGTAAAAGAGGTGGTGCTACATCCAACGTGGCATCAATTATCTGTGAGACACGAATCATCACTAACCCTCTCCCTACTTTAGGCGACTTCCCAAACCCAGTTACATTTCACTCTTTCGTCAATTGTTGTGTTCCTTTGATGCAAGTATATATGTATTCTGATTTGTTTGAAGATCTTAGTTATAAGGAGTTCATGATCTAAATCCATGGGTGAGGGAGGGTTGGGTTGGGTAAGAGAGAGAGAGAATAAAATGGGATAGAGAGATAGAAGACATCAATGACGGTTGTGGTTGTTTAATTTTTATTCTTGCAAATAGGTCCTTGAATTTTTTAAAGTTTATAGTATCGACTAGTATTTGGCTGGTATTTATACCACTGGTATTAGGCAAAATTTCTGGTACTGATTAGTATTGATAGCCGATACCAAATCTATGAGTTTCATATTGCTTTTCGACTGGTATGATACCTTCTCGCTAGTATTGCTCAATATGATACGAATCTTAGAGCATTGCAACTAACGAGAAATAGTCTAAAAGGAAAAGAGAAGCATAGTTCCTTGCATGCAAAAGGGCAGGTTGAGTTCCATCCAAGTGAAGAAGATGTGCCCTATCAGTCAGTAGTTACAATCGTTTGGCTTTTGAGGATGACTATCTTTAAAATTTAGGGATTAATGCAGGCAATAAAGGGGAACTATTTGTTGAGCAACTGATGATGGTGAAGAGGACACACAGGAGGCAACACATATGCATTTCACACTTTGGTAATTAAGGGTAATTGTTTAAAGCAAAAGCTACACTCTGACTATTAGAATCAAATGACTTGTTTTTTAATAGATCTAAGTGTGGGAGGAAAATTTTGTTGAACATCCCATAAAATCTTCAATGAATTATTTTTTAATTCTAAAAAATATGCAGGTAGGCTTGACAATTGGGACAAGACTTGACCCGACCTGAGGCCTATCAGCCACGGCTAAGCAACATCATTTTTATTTTTTTTTAAATAATAAATTGAGTAGGGCTAACCTAACTTGATTTTGGCCTAGTCCTGATCCCTAGATGCAGGAGGCAACATATAGTTTATATTAAAAGGATAGTTTTTTTTTCAGTTTCAATTTTTTACATAGTGGTCATGAAGTTTTTGTTAATTTCTTAAGTGTTACAGGTCAAAATTAAAATATATAAAATTATAAATTAACCCTAAAATTGAGGTTAAACTAAATTAAAACCCATAAAGTTCATTAAGAACATTAAAGAAAATTTTAACATTTTCATATTTTTAAAATTAAATTTAACAAATCAATAAAAGGTTTTTATTGGTCTTGATGTCACTAATAAAATAAATAAACATTATTTTACTTTTGAATAATCATAACATATTAGTATTATAAGGATAACACAAAGATTATTAAGTTTACTAAGAGTGTATGAGAATAGTAATTACTAGTACTAACTGTCTTTTTATTATCTAATATAATAAAACGTTAACTTTAAAAAGGAATATTAACAAAACTAAAATAATGAATAAAAAAACCAATGAAGGTGGTAGATAATACAAGTAGTAACTAAACTAGATTTAGGTGAAGAATCCATGTAGAACATTTCCTATGCTTGAATTTATCTTTGATTCAATGATAAACCCTAATTACTTAGATCAATATAAAATTTGAAGGTACAACTATATTCTTTTTCAAGATATACAATCCCTATCCTTAAGTTGATTTCTACAAACATAGAGTAGTTAACACTTATCGAAATTTCCCACATTTAAACATTTCCTTGTCCTCAAGCTAATAAATCTGATTTCTCTTAATTTAAATAGTAACAACTCTGAAAGAATTTAACAAATCAATTTTATCAATCAAGACTCTCCATCATCCATTCAATTGCAAAGTTCATTAAATTATTAGGCATTTACTACTTGCATCAAGTCATGAATCAATCCGATTCACTCCATAACCTTTCTAACTTTAACTCAATTCATAAAATTCAACCTAGTGCATAAGATGAACATATCTAGAAAGATGTTTCAAATTTCAACATTTTCATATTCCTTAATGAAAGAAAAGCAAAACACTAACTTTAAAATGATACATAAGACAATTTAGAAGCTTGATTGGAAAGTTATCTTTACCTTTTAACACGAAAGTAAGCACATTGTCATAGATTTTTTCAATTACTCAATTAGGTTACCATTCTAAATAACTAGTAGCATTACTCTTTAACCTAAATCTTTTAAAAGTCAACGAGTGAATTTATTCTATATTCACTTATTTAGGCTTTCACTTTTATTTTTATTTTTATGTAGGATAATGAAAATGCTAAAAGAGTTTTCACATCTAACTTAATTATATATACAAATTATAAAAATATCATAATATAAAACAAGTATCCATTTTCAAAATTAATGAAACAAATTGAAATCAACTTAATGGTTAAAGCTCATAACTATTTGCCTAAATAAATCAAATAACAATAATAATATAAAACTAATTCAGTTTTATATTATCCTCAATCTACGTAACATAGAAGAAGAATGAAAAACAAATAAAACAATATAAAAAAGGCAAATAGAACTAATATTCCTCAGGAAATTAAAAAAATCATTGACTTTATCCAATGTTATCATTATCAGTCCAACCCCAGTGAGATCTGATCTCTATCCAAGTAGTGTTGTTATGTAACATGCAACACTCCGTCAAGTCTCGCCTCAAATAAAATGATTAATATCTAATCATGAAATAATATAAAAATAAACTTAAAACCATAAGTATAAAACTACTAAGACAACCAAAACTATCATTAAAGATCTTAATAACTACTAAATAAAAACAAAACACTTAAATGTGGAGTTGTCTCCCTACAATTACTTCTTTAGGAGTCTTTTTAAGTGTAGCTCTTTTCAAATCCTATAGTCAAAGGCTTGCCTCTACCATATTGTTATATGCTATCAAATGAATACTACTTAAAGTTGGCTAATACATTTTTAGGTGATGAAGTACTAGGATTACAAGAAATAATAAAACTTTCTAAATCTTCAATTATTTGTGGTAATTTATTTTGTAAGATGAAAAAAATATTTCTCATTTTGCAAAAATTACTTGACAATGTTCTTCTTTTATATTTAATTACTTTTCTATGAATTATTAATTTATACTTTCACTATAAAATTATTAAATTTCAGAAAATAGAATTTGTAATTAACCTTAAATTGAAACACATATTTGTATATACTCGATTAAATTATTGATTTTTTTTTGGGTTGAATCTGTGCACTGTGCTCACCGCTAAAGAACGAGTATTTATACTAGACGTAAAACAATGCCGTTTTTACACTCGGAAAAATAAAAGAACTCTACTACAAACATCTTAAACCCTCAAACCTTAAGCCCTTAAACCCATAGTTGGAGGAAGAGGAAAACCAACTGCAGTGCTGCCAACGAAAGCTCTACTTTTCAAGAATACTCACCGCTCAAGTCACCTACTCAATTAACCCAACTAGGGTTTCCATATTGTTTCTTGCAGTGCGTACGCTCCTTTTCTGATTCCAGTTTTTTTTTTGCTCGTTTTTTGTTCGTTTGATGGTTTGTTTCTTCTGATTCTTGTCGTTGCAGGGGCAGTGACGCTATTGGTTTCGGACATTATATCATTCGATATAATTCTTTTCTAAAATTATAGTTATCGTTTTTAAGTTATACTTCGAACTAATACGTTTTTGATTATACGTTTAGTTATAGATACAGAGGCGTAGTTGGATTTTTTTGTTCTTTGCAGATGGCACTGGAATACTGTTTCAGCCTCGACTGTGCAATCAAGAGGTTGATTGCCCGGTGCCCAGAGCTTGTAAATTCGAAGCTTAATGAAATTTTAGGAAAGGTATTGATCAGTTCGGGTTTTGAATTTTATAAAGTATACAAGAAAGAAAGTAGCTTTGGTAGTGGAATTTATGCGAGTTGTGCATGCAGGACGAGATGATGGTGGAAGAAGCAGTAGTGAAATTGTTGGCAGAGTTGTTTCCAAACCCAAAGTACACCATTCCTTTGTGGCGATGCTTTCGGCCAATAGCTCGCAAAATTGTAGAAAGAGTTGTGGCAATGCTTGGGCAGTGCAACCTGAGTTCTGACTTGGGTGAAATGGCCGATGAAGAAATTATTTATGTTGTTGAGTCCTGTGATAGGAGTGGGAAGGGTATGGTGCTTCACGAGCTAGCTTGCTTGGCTTTCTGTCGTGCCCTTGAATTGGATCGCTGTTTATGGGGGTAAACTAAAATAACTTGAACTCTTTCTTTCTTTCTTTTTTTTTTTTTTTGAATTTCAGTTTGGTAATGATTGTGCTATCAGTAAAAGTTTCTTTTGTTTGTGTATTTGTTCTGATGCAAGCTACGTCGTCATGAATATCTTTTATCTGAGTGTTGGCATAAACTTGTCTACCTTTCTGTAAAAGATTTTGTAGAGCTATAGCTCATTTTCTTCTCCAGTTATCACTGAGCTGCTTGTTTGTGCGAGACAAAACAATATCTGTCCAATCAAAGGCTTTATACTTTGTGAATGTATACGGATATCAGTTTTTTGTGGCCATATGTCATCATTCATGAGGAGTTGAAACCTATTCCAATTGTTTGGATGAACATTTTTAGAATTTTTTTTGCTTATATTTTTATGCACTCACTCTAAAGGTCACAGGCTCTTATAGTGAAACAAAATTGAAGTTTGTAGTCATGCTTTGGTATGTTCATACAATACTTGAGATGTCTACATGTTTAATTGGGTTCATGGCCTTGCTTCTGATTTGTATAGTTTTAATTTTCCTGCCTTCTCTTTTTGCAACTAACCAGTTACATTTACCTTTTCCTATTCTTCATTTGACTGTTTATAGGTACTGTTACCATTTATTTTTCAGCAGTTTCTTGCTCGTAGTTTTAATTAATTGTCATGATCATGTAGTGCGATATTTCTCTTCTGGTTTAAAGTACTTAAATGCTGTATTAAACTGCTGGATTTATTCGATGGGTGGTGTCTGCTTTTACTAAAATCAAGTTAAATGAATAAAAACGTATTTAAGGTGTATAAATTCTTCTTGCTGCTGGGAATTCCTTATGCAACCACTTGGTCACTTATTGCAGGCTTGTATCAGCTTACTTCAAATTTGCTCCGCCACCTTTCCAGCGTTTTTTGAGGAATGCAACAGTTTATGATCCATCCAAGGTAGTCATTAATTTGCAATTAGAAGCTGAAAGTTATGGTTTTAATTATCTGCAACATAATTTTGTAGTCTATCTCTTTTTTCTGCATGTTTGCTTTTACTTGCTTCTGTGTTGAACCTGTGCTACTATGTTGGTGTCTAGGCTAAGGGATTCATACTTTTCCTTTCATGTTTTGAGTTTGATCCTGTACTTAATGAGTCATTTCCTAGTGTTGGGAGAAAGTATTATTGGTGTATATTATTAGTACTCTATCTTTAACTTTCATTTAGAGCACCAGGCTTTAGGTGAAAGATTGACAAGTGTTTCTTATGGAATGATGTTACCAAACAACCTTATGCTTTGCAATTCTTTTTCTTTTTATGTTCAAGTAGCCATGTGTTGCGTAATTGCAATCTTCTTAGTTATACTTTCGAGTGGAATGAACAATTTTCTCCCCTTTTTCAGGTTGTAGCTAACTTATTTGCTGCCCGCATATCTTACCGTCTTCTTCTCTTGGAACCTGAATACTTCTCTCAACGTTGGGATTGGTCTTGTTTTCTGGAACTTGTAAAGAATTCTGTAAATCTTGACTTAGTTCCTGCGGCTGAGCATACGAAGGAGATTGCAGATATAAGATGGTGTGGAATACAAGTATTATCTGTTGTGTTAAAAATAGGTGACAGAGCAATTGCTAATTTCCATTTTAATGCTGAAGATGCTGCTTCTTGTTTAATGCGGTCAGTTTTTAAAATTTGTATAGCATACTTTTCTGAATTTTATTGGTAGTTCCATCTTTACAATACTCTCAAGTTATTTTCCAATTTCAGCTGGGAGGAATTTTGTCAGGATGTAGCTATAGAGAAGGTTGGCTTATATACTGAATCCTCTGATAAAGTTGAATCTAGAGCCACCAACTTCAATCAACAGAATTGCTTGGAGTCTTTTGGTGTAAACTCATTTACTGCATCACATAGTTGTGAGACTGAACCGATGAGCAAGAGTCGGAGGATGCTCACGTGGTAAGGAATATGAATTTGTTCTCTTGGGTATCTATGGAGGATTAATAATTTCTTTGTCATTTTCTTACAGCCATTGTTAACATTTTCAATTTTCCTCACTAAGGGGGGTAATTATATGAGGTTTTTCTAGAAGCATATAATTATGTTCATTGTATTTGACTTGGTTTTTGGAACTTTCTACATTTAAAATGTCTCCATGTTTTTTCCAGTTTTGGGTGATGTGGCCCAAAAACTGATTATTTCTCTTGATCATGTTTGTTAACACGGGAGTTTTTAACTTATGATATTGCTTTTTATTTTTTGTGTAATTCAGTGATGGTACATCAGTTGATAATGTATTTGTGATGACATCTTCGGT
Source organism: Erythroxylum foetidum (assembly GCA_026546835.1). Classification (NCBI taxonomy): domain Eukaryota; kingdom Viridiplantae; phylum Streptophyta; class Magnoliopsida; order Malpighiales; family Erythroxylaceae; genus Erythroxylum; species Erythroxylum foetidum. The sequence goes on along the minus strand of JANZLF010000001.1, from coordinate 12,650,621 downwards.
AAGGAAGAGCTTTGACATGGCTGTTTTAGCTGTGCGTCAAAAATGGCCTGTTCTATTGTATGGCCCTGCTGGTGCTGGGAAAACTGCTATTATTAACAAGTTGGCCAGGGATGCAGGGACTGAAGGTATTTATTATCAGAGTAGAAACTCAAAATATCATGTTTTAATTCTAATGGAGTAGCTCTGAAGCTCATCTTTTCTCTAACTATTTCTTGAAACTTATGTCTTATACATTCATCTCCATTCAGACCAATGGAATTCCTAAACTGAGGCCCATCTGTTCTGGTTGACTTTGAATAATGTTTACTCTTGAAAATACAGACATAGGATATGGATATGGCATAACAAATCTTTATTGGCAAAGATGATATAAGAAAAGTCATTAAATGGCACCAAAGCTGATAATTGGTCTTCACTCTATACTCTTGTTACTGAAATGCCCTTTTGATGTGAAGCTCATATTATTATTAGTTTTCATGAGCAATTTGGTTGATTTCTATGTATAAAGAATTCCCTTCATGTTTTTGTAGGTAGAAAATACTTTATATGATTATAGCCTGATCGATAGCTTGCAATGCACTTCATTAATATCCTGTTATGTGATGTTGGTCCCTTTATATGGTTGATATTAATTTTCCTGACTATTCTTTCTTCCTTTTTCCTCATCCTCCTTTTCTTTAAAAAAGTTCTCTCTATTCATATGGATGATCAACTTGATGGCAAAACATTACTTGGGAGTTATGTTTGTACCGAGCAACCTGGTGAATTCAGATGGCAACCAGGGTCACTTATCCAGGTTTTTATCCTTTAAGAGAAATGATTGTAGTTTTACTATTTCATTCATGGATACCTAATTAAGGTGTTGTGCAATACTTTGCATTTTCCATAGGCTGCACTGAATGGATTTTGGGTTGTCTTTGAGGACATTGACAAAGCAGCGCCAGATGTTCAGTCTATATTAATACCTTTACTTGAAGGTGCAAGCTCCTTTACAACTAGTCATGGGGAGGTATTACCCTTTTGCTGCTGGTATTTATATTGAAATTTTCTTAGTTATTAATGGAATGACTGCTCAACATTGAAAGCTGAAAAGACGCATGCTAAAACTCATCACATGAATCAGATGGTGATACCTTTATGCTTAATTTTGATTATGGTATCATGTGTTGCTATGAGATCTATCGACATTGATATTATGGACTCCTTGTTTTGGTAAATTGTACATATATTATTTAAAGAAATAAACAAAGAAGTAAAACTAGTAGAGTTCCTAGGCCTTTCAAATATGTTCAGATGTTCCTTTGTCTAAGAGCTGATTGGAGCTCTCCTGCTTTCCTCCCAAGTTGCAGATATTGTTTATCAAATTTTAATTGCTTTATAGCTTCCTTCTTCATATGTGCAAGCACTTGCATTGGCTTGGTTCCCTTCTCTACTATATCAGATATTCTTATTTGTTATGATGTTTGTACCTGAAAATATTCAGGAAATAAGGGTAGCAGAAAGTTTCCGACTGTTCTCTACCATTACCACTTCCAAGAGTGATATATCTCGCAGTGCTGAAGGTTTTTATATTGCATCTCAGTTGTTTTTAGATTTCTTTTGAGGTTCCTAGTTCGTTGGTGGGTTATTAATGTCATAATCTGTAATATCTTTGCATTGAAGGTGGAAACTTAATCAGCAATCTTTGGAGGAAAGTGATGATTGGCCTTCCGAACACTAATGATCTACTAAATATAGTAAAAGCCTGGTTTCCAGAGTTGGAGCCTCTTGCAGGAAGATTAGTAGGTGAGACATAAAGGGATGTCATAGTATTTTGTTTCCCAGTTCACCCTATTCTTCATCTTAAAACAATATTATTCTTGCAGAAACATTGGAAATAGTGAACTCTGCTCTTGTCATTTCTCCCAATAGATTCTCATCAAGGTATTGGGTTGTTCATTGTGCATGCCTTGCAAGTTAATTCAATTTAAAATCTGTTACCGCAACTTTTGGATCTTTGTGCAGGGATCTGCTTAAATTGTGCAAACGAATTGCGGCATTTAGTTATGAAGATGTTGGCAAATTGCTGACTGCTTACCAGTGTCATTGTATATACCAAGAGGTCTGATATCATCATATGCACCTTTCAGGCATTATTATGTATTCTGTAATGGGATTGAATGGTTTCCTATTATGCTTTTTATTTTCCTTGATGAATTTTTTGCTACTGCTTTTAGGCCGTGGATATATTTACATCCTTTCTGGTGTCTGTTGACAATCGTCTGACTGTAATGAAAGCCATTGCGAAATTGTGGGCTATTCCAATTCCAGATACTGGAGTAATTTATCCTCATAAGCCCGAAATTCAGGTCTCTGTTGTGTTAGTTGTAATCCTATCTTGACTGCCTATATGCTGTTGCATAAAACTAATATGTTAAAATAAATTGCAGGGTTCGTTTATAGAACTTAGAATTGGACGAGTTACTTTGCAACGTTCTGAAACTGCGGTTGGTGAAAGCATTTGAGATTATTTCATTTTAGTTTAACTAATTTCTTCATTTATCAACTAATAATTCTTTTGGTTCTTACAGTTGCGTGGCCATGAGAATCTTGTTAAGATGTGTAGTTCCTTGAATGTTCTTGAGAAAATAGCCTGCTCTATTAAGTATAATGAGCCTGTTCTTTTAGTTGGTGAAACTGGAACTGGGAAGACTACCCTTGTACAGAATCTGGCCATGATGCTTGGTCAGAGGCTTAGTGTCTTGGTAGGTAATCAAATGTCTCTGTCTCTGTTTCTTGAAATTGTTCCTGTTGTGGTGATATTGAGACATATTGCAATTAATTCCACTTTATCTGTTGCAGAATTTGAGTCAGCAAAGTGATGTCGCTGATTTATTAGGAGGATTTAAGCCCATGGATCCACAGTCAATATGTATTCCTTTGTATAAGGAGTTTGTGGATTTGTTCTCAAAGACATTCTCTGTGAAGGTTTTATTTATTTTTTCAAAACATGATTGCTCGTTTGATTTTTTGTTGTTGGCGTAAACATTTTCTGGCATATTGTGATTTGCAGGAAAATGATAAACTCTTGGCTTTCTTACAAAAGCAACTGATCTCTAAAAACTGGAAAACTTTGTTGAGTGGGTTCAAGAAATATGTTGATAATTTTGAAAAGAAAGTTAAAATCGAACGAACTGGCTCTGGGAGGAAGCGAAAGAAACCTTTGGATGAAGAAGAAAAGGTTCAAGCTTGGGAAAAATTTTCTGTGAAACTTGTAACGGCCTGTGGTCAAATAGGAGTATCATCTGGAATGATATTTTCATTTGTAGAAGGGGCTTTTGTTACTGCTCTCAGAAAAGGTGAGTGGATTTTGCTTGATGAGGTCAACTTGGCTCCTCCTGAGACCTTGCAGAGACTTATTGGTGTTCTTGAAGGAGAGTTTGGATCACTTTGTTTGCCTGAAAGAGGGGATGCCAGTCATATACCTCGACATCCTAATTTCCGGATATTTGCCTGTATGAACCCTGCAACCGATGCTGGGAAGCGGGACTTGCCTCATGCTTTACGAAGTAGATTTACGGAGCACTTTGTTCATGATTTCTTGGATAGAGAAGACTTGAGATTATTTATTAGGAAGTTTATGGAGGAATGCCAGTCTGATAGAAGACTGGAGGAGAACATGATTGACTTCTATGAATCAGCCAAAAGGATTTCTGAAGAAAGGTTACAAGATGGAGCTAATCAGAAGCCACAATACAGTTTAAGGTCTTTATACCGTGCACTTGAATATATCAATAAGGGAAAAACGAAATTTGGATTTCAGAAAGCAATTTACGATGGGTTCTCCATGTTTTTTCTCAATTTGTTGGATAGGTCAAGCGCCAAGATAATGAAAAAGATGATCATACATACGTTGTTAAGGGGGAAAAAGCCTCCAACTGTACCTATTGATTATTATTTGACAGTTAAAGCAAGCTCTATGTCTGGTGATTTCTTGGAGAATTATGTACTGACAAAGAGTGTTACAAAACAACTTGAGAACTTGGCACGTGCTGTTTTTATCAAGAGATACCCTGTTCTCTTGCAGGGTCCAACTTCCAGTGGGAAAACTAGCCTTGTTCAGTATCTTGCTGCAAGAACTGGTCATGAATTTGTACGCATAAATAACCATGAGCATACTGATCTACAGGAGTATTTGGGTTCTTATATTTCTGATGTTCATGGAAAGCTCATATTTCACGAGGGTGTATTGGTTCGGGCTGTTCGGAATGGTTATTGGATAGTTTTAGATGAGCTAAATCTTGCTCCATCTGATGTGTTGGAGGCAATGAACCGATTGTTAGATGATAATAGAGAACTCTACGTACCTGAACTTCGTGAAACCATTAGAGCACATCCAAATTTTATGCTTTTTGCCACTCAAAATCCACCAAATATTTATGGTGGCCGTAAAATACTTTCTCGAGCATTTCGGAACCGATTTGTGGAGATTCATGTGGATGAAATCCCAGAAAATGAGTTGATCACAATAATAGAAAAAAGAGGTAAAATTCCTGGAAGCCGTGCTAAGTTGATGGTTGAAGTCATGAAGGAGTTGCAATTGCTGAGGCAGAGTAGCAAAGTATTTGCTGGAAAACATGGATTTATAACTCCTAGAGATTTGTTTCGTTGGGCTAATCGTTTGAGAACCTTTGGATATTCGAAAGAAGTTATGGCTGAACATGGCTACTATCTTCTAGCAGACAGGTTGCGAGATGAAAGAGAGAGAAGTGTTGTACAAGAAGTTTTGGAAAAGGTTCTCCGTGTGAAGATTGCCAATGATGACTTGTACAAGGTACTTTAACCTTGTTATTTGAGTTTGCATTTGCTGTTTACAAAGTATCTTGGTATATTTTTCCTTTTTAGGTTTATTGCATGTTACATTTGCATTAAACATTTGTTTGAACCTTTCGATGGGTTGATTCAAGTGTGAATATCAGTTTTATCATTTGGTATTCAATCTACATGGTAGTAATTGAAACAGAAGTAGATGCATACCAAACATCTGCCTTTCTCATCTGCATTTCATCTGGTTAGTGAATTAGTGTATCATTGATGCGCTTTCCCAACAGGAAAAAATTGATTGACCTCCATAAAAGAATTTGAATGTCACTTTATCTCTTGAAAGGACAAAACGGATTAACATTGGGGATCAAGCAAATAGTTTATAGTGATAACATAGGCAACCAAATAGTGGCTTTTTTGTTTGAGAAATAACCAAGTAGTTGTTTAATTATCTCTTTATTTTTTGAATATCTCGACTGGGAAGAATATATCAAAATGACAAAATGGATTAACACTGGGGACCAAATAGCTTATATTGATAACATATGCAACCGATTAGTGGTGTGAGATACGTAGTTATTGGAAATATATCAAGTATTTATGTCATTGTTTGTAGATAATTTAGAAATTCGGACCTTCTTTTGGTCATAATAGGATTTGCATGTTGATGGCATTATTTGTGCTTTGCAGGCAATAGCATTATTGTCTACCGATCATGTTGATATCTATTGTTCCTATTCATAAAGTCTTCTTATTTATTTCATTTGACTAGCATTGTGATATGTTCTCTTTATTGTGGGTGTTGCGAGAGATTCTTCTTCAAAAAACAAGGTGTTGCGAGAGATTGTAGGTTACTTATTGCATGTCTAGCATTTGATATGTTCTCTTTATTGTGGGTGTTGCGAGAGATTGTAGGTTACTTATTGCATTTTGTTCTTCCTTATTTCATTTGACTAGCATTGTGATATGTTCTCTTTATTGTGCGTGTTGTGAGAGATTGTAGGTTACTTATTGCATGTTGATTGTCTCTCTCTCCAAAGAGCTGTCTTGTGCTTGTCCTACTTCTCAGCATTGTCATTCTATTGTTGCACCTTGTTTAAAGGTGCAATATGGTCTTTTTGTCATTGCACCTTGTTTAAAGGTGCAATATGGTCGTTCTGTCATTGATATGGTATTTATGTTCTTTCAATCTTCCCTATCTTGATCAGGGAGCAGTAGAGCTGGACCCAAAATCAGTTGGAAAGGACATTGACAGTTTTGGAGAGTATGAAACCTCTAGATTTTTCACCAATCATGAATTTATATTTTTCTTCGAATTTTATTAACTGAAGTATGTGGTTCTTGCAGTGTGATGTTGACTAAAAGTATGAGAAGATTGTACTTTCTTGTGAAGTGCTGTTATGAGTTACGTGAGCCTGTTCTACTAGTTGGTGAAACTGGCGGTGGGAAGACCACTGTCTGTCAACTATTGAGTAGATCATTGGGAGCGAGGTTGCATATATTGAATTGTCACCAGTACACAGAAACATCAGACTTCCTTGGGGTTTGTGTTCCATATTGTTGATACTCTTTGTTGCTTTCGTTCTTTGAGCATTGATTGTTTTAATCCCATTGGAAGCGTTTTTTGTCATTCAAAATAATCTTGACCCTCTTGACAGGGATTCTATCCTATCAGAGAGAGATCAAGATTAATGTCTGAATTTGAGGATATAACTGAGAAATTAATGCTGTCAAAGGCCTCAAGCATCTTCTCTGAGGGCATGGTGGGCAAGTGTTATTCATTCTATATCTTATCTTAGCATCAATATTTGGGTAATGTATAAGATGGCATCACATGCATTCTTTGGATGCAGAAAATTTCTCCCGACATTCGTCAAGCTCCTGCTACTCTTGATCAACTTGCGTCTGTGATAACTTCATATAGACAAGGCTGGATTTCATGTCCTGATTTTACTGCTAGGGATCTTGGTTGGCTTGAACAGATGAAATTAGAACTGACTGAGTTGCATCAGAAATGGCAGGCAATTTTTATGTGGCAAGATGGCCCTCTTGTGCAAGCAATGAAAGAAGGTGATCTGTTTCTTGTGGACGAAATTTCATTAGCTGATGACAGTGTGCTGGAGAGACTAAATAGTGTCTTGGAGCCTGAAAGAAAACTGGTTAGAATCCTCCTATCAATTTGTTCCTAGTTGCTTTAGTGACACTGATTTATCAGTTAATTGCTATCCAACAGCGGAAAAATCTTTTCCAATTACTTGAAATCATTATTGCAGAGTTTATCATTACTTTTTATGACTTCAAATCATATTGTAGATTTTGACAGCATGAGTCCTCCTGGGCTTAATTTATTCGTAGGTTTTTACAGGACTGGTACTGCAAGGCATATGTTTTGATATACTTGATGTTTGTTCACTGTAAATAATATATTACAGTGGCAGCTGTTCAATTTACTATATTATTTAGTGGAATCAGAGTCTTCAGCATTCAGCTTTTTCTTCATTTATGAACTTTGATGTTTGTGTTATTTTCAGGCCTTGGCAGAGAAAGGAGGTTCTGTAATGGAAGAAATTACTGCTCATGAAAACTTTTTTGCGCTTTCAACAATGAATCCTGGTGGTGATTATGGCAAAAAGGAGTTATCTCCAGCTCTCCGTAACCGTTTTACCGAGATTTGGGTCCCTCCTGTTAGTGACATTGACGAACTTAGAGATATTGCTAAAAAGAGGTTTGTCTATTTGAAAACCACTGAGGAGTGCATAGAGAAGTAAACCGAATATTTTGTGCCTGAATTTCTCTATTTCGTTTCATTTTTGATCTTCAGGTTCCAAAGTCCAGAACTGTCATACATTGTGGATTCACTACTAAAATTCTGGGAGGTACATTATCTTTAAATCCTTGATCTGAAAAGATTATAAACTTTCTAATCTTCAGTTCAGACAATATTGCTTGACAATACTTTATTCTGGTTCGAATGTGTAACCTTGGTCAGATCTCAAAATTGCTATTGCATATGATGTACAGGCTGAGAGCCTGCTTTTAAATTATGTAGTTCAGATAGTCTTGTAGCTGAGCTTTTTCTTTCCCTTTTTAATTTCAAAGGAACAATTTAGTTACTTTTCTGTCAATATGTCCATTTTTCACTACAGTGGTTCAAGCAACTACAGACAGGGAAAATGCTTACTGTGAGGGATCTGCTATCATGGATTGAATTTATTAATGTGACCAAAGGAAGTTTGGGAACTGATGATGCTTTCCTTCATGGCCTTTTCCTTGTTGTGCTTGATGGGTTGAGTCTAGGTAATCCCTGCTATATTTACATAGGTAATTGTTTGAATTTGCTTGTTAAGGACTATATCTCAAATTATGGAAGGTACTAAATTTTAGTATCACCCTGAGTTTTTTGCAATTGGTTCTTGTTTTTTGTGATTGTTTTGGATTAAAAGACATGACAGATAAGGGTAGAAAAGAGGAGCTTAACAGAATGATTGGTAATAGGTGCTTACCTATAACTAGGGATTCAGTTGATACAATAACTTCTTCTCTGAAGTCTTCCTCTCGATTGGAGGCATACATTATATGGTGCTCATTTATCAAATGAAAAAGGAAACTGATTCCCGCTGAAAGCCTGAGTGAATTTGTGGTCACTAGACCTAGCTCATACTTGGCATGTTCTTTATTTAATTATACCTGTAACAAAATCATAGCTCATTTATATATGTTTTGTTCTTTTATGAAATACTGGATTAGTGGGGCATATGTTTCATCTTAGTTATAGGTTTAGCTATATGTAAAAACCACCTATTGTAGAAGTGGTTTGAAACTATGCATCTCACATGAAGTATGATCCACCTGTGCCCTACCTTTGTGGTACATCTAACTACTCGCTTCTTACGCTAGTAAGTTTCACCTGTTGATTGATACTAGTTTCTGTTTTACCTTTTCTTTGTTTGGTTTGATCTCAAGTTTTGCTCCTCCAAGTGCCCCTATTGCATCCAGCATTAACTTGTTTCATATTTGGCTGTAATTACTCATCTGTTGTATATGACTTTCAGGTACTGGAATTTCTACAAGGGATGCTTTGCTGCTGAGGAAGGAAAGTTTCTCTTTTCTTTTAAAGAAACTTAAGGTGTGGTATTGGGCTTCTTTGTTTTAGTTGTGCTTCACTCTGGTGTAATTGTATAGAGCTGAAGTTCTTATCTCCATATTTGGGTTTGTTTTGCATCATAGCTTGCCTCTCTCCTATCCTTGATGCAGTTACCATGGGATGGTTTCTATATTTTCTCTCTATTTCTTGGCCTCGAAATTGAAGTTTTACTAGGTATCAAGGGAAGCTTCCATCTAGAGTACAATAATCTGCTAATTCTAGCTTAGAATGCTGTGTTTTATAGTATATGGCTTCTTCATTTGGTATGCCGAGAAAAATATCCGAACAGGAAATATAAGTAAATATGAAATGTTTCTGTATTCTACTTCTTGTTTTTGGTATTTAGATTAAGGCTATATTGGTAAACCAATCTTTAATCTTTTCTGCAAAATGGAAATGTTAAGGATTTTTCTATTCTTGTTGCAGCTGGATCATACCCAATTTCGTATGGAGGATTATGGCTGGGAAGATCATGGATCATCTACAGATAACTCAGTGAATACTGATATGCTACATGACAAACTCTTTGGCATCCATCCATTTTATATTGAAAAAGGTAGTTTATTAATCACCTCTCTCTTATTAACAGTGTTACCGCAATGTGTTCATGATTTAGGGGTTTTCACTTGCAGGCGTGATATTTAACTATAGTATCATGTACTCATTTCCCAACTGTTGAACTGTGTGGGAAAATATTTTTAATGTACTGTTGCATCACAATAATCAGTATTGCTGTATACTTATTTTATTCAACGTTGTCTTCTTATTGGTTTAACATATCTAGGTTTGAAAGAGTGTGAGGCTAGGGGATTTGAATTTTTGGCACCGACTACCCGTCAAAATGCTCTACGAGTACTGCGAGCAATGCAGCTTGCAAAGCCAGGTATGCCTTTTCTAATTCGAATCATCATAACCACCCACCAATAAAATGTAACATTAACAGATGCGATGAAAATTGACTTAATCCATACTTTTCTGTTTGGTGTTTCATCATGTTTACAGTGTTTGATTCTTGATGCTTGCAGTTTTACTGGAAGGCAGCCCTGGGGTAGGTAAAACAAGTTTAGTTAGTGCCCTGGGCAAGTATTCTGGTCATAAAGTTGTGCGCATAAACTTATCTGAGCAGGTTTGCCATATCTTCTTCCCTTTCCTTTCAAGTATAACCTATATGTTTCTTGTTTTCCTGCATTCAGCAAAATGTTCTTTGATATAGACTGACTTGATGGATTTGCTGGGGTCAGACCTACCATTAGAGAGTGAGGAAGGAATGAAATTTATCTGGTCTGATGGAATCTTGCTGCAGGTAACATTCTGTACCTTAAAGCTTTTGTCATGCTAATAGTTAGGATTGTTATTAAACTAATATTGCAAAATTTTGGCAGGCTTTAAAGGAGGGTTCTTGGGTTTTGCTAGATGAGCTCAATCTAGCTCCACAATCTGTGTTGGAGGTATTGGCTGAATAACTTCTAGATCTTTTCTGCTCTTCTGTGAATTAGTTCTCCTTCACATGTTCTATGTTCATGTTAATGCTTGTTCGTAATAATTATTTTAATCAGGGTTTGAATTCTATATTGGATCACCGTGCTGAGGTGTTTATTCCAGAGCTTGGCCTTACATATAAATGCCCATCATCTTTTAGACTCTTTGCATGTCAGAATCCATTTTCCCAAGGTGGGGGTCGGAAAGGTCTTCCCAAATCCTTTCTTAACCGTTTCACAAAGGTTGGTATGGAAGATTTTTGATCAATTTGTGATATCTAAAATGTAAAACTTTATGGTGGATGTACAAGTTTACATTTGTCTTATCAGTTATTGTTGGTTTCAGGTGTATGTAGATGAATTATCTGAAAATGATTATCTTTTCATTTGTCGCTCTCTTTACCCTGCAATCCCTAGACCTCTACTATCTAAGCTTATATTTTTCAACAAAAGATTACACGAAGATACCATGTTATACCACAAGTTTGCTCAGAGTGGCTCTCCTTGGGAATTTAATTTGCGTGATGTGATCCGTTCATGTCAGATCATTCAAGGTACAAATTTATTCTTTATGTCAGTTTCTTCAACTTCTTTTGTCATGGTGTTCTTATGGTTGTTAATTGCTGCTTTTCTATTTTTTGACCTTATTCAATGTAGAAGCTCCTGCTATGTCAAAGGTTGATTCCTTTGTCAATGTGCTCTATGTACAAAGAATGCGTTCTGTAGCAGACCGCAAAGAAGTTGCACAGCTTTATGAACAGATTTTTGGGGAGAAACTGTCCATAAATCCTAACCCACGGATGCAACTAAATCCTGAATATTTTACCGTGGGGACGACTGCAATTAAAAGAAATTCTTTTCAATCATCGAAATTTGTGAACAGCCCTCTGCATATTACACCTAATATTCGATGCACTTTAGAAGCTGTTATGCATTGTGTACAACATCAATGGATGTGCATCTTGGTTGGCCCATCATCTTCTGGAAAGACATCATTGATCAGATTGTTGGCTCAACTCACAGGCAATTCACTTAATGAATTAAACCTTTCGTCTGCAACTGACATATCCGAGTTGCTAGGAAGCTTTGAGCAGTATAACACCTACCGTAATTTCAGGGCTGTAGTTGCACAAGTTGAGCAGTATATTAATGAATACTGCTGTTTGTGGTTGCAGTCTACAAAGGCAGCATTAACTAATGGAAAGAATGAGATAATAACGAGATGGCTTAGTTTCTTGTCTAGTGTGTATCCTTTCTTTGTGGAAAACTCTACCTTTGACCTTAAAAACGGGGGAAGAATTGGTGACTCTCTTAGTTTGTTAATTGAGATCATTGAAGGACTAAAATTGGATGTGGCAACCCATGGCCTACCTGTTTCTTGGTCAAGTGGAGAAGTGAGCAGAACCATGAAAGCAATTTTGAAGTTGCAAGTTGATCAGCAAAAACAGTCAGTTCCAGCGAAGTTTGAATGGGTTACAGGATCACTTATCAAAGCAATCGAGAATGGGGAATGGGTGGTTCTGAAGAATGCAAATCTCTGTAGTCCCACGGTAATTTGTAAGCCAATTAAGTTATTTACTTCTAGAATTTGATGTCAATGTTTTCATCATCTTATTTTTGCTTTCTTTGATTTTTTAAGGTTCTTGATAGAATCAACTCATTGGTGGAATCTAGTGGATCGATTACAATAAATGAGCGTGGTATTGTTGATGGGGCCCCAATGGTTGTACATCCACATTCTAATTTTCGGATATTCCTTACAGTTAATCCATCATATGGTGAAGTGTCTCGTGCGATGCGAAATAGGGGAGTAGAAATTTTTATGATGCAGCCATACTGGTTAGTTGATGAAGAAAGTGACTTTAGCTGGACCAAGCAAGAACTGAGGGATGCAAAACGATTTCTGGTGTTATCTGGTGTCCCTTTTACTGAATTAGTTGATTCAATGGCCAAAGCCCATGTGCATACTAGAAATGAAGGTCTAAAACTCAACACGCAAGTCACGTACCTTGAACTGACACGTTGGGTTCAATTATTTCAACAGCTTCTTGTTAATGGCCATCAACCTTTTTGGAGCCTCCAAACCAGTTGGGAGCATACATATCTATCTTCATTTGGTGAGGCTGAGGGGCAGGATATCATCAATCATGCAAAAGTTAAGTACCTATCGAAAGCTACATTATCAAAATCGGAGTTTCACATGGAATTTCCTTTGTACATGGCCGGGGGATGGCCAGTTCCATTGAAGGTGAGGGATTTCACATGGTACTCTAGGGAAACTTCTATCAAACAGAATTGTTTGTACTTGGAGTACCTTGTGGCTCTGTGTGAATTGGGAGAATCATGGAGCAGGGGCAACCAGAGCCTAAGATTGTTTTCTACTGCCCATACTGAAACCAGCTTGATTGACACGGGGATGGTTTCTGAACTCATGTTTCCAAAGGCTTCAGAATGGAAGATTTCTAATCTTTTTGAGGACACAGAATTTGAATTGAAGTCAATGAAAAAGATGATATGTTTTGCTGCCAACTGGGCAATTGAGCAGGCAACTGTGTGTGATTATAAGCTTTATCTTCTCCGGTTAAGCTGGCTCGGTTCAAAATTTCAGTGTCTCAATCATTTTTTGACTTCTTTTTGTTGCTTCCTAGAGCAGGAAATTAATCATCCCATCTGGAAATGCATTTTTCACTGCCACCGTGAGCTTTTACTTCTTCTTGGTGTTGATGTGAACATGCAACCAATACCACTGCTTTCACTTGATTTGGTTAATTTTACTGCATCGCGCAACATGGCAAAGACTTATAGTAAGCTTCTCCATAATGCTATAGAATGCATAAGCCTTCTGAGGCTTTCTATTCGACAGTGGAATGTGCAAACCAGATACAGTTTTACTTATGAAACTCGACATTTCAAGCCAGTCTTGGATTCTCTGCAAGAGCTGGAGATGGAGATTTTGGATATACTTGTTGAATCTCCATCCTTTGATATGCTACTCAAACTCTATAACAATCTTCTGGAAGATCATTTAGTTTTCTGGGATGCTTTTACCTCATTGCATTTCGAATTTTTGCTGATTTCTTGGCGTTCTTTGGAAAATGACATTTCAAAGTTGTGTGAATTCTGTCCAAGAGCTGCTAGAAGTGTGTTGCTGGTAAGCTAAAAAATGATCTCAGGGTTTATCAACTTCTGCTCCCTCAAGCCTAAATAGTTTATGTTTTTGGTACAGATGGCAAGTCAAAATCTTGATGAAGTCTTCAATCAACGTCCAGACCTGCCCTTGATATGGATTTATGGTGGTCATCCAATTTTACCTTCTTCTGAAAAATTGTATTGTAAACAGCAAGAACTTTTGGAGCTATGTGAGACAATTTGGCCTACTAGGACAAGTCAATTTAAGCAGAGTATGACATCAGCGCACACTGGTTCCATCATTACTTTTGAGTTAGTGCATTGCTTCATTTATGTTCTCTTGAGCTAATTTCTGTTAAAATGTTTTCTGGCAGTTAATGATCATTTTATTGAGGTTGCTGCTTCTTTGAATCCTGAGCTTCGGTTTCTTGCCGTGCAAGGTAGAATCTACTCATTCATAAAGTTACCTGCTTGTTTGACTAGTTAATATATACTACACCACTGATTCACATACTGGTTGGGTTGAGTCGAATGTAATGCATCTTTTTAATAAAACACGAAGCCAGTATCTGTGGATTTGCACTGGAGTGTTGGTCAAATTGAAATCTAGTGCATGGTGCTAACTTGCAGTTCATATTTACTTGGTTGTTGTTTGGAAAGAAGAATATGGGATAGTGATGATCTTTTCTGAACTTTTATCCAAACCTGTGGCATATTCATATGAAAAACTAGAATATTAGCTTATGTGCTATAGCCTTGCCTGCTCTCAGTAGTGTGAAATTCTGAAGCTTCATTCATTTGTTTTAATCAAGTATAACTTTCTAAGTTCATTATCAGTCTCCCTATGAATCTTCTAACATGGTTTTCATTGTAGGAATTTGCATGTCATCATATATTATTAGTAACTGTGATGAAGATGCTGACCAAGTTGTACAGCAGCTGGAGGAGATGACTCAGGTTTATTCCCTGACATTTTTCTATAAATGATCTGTTTTCTTTATCTTTTCTGATACTGAAGTTGATGGTATTTTATTATCTCAGATGCTGTTGGAAAGATTTAGTCATGAAAAGCACAAATTGAATGCAAAGCTGCAATCTCATGATCATGCTATTTTTGAGGAGAATATAACTTCTTGTTGTGATTTCAACCTGGAATTATTGTCCACATGTTCTGGCTTCTTTAGCTGGCAAGAGACAGTGTCCATCGTTGTTCACACCAGTCTTTTCCTAGACATGGAGTTACTTCAAAAACTTTCTTCTATTGTTTTGGCAGATCCCAGAGGATCAAGGCAGGTAAGATCAATGGCTTAATTTCTCTGCTGCATTTTTTTCCTCCCTTGGTGGCTATCAACTTTATTTAGGAAATAATTTTATTTTTTCTCTTCTGTAAGGTAGCCAATAAATAACTTCAGAGGCAGCACTGCTCTTGTTTTCATTTAGTTGTTCTGGAAATTCCTTGAGCTTTCTGTTTTTTACATTAATATCATTTTGTCTGAAACACTGAGGGCTCTTTTGAACTGGGTAAATAACCTACGTGAGGTTTCATCTTGGATAAATGCATGCTGTGCTGGCCTACAATAGTTTCTGAAATTGGTATTGGCTTTTTTGACATCATCCTTGGATACTCTGTTGTGGAGCTTACATACGTTAAAGTTGGATATTATGTTGCTTTCTCTCTTCGGAATAAGATTTTAATAGTTAGATATGCATGTTTCATAGATAGCTGGCAAAGTTATAATATGCTTATTCCTTAAATTTTACTTCTTTTTGGTGATTCATTTACTTGTCTCTTGTTACTGTTAGGCATTGCGTGTTGTACTGAACATGCTGGAGTGTGCTTTGAAGTACCCCTTGGCCTTTTCAGCAAGGCCTCCTCAGAACTTTATTCCTCATCAAAAGATCTTGTGGGCACTTGATGCATGGACATCAGTTGATGCGGGTTAGTGGGATTTTATCTTTAGACATATTCCCATGCATTTTTTTCAATTAACTGAATTTAAGTTCTCTGTTATTTTTCAGCGAATGGAAAAATCACCAATGACATTCTTGAGATGTGGTCATACTGGCATTTATCTTTGTGGGACTACTGTCCTGATTTTGTGAAGGTATAGACAGTAGCAATTGATATTTTAATAGTGATTTAGGAGGAATCTTACACCGTGGGCTGCTCATTGGCTTGCAGAAATGGTCTCTCAATGATGTTCATGATTTTCCACATCCTGCTATGCTCATTCAACCTGTTGGAGCAGCATCTGTCATGCATATACTGTAAGAGACCTCATTTATATGATGATAAATAGTTGCAAAAGAATCCTTGCATATTGCCTTAATACAGGCTTTTGTACTGATTATACTTAAATATTTACTGTAGATTTGCTGGTAATTGTCTGAGGAGAATGTATTGTTACTTTGTCTTAGTCCAATGGGATAAATTTGTCTTATTCTGATGGGATAAATTTACAGTTTGGGTTTATGTTACAAGTTACAGATCTTTTGCCCTTAACATAATCAGATTGGAGAAAAAATAACATCAATTTGATTCTGAATTATCCCTTACTTCATTGCAAGTTAAATGATGTCTCTCTTGTTAAAACTAGGTTGGCAACATATGCCTCTTTCTTCAGAAACTAGTTCTAAAAGAGGCATTTGAATAAGTTGTGTTTGTCATATCAGATTGGAGAAATAATAACATCAATTTGATTCTGAACTATCCCTTACTTCATTGCAAGTTAAATGATGTCTCTCTTGTTAAAACTAGGTTGGCAACATATGCCCCTTTCTTCAGAAACTAGTTCTAACAGAGGCATTTGAATAAGTTGTGTTTGTCATATCAATTGTTTCCGTGTTTTGCTGTTGCATTCTCTTTTCTTTTTACTTATTCTTTTTTTATTAGCAGGCAAGCTACATGTCCTATAAAGGACTATTCTGTGCATGCTTTGAAACTGAAAGTTGCTTCATGCAATTTCTGGCGAAGTTCTTTACTGGGCACAAAGTCACCTAGTTGTCTCTTATTTCTTGCTCGTGGTCTTTTTGAACAGGTAGCTTAGTCGCGATTACTTGGATTTTTTCTATCATTGTTATATTGAGATTAATTTGTTATGTTGGATCCTTCCAGATTATGTATGTCCATGAAAGGGCGTTCAGTTATGATAAGTTTGCGGAAGTCAAGTCTATCTTATTGTCCTTCCAAAAATATGCAGCTACGGTAAGCCCTTTCTAGAATTTCTTCTTAAGCATAACGTGTTCTTATGGTGTGTTTGTGTGTGCGTTTGTGGTTTGAAGCTGTGATAGCCAAGTTGCTCATTAAGGTTTTGATGAGTGACTGAACAGCAGCTGATTGATTGCAAGTATAACAGAATAATTCCAATGTCGTCTTTTTATGGCAATCAGATAGATGACATGAGGCGCTTGAGCTCACTAATTGAGTCATCAAGCCATCAAGGATTAAGTGCCTCACTTCAGCATTTCATTGAGCCTGTGGTTAAAGATCTTTATCATCCCACCTCCTCCGCTGGTAATTAATGTCCCTGGTTTTTTTCACTAAGGATATATTTTCATCTGACCTGAACAGCATTTACTAATATTTTTCTTTTATTTTGCATTCTTTATCCTGGCAGAAGAGTTTCAATTGAACATTGGCTATGCTTGGTTACGAATTGGTGGCTTGCGTTTTCATTTGTTGCTTTCTTGTGATGATTTGGATCCTGCACTGAAATACTCTTGCAAGAATTCTCAACTGAAAGAAAAGATTTCATCCCTTGAACTTGAAGTCAAGGTAGATTGTACTCCACTCTTTCTAGATTCTTATTTAGTTAGAATTTAGATGCTTTTAATTCAACTTGAGGTTAATATATATTCCAGCTGAAAAAGATGTGCATCAAGTTTTTTGGATATTCTGTTCCAGCTACATAAATGTGCCACACCTATTTTCTATCCTTATGAAGTCATTTTATACTAACAGATTCCTGATATGTATTTATCCATGCATTTATTAATTCTGATGTTTTCTTTCTAGGTGCGACAAGAATGTAACTATCTGGCTGGATGGTCTTCCTCAAAGACAGCTGATGAAAAGAAAGCAGATGCGTTGCAAAAGCTTAAAGCTGAGCATAAGAGGCTGCAGCAGAAGGTCTAAATTTTCTCATTCCTAATATTTAATGGAATAGATATTGAGTTGAAAAATAATAATGTTCAATGTTCAATTTTTTGACCACTGTTAAATCAATAGAAAAATGCTTGCCATTAGATTGTCACTTGTTCTGTAACTCCGAAAAAATTGATCAGTTGAAAATGGGATAAATATTTTGCATTTTTGCAATTTAATACCAAACTTCAACATCCAACTCTTTTACCAGGAGCATTAAGTTTATTGGATCCTGTAGCAATAGTTTTTTAATTTGAAAAGATGTGCGCAAAAGATTTGCAAACCTTGTAAACTTCTGCATAATATTGGTTTTTTGTCGACCTTCTGCTGAATTTTATTTTCATATCTATTAATCTTGAGCCAAAAAATGTGTACTAGTATGAAGGACATGATGATTAGTCTAAATCATGCTAGGTCTTTTGTGGCTCCCCTTTTCTTTGACCTTCATTCTTTAGACCACAGAATCATCAAGATCACTTTTTGACAAGACATGCAGACCTGATTATACATTTTGAAGTATTTAATCTAATTTCCACTAATTTTTCATTCTTCTAAATCAGATTCTGCAATTGTTGGATTAGTGAAAATTTATTATTTCCATTGTTCAGTTTGCGCTTAATCAATTCGCTGTTACCTGATTTGTTTTGTTATCAGATGGTATTCCGTTCTGATCCTTCAAAATATAAAGCTCTAAGGAAAGAATGCAAGGAGTTCTATAAGTTGGTCATGGCAATTCTGAATCTTATAAATGACATTGAC
Source organism: Erythroxylum foetidum (assembly GCA_026546835.1). Classification (NCBI taxonomy): domain Eukaryota; kingdom Viridiplantae; phylum Streptophyta; class Magnoliopsida; order Malpighiales; family Erythroxylaceae; genus Erythroxylum; species Erythroxylum foetidum. The sequence goes on along the minus strand of JANZLF010000001.1, from coordinate 12,632,164 downwards.
GATATGGAGTTGCAACAGCTTACTGAACAAGCATACAACTGGCAGGTATGTGTTTATGGTGGCTGCAGCATACTCTGGAGATCTACCGCAGCATGTTTTTATATCATTTCACCTTTTAATTTTCAGGAAACTGCAACCTGTTTTATCCATAGACTGTCAGAAGAATATAAAGAATATATTGATGTTACTCAACCAGTTCAAGTTGCAGTGTATGAGATCAAATTAGGACTCTCCTTGCTTCTGACTGGTGCCTTGCTGAAAAAGTTTCTGAATCAGATTCAAGAACATAACTTGGATAAAGTCATGGTATCTCTCTCTCTTCTCCATTCCCAAAAGTTAAAAGAGGCGAATTTTATTTGATTAGACATGATCTGTTTGTTCTCATAGACTGACACAGAAATGTTACAGGAATCAATTTATTCATTCATGAGGTTTCCTGGAGGATTTGCCTTTGATACCGTATCTTCTGATAGTATGCATAGTTCTACTGATTTCTTGGAGTTGGAAACAAGTTTGCTAGAAAAGCTGGTTTCTGTATCAGATGTCAATTCTGAAAAGGTGGCAACATCTCTACATATATTATTTGGACTCTGACAGTTCCTTTAACTGCTCATCTTTATAACCCTCTGAACCATATTCTCCTTAGATTGCTCTATTTTATGTCCAAAACGTTTTGATAGAAACCCCTTAGGTTTCTAAGATATGCCGTTTGTAATTCAGATAATCTGAATGATTTGACAATGTATTAGGTATCCTCACTGCATCTGAAAACTGTGCTTCACTCGAATGTGCTTGCTCACATTGCACGATACATATCTGTTGTTCAGAGGATCGATTGTGCTTCCTTCAAGGTGATATGATTGATCTTTTTGATTTGTATTGACAGAGTTCAATTGTGCAGTATCCTCTTACTGATGCTCCTGTGTATATTTGAACCAGATGATGTGTAAAATATTTGGTGAATTTGCTAGCATGTGGATGGATATTAAAGCTAATAAAAAAAGCAAAGAAGGCCATGATGCTCAAGAATACAAATTTAGGCCCCGTGCATTTGAGATCAAGAGTGTTGTTGACGTTGATATATCTTCACTTGGTAATTTGTTTAACAATGATAGTTTCACAGAGTGGCAAGAGTTGCTTCATGAAGAAGAATCTTCAGCACAGGTGACGTTTCAAATCTCTCTCACACGTACTCTCTCTCTCTCTCTCTCTCCAAGTATAAGACTTTTTCTTCTTCTACTCAGATGGAAACCAGAGATGACTTTGAAAACTTAGGAGACTGGAATATTTTTGAGGAACCATGCCTGAATGACATGATCAACATGCATAACTGGTTATTTGGCTCTTTTAATCTTGTCCACCATGTAAGTTCTCTACATTTTCAAGTATTCATTTGAATAGAATAGAGTGTTGTGGTTCATTGATTCTATGTTGTAAAAGTGTGATGATTTGTCACCAATCAGTTTCCATGTACCGTCTCTCTTGTGCATCCATAGACAGAGGTAGATGGGGCCTAGTGGTGCACTGGCCCCCCAAGATTTTAAAAAATTAAATATTTGGGCCCTCCTATCTTAAATTCCCCTCAAAGTTTAAAAAAATTAAATATTTGGGCGCTCTTATCTTAAATTTCTAGCTCTGTCACTGTGTGCATCTTAACTGTTCTGAGAGTTTCAGAATGGGAAGTATACTGTGGAACTTTCAACAGTTTTGCATACACAATTGCACACATATGCAGATAGAAGTTGGAAATTGTATGTCCATTTACGATACTTTTCCTTGTTGTCTATGATTTTATTATGGACAGCCTCAAAAGTTCCTTATGTCCGATTCTGAGAGGTTGCTTTTGTTCACCAACTCATACACACTTGGTGGAGAAATGATTAAAGGTAATCAAAGGATGTAACCTTTTGATCCTAAAAATGTTCCGCTTTTCCTTTGAGGATACACAGATATCACTTCTCTTATTTATCCTCTTCCAGGTTTTAAAGGCCTGCATGCTTCGTCTTTGGATGCTAAACTTGTCCCAGAACATCTGTTCCGCCTCTGTTTGGAGTACAAACGCATTTTTGGTTTATCCAATGAGATAGCTTCAAAATACAATTTTTACAAGGTTCTTGGCTGATACTTTTTTTATCTGTATAGGGATGTAATTTTGTTTGTAATCTCCTTTTTTTGACTTATTTCCTTAAATTACATAGGATTCAAATGCTCCAGTAATGGCTAAAATGGTGAAGTTACTTGCTACTCTTCGACAACGAATTCTTGTCCTTCTCAACGAGTGGGAAGATCATCCTGGTCTTCAGAAAATCATGGATGCAATTGAAATGCTTTTGGCTATTCCTCTGGATACACCTCTAGCCAAGGTTGTAATTATAGCTAATTCTTTTAGTCTTTCTGGATCTTGTTTTATGAGCGGTTAACCATAAGGAAAGCATGAACTGAGGAGATGTTTGTTTCATTTGATGTTCAGTAATAATTTGACATATTAGATTAGCTAAAATTTGACGCTATCTTGGAATGCGGAATGGGGCTGTCTAAGATTATTATTTTTATGTGGACTATCGCATGTGCTACTCGACCTACACCTTCATTTTGGTCTAAAACAAGCGCATTGATCTCTCTGTCTAAGAATTATACATGTGCCTACTTTTTACAAGAGCGTTGGTGCTCTTTGTTTAAAGCTTCAATGTTGGCCATTGACGGTTGTTTATTTGATAAGGCTCTGTCTGGGTTGCAATTCCTACTTAATAGAGCCAGGGTACTACAGGAAGGTGTATCAAAATTCCCTCTATCAGGTGCATAACTTTGAATACACAATATTGATGGATAAAACATTTTTAATTTGTTTTTGAAATTTGATAAAACATTTTTAATTATTTTGTTATAGCCCTTGATATTTTTATTTTTTTACAGTTTCTTGTTACAATTATATTTTTCCACTTAATGACATGTAGAGCTCTTGAAGCCTGTTATTCCTCTGGTGTGCTCATGGCAAAAGATGGAATTTGACTCTTGGCCAGCGCTGCTCGATGAGGTTCATTATCAATATGAGATCAATGCTGCCAAGGCAAGTCAAATTTTGTGCACATGTGAATGTCTTTTGGTTGTAAAATAGACCGGATAGTTAGCAATTGGAGACATGTGTCTAATGGAAATGGCTTATGTGGAAGCTATCAAACAATACCTGGCTTTTTTCTCCTTCTAAAATATCCTAACAACGTGAATCCTTTCAGCGACAAAGTTCTCCTAAATATAGAGAGGAAACTCAATATTTGAATTGCTAAATGTAATCCTGCTCTGTAAAGCCCACCTTTAATAGTGGCTAATAAATACAATGCTTTCCTCTATTTCCTTGTTTCAATTGCTTATATCTGTTTGCTTTATTGCAGTTATGGTTTCCTCTATATTCAGTCTTGCATCACAGACATTCTACTGATCTTGCTTCATATGAGCAATCTACTGTTGAAAGGCACTCTCTGATCTCATGCAGTTTGAAATTTTAGTTTACCTTTTATTCAGGATTTTTTCCTTTTTTTCCTTATATCATTTTTAATTCTACTGCCTTTGCTGTTTCACACCTAATATAAGTGGATTTCACAGTTTAGAGGAGTTCATTCAAACTTCCAGCATCGGCGAATTGGGAAAACGCCTTCAGCTTCTTTTTGCTTTCCATGGTCAAATCAGTACAGGAAGATGCTTGGGAGTGGAAGCATTTACAAGGTAACATTGTACCTGTTCGTTCCTAGAAAAGCTTAGTCAATTTCATACATGGAAGACAGTGATCATCTCTATGCCTTTGCTGCTAGGTTAAGCAGCTTATCAGTGTACTAATCATAATTTAATCATGCAGCCCGTGGCAGGAGATAAATCTGAAAATTTTATACAACGCATTTGGATACTATGTGCAATTCTTGCCATTGTAAGGGCTCTGTGCAGTCGTGGTTTTGTTTTGAGAAAATTTAGGTAGCTTTTCTTCTTATCCTGCATTTGTACGTTGTTCAGAGTATCACAGCACATTGAAGTTAACAGAAGAAATATTGAGAAGGAATTGACTGAAATGTTGAAGCTATGCCGATGGGAAAGAACTGAGGCTTTCTTGTCTGTTGAAAACTCAAAAAGGACCCGTCAAAAGCTAAAGAAACTGATTGAAAAGTACACCGTAAGTAAATTTCATGTACACATTTTCTTTTTATTTTTCTTGGGCATGTATGCATTTTCTTTTTATTTTTCTTGGGATTAGTTTCTTTTTCGTTCTAGTTTGTGCAAAATAAAAGAAGGGGTTTGATTGAACTTTTGTTGTTTTTTATCAATCCTAGCATATTTTTACTAACTTCAGCATGTAAGCCGGCTTGTACAAGTGAATGTATGTTACCTTTTCTTGACTATAAATACCAGAATTATTAGCAAAGTGCTGTTTTGCTTTTATGCCTAGTAGATATGGAGCCGCATTTCAGCATCACTCAGATGTAGCTCATTGAATCAATGGGTCAAAGTTGATGTGTTTTACATTTCCGCAATAGCAATTTGGTTGGAGGTTTCTTTATGATTATGCCTTTTTTCCTTTCGTCTCCCTTAAAAAACTGTTGTTAGCCAGATATTTGGCAGCAACTTTGAACAAGAAAAATGGGAGATTGAAATAATTAGGTTGCTGCCTGATGTGAGCTTTTAACCCAAGGATACTTATTTTGTTTGCATACATTACGCAGGTTCTCCTGCAACAGCCTGTAATGCTTATTTTGAATCAGGAAGTGGAACGGAAAGGAACATGTATTCACTCTCTGAGACTGCTTAACAGCTCAGAGAAGAATGTTGCGTTATTTGAAACTGTTAACAGGTTAGATTGTTTGTCAACATGGTATTATTGCATAATAATTGATCGTGTAGTCTATTTTTAACTTGTCTTTAGTGCAGGTCTAAGTGGTTAGTTGATTGGAGTAGAAGAATGAAGCAAACTCAACTGAACTTGCATTCTGACAGGAACTTAGATTTGAGCTTTCTGGATAATGAAGGTTATCTTTTTCTTTGTTCTTAGTACATATCCCTCGTTTTTGAGATTTTATATTTGTTTCTATGTTATGAGCTTGATTATCAGAGCAGTCAGTGACTCACTATTTTGTGCAGAAGTTAGGACTGTTAGTCAGCTGTCCTTGGCTTGCCAATCTGCTTGCCTTTTACACGAGGAACGATGGGATGAGGTGTGTCAGATGCTGGACAGAATTTTTAGGACTACCATAGAATGTGACAAGCTTTGGAAAGATACCAAAACAAATATAGGAAAGAAGAGGGCCTTTGCTGAACTTCTAAAGCTATTAGAAAGCAGCGGGTTGCATAAGCACAAATTTGAAATTATGAAGGTAATAATAAATGTGACTTTTTGCGTCTGAGTTTTATGTTTTAAGAATAAGAATAAGCTCTTCTTGATTTTTATGCTTGCAAATAGATATGCAACAATTCCAAGTGGTTGTTTGTTCAACCATCCTATGATTCAGAGCATTTGTTACTGACACAAAGTAGATTACTTCATGGGGCATCTGATGTATCAACTACCAATGAATTTCAACGTTTGCCCAATGAAGAAGCAGATAGTATCTGGAAACAAGCTAATGAATTTTATTTTAAAAGCTTAGCCAGTGCAAAGCATTTGCAATTGGTTTGTCTGAAACCCCACGAAGATATCACGTATGAACAGGTAACTAATAGGCTAGATTTTCACCGTTTGTGGTCAGCAGTTGATTCTTAATTTTATCCTTTGACAGCTTTCAGCATTGTTGCTATATTCTTTTTCATTTTTGTTTGGATCTAATTGTCTATAAACTGCAGCCCCCCTTGTAAATAAGGTGCAATGTTAATATGGGGGTCAGTTGCATACTTTTTGAAGACCTAATTGTTAATTAAGGGAGTGTTTGACCTATCTGTGCTTTTTTATGTATAGGCTTGCAGGGCAATATCTTTTGTTAACCATCTCATAGATATACAACAAACTCAACGTGCTTCTGCTTATGCTTTTGCTGAGCATCTGAAATGTCTAAGGAAATGTGTAGCTGCTTTGGAAAATTCATATATGAGGTGTATTGGTAGTGATCAGAGCACAAGTATTGAGTGTTCTATTGCAAGGAATCAGAGCTACCTCTTTGAATGCTTGTGGAAACAGAAGGTTACTTACGTGTTAAATAGTTGTAGGTCATGCATTCCATTTCATCTGACACTAACTAAATACTTCTTTCACAGAAATTGTTTGATGGTTTAGCAGCCATGCTGTTTGAGGAAGCATTATTGCTTAAAACTGTGGAAAGCACCCATTTGACATCATGCCAAAATTTGAAGCTTGCAGCTGATCGTTTTCTTAAATTTGTTGAGAAATGTTCTCCAATCATACAAAAATCTAAGGTGCAAATTCTTTAGCTTAACCAGTTTGTATTTAAAAATGCCAATGTTGCATTTTTCTTATAAAATTTCTTGCACAGGACGCTTTGGATAACTATCTTCTAGACCATGTCGATGCCATATCTGCCAGTGTCTCCCATCCATATGTTATCTCAGTACAAATGGAACAGTTAATGCTCAAAAACTTCCAAGTCATTATGGACTTTGAGGAGCAGCTACTTGATTTCAGAAAGCAAGATTCTGATAGAAGCTTAGTCATAGACGTTCTGCTTGGTCATTTTGGTGATGCATTCATGAAGGTATTTTTCACTTTGCATCCAATGCTTATAATTGACAGTAATGAGTTATTTCTCACAAATGGATTATAATACAGAAAAGTAGGATCACAAGATCAAGTTCTGATCTATTTGACTGAAAAATCTATGTCCCAATCAGGAGACACTAAATCATTTGTCAATGATCTTCTTCTCCCGCACAGCAGAAACTTGGAACAATTGATATGAATTACCACATAACTTGCTCTAGGGATTGGACCGTCATCTTTGTTTTTTTTCTTCTTCCCATCTATCCCTTAAGGAATAAATGCAGGTCAACTATGTAAACCCAAGAGAACTAAATTACCCTTCTTTCTGATTTTTTATTGCTGAACATAGCATGCCAATCCCCACTTTTGTTAACCCGACATTACCAAATGGACAAATGATTTTGTTCTGTATTTTGTTTCAATCAGGCAAAAAAACTCTTATACTTGACTTTTTCTGCAGGCAAAGTTGTTAGCTCAACAATTCTCTTCAATGACTGAGGCAAAAAACAAGTTAGGGAAATCTTGTGAAGTATCACACTATGGCAACAACAATTATTCTTACCTTGCAGATGGTTTTAGCAAAGCCATCAAGAAAACATTTGAACTTATCAAGGATGCACTAAGATCAATGAGTAGTGAATGTACTCTTCCAGTTGACTCATCAACGAAATTCACCTCATGGGAGTATCAATTCAAATCATCTAGGGAAAATGTCAAAATAGAAGAATTATGCAAAAGTATACTTGAAACGATTTCTCTTGCCGTAAGTTCATTCAACATTTTCCTTATGTGTCCTTTGTTTCAGATGTCTATATGTCTGTTTGAGCGTAGTCTTGGGTGCTTCTTATTGTATTTTGATGTGTTTGCTCAGGACAAAATGGTAAACCAGTCAAGTGCTGATACTTCGCATGCCTCCTTCAGTGTTGGAACTTGTTTTGAATATCTTCATTCTGTTATAGACCTGATAATGCTTCTTTGTGAAGGTTTACTTCAACGTCTTTTAGAAATGCATAAAACAGTAAGTTGGGCATCATTCAACATGTTCATTAACTCTCCATTTAACCTATGTTTCATAGCTGCAAGTTCCAGAAATCATCTATTTATGTGGTTAATATGTGTATGTAGGTATCTGTAATGACACATGTGCTAGCCAGTGTTCTTTCTTCTTTGTTCTCCAATGGGTTTGGTATTCCTTCTGAAAGTCAGGCAGATGATGTCAGCCATGATGTATCTCGAGGAGCAACAGGAATTGGTATGGGGGAGGGTTCTGGACTGAATGATGTAAGTGATCAGATAACTGATGAGGATCAACTGATTGGGACTTCTGAGAAGGTACGCTGTGAACAGAGCTGACGTAGATTTGTTGTTATTATGTTACTTTCTTTTCATAGAACAAGTTATCATTGAATGATATTTCTAATTATTTCTTCAGCCAGGGGAAGAACAAAATGACTTGGATAAATTGCCTAGTAAGAATGACAAAGGAATTGAGATGGAACAGGATTTTGATGCTGATGCATTTAGTGTTAGTGAGGACTCGGCAGAGGAGAATGACGAAGACGATGGAACGGATAGTAAGGATGAGCAACTGGAATCTGCAATGGGTGAAACTGGAGCTGACAGTGAAGTTGTTAAGGAGAAACGTTGGGATAAGGAGCAAGATGAGAATCCTGATGATACAGGTGAGAAGTATGAATCTGGGACATCAGTGCATGATAGAGATGCAAGCAATAGAGAGGTTAGGGCTAAGGAGGATTCTGCTGCTACCAATTGTGATGAACCTGAGAAGCTTGATTCAGATGAACCTGACAAACCAACTGATGAGTTTGGAGATCAGGATGATGCTGGTGATGGAAAAGAGAGTGTAGATGGCATGAACCTGGATAAAGAGGAAGCTTCTGCTGATCCAACTGGAGTAAAGACTGATGAGTTGAATCTAGGTTCTGATGAGGACATGGATGTGGATGGAGACATGAATGAAAAAGAGGGATTAGATTCCCAGGAAGACCTAAGTCCCAAAGTGGATGATGAATCCACTGAGAATGTGAATCCTGATGAAGATAATACAGATAATTTTAATTCTATGGATGAGGCAGATACTGAAAGGGTGGATGGAACTTCAGAAACAAATGATGCAGGCAAGGAAGGGGAGGAAAATTCAGGAATGGATGCAACAGCGACAAGAGAAGATGAATTTGGACCAGGAATTTCAGACTTGATGAATGGGCATGGACATAAGGCAGATTCTGCAATTCAAGCATATGGCCAGTCCCAGGCATCTAATTCGGAAAAGATTGCCCCTGACACAGACACATCTAATGCTTATGAAGCTTATAATAACCTCGTTCTCCAGAGAAGCTTACCTTCTGATAATATGTCTGAAACGGACATATTGCTGACAAATCAATCAAACAATGGAAGTTTCACTGATCAACAGAAGGAACAGAGTTCTTCAGAAGAGTTTCGATGTCGTCAAGAGTCTCAAATGAACCCTTACAGGAACGTCGGGAATGCATTTGAAGAGTGGAAAGAGAGAGTTAAAGTATCTGTTGATCTTCCGGAAGGTAATAAAGAGTTAGGAATTGAGGAAGAGGACAAGAATGCTGATGAGTACGGATATGTTCCAGAGTTTGAGAAAGGAACAGCTCAGGCCTTGGGAGCTGCTTCTTCTGAGCAGATTGATGCCAATGTCAATGGCAAGACCCCAGATGAGGATATCCATGCGGATCAAAGAGATGATATTGCCACTATGGAGATTGAGAAACAAAATTCTGAAGATTGGCAACTAAAACATTGTACAGCAACCCTGAAAAATAATTCGGAGAAACAACTACAATTCTCAAATTTTGAGATGTCAACTGAAGCAAGATCTCCTGAAGTTGATGAGCCTGATGATTGTAATCCAACCCCAGGCAGTCTGTCTGAAAGCTTTGTTTCTGTTAGTAAATCATGTTTGGGTGAAGATATACATCAATTTAGCAAACTCTCTGTTAGTGACGAAAAGGAAAATGCCGAAGATGAAGAAGTTGTCTTTGATACAAGAGGTGACTCTTATATTCTTTGGAAAAGGTATGAGCTGCGGACAGCAAGATTGTCACAGGAGTTGGCTGAACAATTGCGTCTTGTTATGGAACCCACTTTGGCCAGCAAGCTTCAAGGGGATTATAAGACTGGCAAGCGAATCAACATGAAGAAGGTGAATCACATTTGACATGTTTTATCAATTCTGTAGGTGTTAGATTTGCTCTCATTTTGTTCTTTCTTCTGATTTTTCTCTGTCTGTATATGCATAGGTAATTCCCTATATAGCTAGCCACTACCGGAAAGATAAAATATGGCTGAGACGGACCCGACCTAACAAACGTGATTATCAAGTTATCATTGCTATTGATGATTCTCGTAGTATGTCTGAGAGTCGCTGCGGAGATGTTGCGGTTGAAGCCTTGATCACGGTTTGTCGTGCAATGTCTCAGCTGGAAATGGGGAACTTGGCTGTTGCAAGTTTTGGAAAGAAAGGAAACATAAGGTTGCTGCATGATTTTGATCAACCTTTTACAGGAGAGGCTGGGGTCAAGGTTGGTGTTCTGTCATTTATATTTTGATTTTTGTGTGAAGATGAAATTGTCTTTTTCTTTATTTGTTTACGAGCATAGGTTTTCATTGAAAAGTGAAACATTTATATCATCTGACGTTTGCTGTTGGGGTTTCCTTTGTGGGATGCAGATCATCTCCAATTTGACTTTCAGGCAAGATAACACAATTGTAGATGAACCTGTGGTTGATCTCTTGAAAAATCTGAACAAAATGCTGGATGCTGCCGTTTCTAGATCACGGCTTCCTTCTGGGCAGAATCCACTACAACAGCTTGTCTTGATTATTGCAGATGGTCGGTTTCACGAAAAGGTAATTATCTTTAACCATCTGTGAAAATTAGGATAAAAATCGTGGAATCCAGGACTGTCATCTCTCTTTGGTAATTGAGTGTGCAGATTTGAATTCCTTATTTTCTATTCAAAACTTGATTACTCTGTGTAGGAGAAGTTGAAGCGGTGTGTCAGGGATTTCTTAAGTCAGAAGCGCATGGTTGCCTTTCTACTACTTGATAGCCCCGACGAATCAATTATGAACCACATGGTATTTCTTATTGTTTATTCCTTGATGGACAAGGGTATTACTAGTCCTGATGTTCAAAGTAACTTTTCATGTAGTAGTCTTAATTCTTTTTTCACATTTTTCCTAAAATCACTAATGGACATGTTGGTCGTTTCATTAGAGATGATAATTAAACTTGAAGATGATATGTATGTGTTACATTTTCAATTTGCTTTCCGACTCATTTGTCAGAAACAAAAGAATTATCATCGGTTTGTAAAATTTGATGAAGTTTTATAACTGGAAGTAAACTTGTCTTTTTCATGGGAGTTCAATATCTATACATTTTCAACTAAATGGTATTCCAATATCTCTTTTCTGCTTACATGTTTGCATGGTTTTCAGGAGGCATCTTTTGTGGGTGAAGGTGAAAAAAGGGTACTTAAATTCACAAAATACCTTGATTCTTTTCCCTTCCCGTTTTATCTAGTCTTGAGGAATATTGAATCACTTCCAAGGACCCTTGCCGATCTTTTGAGACAGGTAACGAAAGTTTCCTACGTGCTGAAATTACTATATTGGACCATAATGAGTTACTTGCATCATGAGCTATCTAATTTGGCACTTTTTCTCTATGGTGGCAGTGGTTTGAATTAATGCAGCACTCAAAGGATTAATTGGTTCTTAGTGAAGACCTTCGCTTTCTTTCATCAACAAAAAGCTTAGCTGCATCATGAGGTCCAAGGAGACGAAGATTTAAGGTAGACAGAGAACTGAGACCGACCGCAATTGGTTTCAAATAATTGACTTGATTGTTTCTGTAGATAGAATAGCTGCTTTCAATCCCTGAAGTGAGGGTGGGAGCAGATTGCATGGCAACATTTTATAGACTAGAAGTGTATAATTTAGTAGTTTCCAATCTGACGACCTATTCAGAAATGCTTTTTTTTATTTGCTAAAATGCCAATTGAAGAGAGAGTGATAGAAACTGTATCTACTAGAAAGAGAATAGCTTATGACGCTTCCCAAAGGTTGGGTGGCCGGAAAAATCAACAGTTATTGCAACCTTGGCTTTTCAAGTTGCTGTTTGGGAAGGAGAAGCTGATGACAGTAGACAGTTTCTGTGAAAAAGGATATCAAAGTTGTATATTAGCTGTATACCGTTTTAGAAAAGTTAATTTCTTGGTGCTTCAAAGGTTGTGTAATTCTCTTTTCTTGGGGGAGTAATGAATTTGACGTGAGTAGTTATATCTCCTCCTCAAAGGTGAATGTAAATCCATTTTGTAGCTTTCATTGCAATTTCTAGCACCCTTCACTGCTGCCATGTACACTCATTGTTACGTATATTTGCATGTTTCTCCCAAAAATAAAAGAGAATCGGGAGGCTGTTCGACCAAACTTATTTTTTAAGGTTAAAGATGCAGGTCAAGTGTAAGAAACAAAGATAAAAGCTGGAACACATTGTAGTGTGATTATCCTAAGAAGGTAATTTATGAATCATCTTGTATCTATGCTCTTCAGGCTGAAAGGAAATGTACCAAAACAATATTAGGGAGAAGTTGTTCGCACATGTACATATATGATCAATAAGATGCCATCACATGTACACATTTGGGCAGTCAAACAGGACACTTACCTAGTCAAGAGGCTTATAAATGTTATGATCCACCTTCTAAGAAAACTTTTGTATATGTTGATATAACATTTGTCAAAGATGTATTCGTTATCATTCCCAATCTTATCTTACAAAAGTTTTGGTGAGATTATATGAACAAATGCCCGAACCAAAATATGTTATCTTGATCATGATTTTCCTACCTCCAGAGGAAAAGGTTCTTCCTTTTTTGGCCGGTAGTGGGCGGGGAGGGATTCGAACCCCTAGAAATTTTGGAAGATATGATAAAAGAAAACAACCTAGAAATTTTGTTTCACTTCTCTCTTTGACCATCTTTATCTCTACCATCATTCAGTTTTATGGCATAATCATTTAAGTAAAATAAGGAACCTAATCTTATTGAGTATATGATAAATGATAAATTTTATATAGATACTACTACTATTGATAAAAGGTGATTTGAGATGGTGTACTTAAGAAGGCTAAACCCAAAGCCACTCCAACAATCTGCGCCGAATCATTCACAAAAAAAATAAGGTCAGTGAGATATCTAAACTTATCTAATATGAACTTTCTAGTAAAACATAGACCCAACATGATGATAGTGAGTTACCTATCGCTTTAATAGACATGGGAATCATTTAAGAAGTCTAGGATTCAAAATTTTCAGACAGTTGACACATAGTTGACATGTACTTTAAAAACAATAGTATATGAAAGCAATTAGTCAGGACCTGGACAAAATAGGAAGTGAGTTGGAAGTTAAATAGTTACAGGATAAATGCATGAGGCTGTTAACACTACTTTCAACTAAGTCTCCAGTTGTCGAGAATTCAAAATTACCTTAACCATCAACACGAAATGATGTTGTTCATGCAAGTGAGATTCTATAACTATAGCCCAACATGCTCACTACGACTGAAGCAGTCAAAATACTGACAAAGATGGTAAACAAAGTTTTTGGCATTTCGGTAGAATTCTTCTTTTTTAGCAAGGCAAATCTCCAAAGGGCTCTATTGGCATCCTCCACCAAATGCAGTGGAAGTTGGCAAGTTTAGTCACCCCCAACTTCTTCTATGAATGAAAGATACACTCCTCCTTATAAAAGAGAAGATGTTCTTGCTACACCTATGCGCATTAATCCTAAAAATGGCAGACATGAGGTTAGGCCTCAAGCTCCTGGAAGACAAGGGTTTGGTTTTGAGGTTAAAGTTAACGAACCAAATTATAGTTTCGGGGGCAACCTTATATTTATAAATTGTAATCCTATTATTGCTCCTCCAAAACACCCTTATGGGAAATCTAAAATTTTTATGTTTTTTTTTTAAATACTGTAGCTAAGATCGTATGACTGACGTCAACATGACATCAACCACTGACGTGGATGGCCACATCAATGCGCTTGACGCAGGCCACGCGTACTCATCACACGCGAGCGCAGCCTTTGACATGTGCGTCACACGTTATCCACCCGCAGACGCGCTTCTACTGTACGACGCATTGGCACGATGCCACGTGGACGGTCCCCGTGTGCACAGCATGCACATGCTGTCCCACACGTGAAAGCGCAAGTCGCGAGTCACAAATTAGCGCGTTCGCTGCACACGCCGGCCGTACGTGGCTGCCTCCCGCTACAATGGCAGAGTCAGGTGCGTGTAGTCTTCCTTGACATTGGAGGTGATTTTCGTCCTCCTAAGACTCCATTTTTCCCTCTGTTCAGTCCGTTTTTAACATGTTTTTCGTAGCTAACCTTATGTATTCCACTTTTACGTAATTATATACGTTAAAAAAATTGAAAAATGAATCAAAAATTTAGAAAAATCATATAAAATGAAAAATAAAAAATCTTCATTTTCGGCAATTCGATCACGTAACTGCTCTAATACCACATATAATACGTAATATAGACCTTATTACATACCTCGGATTTACATGAAAGGATCCAAAAAGAAAGTAATGCGTAATATTTAGATTTTGGTTCCATCTCTAATTTTGATGCTGATTCTGAGCTCCGAATGATTACGAACCTCCTGGGACCCTCACGGAAAGTGCTCATCGAGACTCGAACTAGGTCTTTCTATAGTTTTTTCATTACGTAAGCTCCCTTAATAGGTCAGGGATTCCTTATGCTTACGATTGATATGAGTAACTATAGAAGACCTTAACTTTTATATAGCTTCCATATTGAGTTCCCCATCACAAGGCCGATATAGACCCGGTCTACACTAATTGGGATCCATTTTTTACCCAGACTTCAATCTATTAATTTAGATCATTTATTAGGCCACTTTATTATCTTTATCTGGATCAAATCATGTAACTTAACCGATAATTTATTTAAAAACCAAAAAATGCAATTAATAGTTGTCCAACTTTATAGGAATGGACAAAATTGTCATTAAGGACAAAAAATGTTTAACAAAGGGAGCAATGACTTTGAAATTGGGTAATCAAAATTGAAAATTTACTGGATAGAAGAAATGTACTGGAGCAACGAACTTTTAAAGTGGAGCACAACATTTGACGGGAAGGGTAACAGGTGATGGACCAAGGTAGAGGCAATCACAATAGGAGTTCCACATGGAGCAGAAAATTTACCAGAAAAAATCAATGACAATCATAGCTAGAAGTAAATGGGTTTCGAAGAAGAAAATGAATTAAATTTGATGATGTAAATTTAATAAAATAATTAATAATCAATCAGCATTCTACCCCCTTTTGCTACTTGGGAATACCTCTTACTTCTTCAAAACCTAAATATTATGGTTGCTTACCCTTTATTGAACGTATGAAGCTAATAGTGAATGTTTGATATAATAGATTCCTATCCTATGCTGCTAGGCTAACTCTTATTATCTCAGTATTGAGCAACTTATATTTATACTGGATGATATATATCGCTACCAAAGAAAACACTTAAGAAGGTGGATCTAATCATTAAAGCATTTCTCTAATTAGGTAGAACTAAACATTCCAAGAATGCTAAAGTTAAGTACAGTGAGGTGGTGATTTCAAAAAAGCATGGAGGCCTCAGGATCCTTTCTACTTCTACTATGCAAAAGGTCCTAATGTGCAAAAGATTATGAAGGTTGGACAATGATCACAATGCCCTCTGAGTGAAGTGGATTCATGAATATCGCATTAAAGGTGTTAATTTTTGTCAAGTTTCTTTTACTTACGAGTTTTTTTGGATTCTTATCTTGCTGATGAAATTGCGAACTTTTATTTATCCTTTTATTAAACACAAGATTAGAAATGAAGAAAACACCTGATTATGGTATGACAAGTGGCTAGACTTAATCCTATTATTCTTACTATGAGGCTACAACATTTAAGAAACAGACTTTTGCTTAATGTTAAGGTCTCTTCTTTGATCTTTAATGGTGAATGGTGAGGGAATAGTAAGGAATTGACACTTTGGCCTATTATCTCCCTTGCTTGAATAATGCACACATGAAGGGCTCCATCATAAGGACTGTTGATCCAAGTGGAATATTCTCTAATTACTCATGTCATAAGATCCTTGCAAGAGGGCTACATGAAATACCTTGGTTTTCTTTTTTATCGTCTAATTCTATACATCCCAAAGTTTCACTTATCTCATGGCTTGAGATTAAAAATAGACTCAAGACTAAGAGTTAATGGCACGGACATGTAGACTGAACTTGTTTGTTATGCAAAATAGCAATCGAGGATAAAGATCATCTTTTTTTTCCTATGTAGTTTCTTGAAAACAATCTGGAGCATGATCTTACACATGTTACCAGGTATTGATTACAATTGTACGTGGGAGCTTACTTTAACTTGAGCTATTAATATTGGTTCAGCCTGATTCTGACGAGATTGCATATTGCCGTTTGGATCCATCTTCCACCTGCGAATGGGTCACGAATTGTGGACTGGGCCTGAGTTTGACATTGCTGATAAGTTTGAGACTGATCCTTGAAAGATGGACCGATCGACCTACGGATAGTTATGACTGAGTTCGAGCCCAGCACGACCGATCCGACCGAATACTTTTGCAAAAAGGAGGCCTAATGCAATTCTCTATGAAGCTGTATTCATTTCTACCATCTACTTCTTTTGGAAAGAACGAAACCATAGGCAATTTTTCAACCTTGAAGATGATCCATATCAACTTGCAGATAAGATCATTAACTGGATTAGAGCGGACTTATTTGCAAAGAATCTACAGTTCTTTATCACCACGAACACTAGACTTCGATGGAATTTTTTAGTCCGGATAATTTGATTAATATCTAGCTCCCTCTTGTAATATACTAGTATGTAATATACTAGTATGTATAGTCATTATTTAGAACTCACTGCAATAACGTAATAATTTTATCTATAGAAAATTCATTTTCATTTTTTTTTAAAAAAAGTAATGAAAATCTAACGCGCAAGTTACATGAGCGATGTTAATCAGAAATTTAACCTCAAGTTATTTTTGTATCAAATTAAAATTTTAAATATTTTAATATCGTTTTTTAAAATTCAGACTATTATTGTAAAATTGAGCTAAGTTTTATTTTTTTTACTTTTTCAAACTTTTTATTGTAAAGTTTTGGTATTTTTGTTAATATTATATGAGCGACAGATGCATCTGATTGTAACCACTGAAGATGGCAGCCACTGCAACGACGGAGGGGGAGAGAAACCCAAAAAGGAGATTAACGTTCCCGCAAATATTGATTAGGAAATGTTTAGCAACTCCAAATTCTTTTTACACTATTCAAATGCATTTATGCTTTTAGGAGGATCATTAACAAGAATGGATTGAATGGATTGAAAGGATTGTGCAGAAGTCTTGGGATTGCAATTTTGAATAACACGCTTTCAGATGCGGTATGGTAGGCATCACAGTCGGTTACAAAATGGGTTGTTTGGAATGGAGTTGGATGCCACCAATCCAAGAAAAGCGGCGGCGGCGGTGGTGACGGTGTGCACTTGCAACTGAGAAGAAAAGTTCGGACCTTTGTCTCGAGTCCTGTTCACTTACAGAGTTGTTCAAACATATGTGGAATTGCTCAAAGATAATGTTGCTCCATGTCTTTTCATTCATCTTCTATGCCTCAGATGCCTGGCTTTTGTAGGTTAGTGGGATAATCACGTGTCTTAGGCCCTACCATGTCTGCCTTTGTATTTAGCATTCAAAGGTAACTTGAAAAGATCTTTAAATTTCCTGAGTGACATTGATTTCAGCAATGTGACATTATTACAAGTGGAAGTCAAAACCAAGTCCATTTTTTGTCCAAGCTTTAATGCCAGCGCTACAAAATAAGAGGCAATCTTGAAATGGAAACCAATGCCATACAGAAATGAACTGCATAATGTTGGATATTATCCATCCCTTGTTCAAGTATGATTGTAACACATTGATGGCGAGCTGAAGGAATATAGATCAAACAATGGTTGAAACTAAAAGCAATTATTATCAGTTAAATAGTTCCACATTTTGGTTTGCTGAAACTCTGTAGGAGAACAACCTGGAACTTTTTTAAGAGAATCGCCTGGACATTAAAAGCGACAGACAGCAGCTACCTAACCTTACGGATGAAAATTGTGTATCTCATCATGGCCTCCCAAGTCGAGAACCCCTCGCCTGGAGTTCAACTGCTTTCTCTTCTTTCATCCTATTCAAAATTTGACGGATCTTGGGATTGAAGAAGCGATCATGAACGTACTTCTTCTCCTCAGCTTGTATCTCCTTAATGGCACTAGGATATGGGTTGGGAGGAGGTCTTTTACCCTGAACACGAGCAATTTCTTTCAGTCGTGCATAAGCTTTCTTTTTTGCCTTCTTCTCTAGCCGATATTCCGACTACACATTGAAAATGTAAAAGCTAGAGTTAATTATAAACAAAAAAGTTTGAGAGACAGAGAAGGATAAAGTCTGCAGATAGTAATTCAAAAGTCCGCATCATACATCAGCAACAGCGATAGCTTCCTCCTCAGAAACTCCCTGCTCCTTTAACTCAAGCACTCGGAGGCCAAACATACGGGCTGGAGGGGGATCAAAAGCAGAAATTCTGCAGCAACATACATGGTAGTAATCTAATCTCAATCCATGGTTCAGCGGTTCTAAAACTGCTCCGTGGACTGTGTTTTAATTGCCACTGATTTTTCCACTTTGCCTCAGAACTTTCATAATCAGAACTAAAATTTTGAAGCGTAATAAACACTAAGAACTGTATATGACATGAAAAGTCACTTGACCAGATGGCAAGCAAAGAGTGCAAGCACTATCAGCATTCAAAGATCACAGTAATGATAGTGTACAAACACAACATAACATAAAGTGCAATAGTCACCCACAAAGTTGGGGATATATGCCTCAGTCAATTTTGCAAGCAAAATCACATTCAAATACCAAATTCAGTTTATCAAATTATAATTTTTTATAAAAAAAAACAACAAATTTATTGATAATTGAGCAATCGCTTCAAACTGGAAAAGTAAGCTACACTAGATATCAGGCATTCAGTTTTCTTCTTCAGAAGTTCTTCTCTCTTTCCATTTCAAAAGTTGGTCATGAGAAGAATTAGGAGATAGGCCTGCATTAAGCAGGTAGTTGTTGGCGATACATTAACATTATTTTCAAAGTCATGAACAAATGTAACGAGCACCAAAAATCCCCAAATGCCACTGGAAAATGTTAGACCCTGTCTCATAAATGAGGCAACAAATCATTCTAGCATCATGTATGCATGGGTTAGACGGCTTTCAACTAATTTCATAACTTACCAACAGAAAAAAAATTAGTTGCACTGCAGGGAATCAGAACATGATTAAATTTAAGAAAAGAAGTTTGTGAACACTCTCAAGGAATAACCAATAGTTTACTGGAGTATTACTTGATAACATCATGGTACTTGGATTCAGGGTGTTTGTGAAAGAACTTCTTTATGTAAGGATCCTCCGGGAGACTGATCCGTTTAATTTTGCCATCAGTACGAGGAAATGTTGCAGGTGGTGCCCTGGATGATGCAATTAAGTAAAATCATGAGGAAATGCAAATATCCATCTCTAAAATATCACTAACCTGACCTCAGCTTGATGGACCAAAGCATTAATGACCCGCACAAATTTCACTACCATCGAAAGAAGGGCCAAATTTTCATCTTTTTATGTGAACCCAGTTCTCAATACTCATGTAGTATTTCTGCAGCTTCAAGCTAGCAAATCCATTCAAAATCAAGAATACAAATCAAACTCCACACTTATCTCGTAGGATCCTCCCTCTCTCACCCTTCTGGCTGTATTTACATCGTTGAGAAAGCAACTTTCAACTACAATTACACCAAAGGAACAATCTTTTCTCATTCCAATCCATTCTCTTAGAACAATCTCAGAATTTCATGACTTTTCCGTTATTTCACAAATACTAAGCCCAATAATTGGATAAAACTATGTGTAGAACCTATACCCAGAAGGCAGAAGTAGAAAAAGATACAGAGTGACTCACTGTTCCATAGCTTTGAGCCAGATAGGCTCGGACTTAGCCAAGCCCTTCACGAGCTTTCTGGTTCTCGTGAGAAGATCTCCTCTCATGTACGACATGTCGGCTCTCCCTCTGCGTGTGCTCTTGGTTTTCTGGTGAATTAAATTCTAGTTAGTGATCTCAATCATTCACCGGGGTTAGGATTAGGGTTAAGGTTCGTTGGAGAAAGAAGATGACGGGAAAGGCAAAGCCGAAGAAGCACACGGCGAACGTAGACGCGGCGACGACAAACAGAGGAGGAGGGAAGGCCGGGCAGGCTGATCGGACCGGGCAGGAAAAGGGCGGGCACGCCAAGTTGGAGTGTCCCCACTGCAAAGCGACGGCGCCGGATAGCAAAACGATGCAGATCCACCACGAAGCGAGACACCCAAAGATTCCGTTTGAAGAGGACAAGCTCGTGAATCTCCACGCCTCTTATACCGCCGATACCTCCAAGCCTCGTCCTGGTGTGAGGGGAAGCTTTAAGAAGTGAAACCCAATTTCGACAATCCCACTACCGATACTGATTTTCCTTTTTAGATTGAAGTTATCAATGTACTATGCTTGGCAATGGCGCCAATGGAATGTCTTATACTATTAGCTTGTGATTATTATGATGATGAATTGAGCAATATCTGTTGTTTGGTCTCAAAGACTTCATCTTTGGTCTAACCTTGAAGACAATTACACAGTGTAGCTGAGATTAGGGATCGCAGACTGAGTCAACTCGGTCTAGATTAAATTTTAGGATAAAAGTAATTTATAATCGATATTAGCATATTTTAAATAATATTTAAAAAATTAGATTATTAAAATAAATTGAATTGAAAATTTAAATTAGTCAGAAAAATAATAAATAATATATTTTAATTAAAATAATTATTTTAATTTCACTTTAATCAAAATTTAAATTACTCGAATATGTCTAAAATCCTCGTCCACAGACAATTGCTTTCAACGACCCACATTCTTCTTCTTCTTCTTGTTCCTACCCATCTTCTTCTTCTTCTGCTTCTGCCTAATACTCCCACTCTCAGTCTCACACACTACACCACCAACCATGTCCACTCCTTCTCTTCTCTTCTCTTCCTCCTCTCTACACACAATACCCTAAACTCTCACGGTCACATCCCACCTCCACAAATGTCACACCAAGTCAAGTCTCCGATCACCCCGTCCTCCTTCTCTTCCACTTTCACCCCCAAAACTCTCCTCGCCTTACGAGTAACTAACTTTCCCTCCAAACCCCGCCAAACCACCCTGTGCTCTCTCTCCCCAGACCAACCTCGACCCACTAAGGCCCTGTCGCTGGTCTCACTTCTCCGAGCCATTCCAGACTGGGCCGACGGCATTAAAGAGCGTCGCATGCAACAGAAACGGGCTCTGTACGACCACGAAAAATGGGTCGAGCACAGAAGTTCTCTTCGACACGTTCGCCACCTGCTTTCGAGCCTGTCTTCTCGGGTGATTTTGTCTTTGATACCACCGGTGATTGTTTTCACTGCGGTGGCCGTGTTTATTGCTAGCTATAATACGGCTGTGGAGTTGCATTTGTTGCCTGGGTTTTTCCCTGTTTTGAGGGCTTCTTCTTTGCCTTACCAGTTAACAGCTCCTGCATTGGCTCTGTTGCTTGTGTTCCGTACGGAGGCGTCTTATTCGAGATTTGTGGAGGGAAAACAAGCTTGGACTAAGATCATTTCTGGGTCCAATGATTTTGCCAGGCAGGTTATTGCTGGGGTTGATGGCTCGAGGGAAAATGCTGCCATTAGAGATGCGCTTTTGCAGTATATTGTGGCCTTCCCTATCGCACTCAAGGTCAGTTTTTTGAAGGTTGTGGTGATTTCATAGGATATGAAAGTAAAGGAAAAGCATACCTTGTAGTTTCTCTAACTATTTTGAAGAACTGGAATTGCTGAATCGAGTTCATGATGTGAAATTTTCATTTGCAGTGTCATTTGATTTATGGGTCAGATGTACGCCAAGACCTACGAAACTTGCTTGATGTGGATGATCTAGCGGTTGTACTTCATTCTAGGCATCCACCTCGTTGCATTATTCAGTTTATATCTCAAAGCCTTCGGTTCCTCAACTTAGAGGAATCAAAGAGAACTATGCTGGTATATCTCTTTCTAAGTTCTCTAAATGATTAATCAATAGACTTTTTATGTTTTGTTTTGATTCCTGTAAATTGATTCTACCACTTCAATTGATGAGTTTGGATTTTTGGGGTTCTCTACAAGAATATGTCGATAGCTTCTTCAATTGTTTGGTCATTTGGTTTTCTCAAAGTCTATATTAATCTCATGCTATAAAGTTGCACAAAGAGTCATCAATCATATAGTACTCTGGTCCATAATTTGAAGAACATTGTAACGATGCAGGAATCGAAAATATCATGTTTTGATGAAGGAATCGGTGTCTGTGAACAACTCATGGGTATTCCGATACCTCTTTCATACACTCGCTTGACATCAAGATTTCTGGTCCTCTGGCATCTCACTCTTCCTATTATACTTTGGGAGGACTGTCACTGGATTATGGTCCCTGCTACTTTTATCAGCGCTGCTTCCTTATTTTGCATTGAAGAAGTATGCATCTCTATCTGTCTATAGTGCAAATTGCCCACTTTTGCAGTTCTATAAAATTAACCTACACTAATCCAATTTTATGCCCATATGAGCAAGCACTGGATCTTCCCCTTTCAATTCGAACAACTTAGCTTCATAGGTTATATCGAAAACTGAACTTGTATTAGTTTGATTTTCGGCAGGACATACCATTGATCTTGATGCCACCATTAGACATAATTAGCACTTATGAACTGACCTGGGATGAAGTAGGAGGGAGAAATTATGAGCTTTTATTATGATCTTTAGCATTCTTGTCCCTGACAATTTCAATGGACATGTCTAACGCTTTGCCCTCTTCCTTCATTCCTATAACATTTGAATGAAACATGTAAAAGCTGATAATTTGTATCCATAGGTCTAGATCTTCCCCTTTCAATTTGAACAAGTTAGCTTCGTAGGTTATATCGAAAACTGAACTTGTATTAGTTTGATTTTTCGGCAGAAGCACATACCATTGATCTTGATGCCACCATTAGACATAATTAGCACTTATGAAGTAGGAGGGAGAAATTATGAGCTTTTATTATGATCTTTAGCATTCTTGTCACTGACAATTTCACTGGACATGTCTAATGCCTTGCCCTCTTCCTTCATTCCTATAACATTTGGATGAAACATGTAAAAGCTGATACTCAATTTGTATCCGTAGGTTGGTGTTCTTATTGAGGAACCCTTCTCAATGTTAGCCCTTGACGAGTTTTGCAGTCTGGTTAAGAGTAACATCCAGGAAGCAGTTCAGAGTGAGAAAGTCATTCAAGAGCAGCTTATGATGAAAAGAAAGGATCATTCTTGTCACCATTCAAATGGTTGGCCCAATTCCTAAGCAGACATGAGCCTTGCTTTGAATTATCTTCACAAACTTGTGACACCTCTCAAATTCTGCAGAGCTTCCAGTCTCCCTTATCTTTGGAAGACACCAAAAAGGACATTTAGATACCCTCCTCACTATCACTAACATACACTAAAAAAATACTACCTAGCAGAGAAGTTGAGCTTTGGTATTTGAATAGAAATACCCGTGGGACTTGTTTTCGCTTTTTGATGTCATATATATGGTTTATGATGTCATGGATATATGTAGAGCTCTTGTAGTCTAAATAGAGAACTTCTTTGTATATAATATATATACCTTAAAAAATAATAGTACTTTTGTAATTAAAGGTCTCCAAAGATCATCTACATGATTATTAAGTATTATATTGTTCCTGCAATCTAGTTCAGCATATTTCATTTCCATTTATTTCTTGTTTTCTCACTTCTAAATATAAAAAATCTGTTTCTTAAAACAAACTAGAGAAATTTCTCAAAATTTATGAAATTTTATTAAATAAAAAGATAGGAATTTGTTAAAATTACAAAGAGTACTGGATAAAATCGTATAAATAGTACCAAATGGTATCCCATGGATACACTAATTTTATCTCCATCTCTACATTGACAACCAGAGCTTCAATAAGCTTCAGCAAGTAACATTACTGAACATATCCCTCCAAAACAATGCTCTTACCTGAGGCCTTGGATTGGAGATTACTAACTTGTAGTCTCTTCCTAACACTGTTTAAAAGCTTGAGAGAATTGCCACCGCCCTCAATGTCACCCCACAATGGCAACACTTCCACTACAATCTTCTGTAGCATATTCTGCTCAATTCCCTCCTTCACAAGGTCTTCCAGCTCATCAAAATTTCCCCTTAAATCTAGCAACACACTGCATAGTCCCCTGCGCTTACAGAATTCCAAAATCGCATCTAAATTTATATGATCTAACACCACAGTTTCAATCCCTTTTTGGGTTGTTTCTTGTTCTACAGATGTATCCTTGTCAGTGAAAAATATCACTTTTGAAGCTACTTCGTTGGAAGGAATTGAAACTGGAACTGGAGGACAAGAATTTTTAGCTATTATGATCCTGATGGGCTGATTGGCACCAGGTTCTTGAGATGTAGGAAGTGCAAGGTTACCAGTTAATGAGGACGAAACTATAACTGCATCATATTCCTGTAAAAATTGTGAGTAGTATCCACCATTCTCTGTAACACCTTCGCCAAGTTGATTCAATAACTGGCCATTCATTGAAATGGAGTACCTGCAAATTTAAGGCAGGCCAGAGTTAGAAATGGTCGACAAAACATAAGATCTTAAATGAGTATATAAATCACGGCTAGCCATGTATTATCCGAACAATACAATGAAGGTTTTGACTGAATTTGCTTCCTAACCTTAAATAATTATCATGGATAATTACCTAAGAGTAAGGTAAGGCTTGCCTGTCAGCATTACATGAATAAAGGCCTCGTTGAGCTTTCTGCACATCTCTTCTTCCACACCTACCACGACGTCAATTCCTGCACCTCTAAGTCTATCCAATCCTTTTGAAGCAACAAGTGGGTTCGGATCAACCATTCCAACGACCACTTTCTTTACTTTAGCTTTGATCAGAGCTTCAGTGCAAGGGGGAGTTCTTCCATAGTGATTACAGGGCTCTAGGCTCACGTAAGCCGTTGCATTCTCTGCCAAATCCCCAGCATCTCTGAGAGCAAAAACCTGAAGGCAGTTTCCAATAACTGTTTTCTTACATACAAGGGCTTAAAACATCAAACTATACCAAAGTTATCAATTCCATCAAAATTAGCATCTACATAGTTGAGATTTCAGTACTGTTCCCTTCATCCATAAACATGTTCAACATTGGCTTTAACATAAACAGTATAGAAATTCAGGGCCCTCTTAAAATTAATTCATTCTTCTCAAGAACTAAGTTTAAATAGCGTATACAGTCATGCAAAACAGAGAAAATTGAAAAGTTACCTCAGCGTGAGGCTGTCCAGCTTTAGGGTGGAAGCCTTGACCAACAATTTTGCCATCCTTGACAATAACACAGCCCACCATAGGATTAGGACTGGTAAACCCAATCGCCTTCCTTGCAAGTTCCACGCATCTTTTTATGTAAAAGTTATCATCTTTATCATTACCATCTTCAACACTGACTCTAGAATTGACCATGACCAGTCTCCTGCATTTCCCGAAATTAGTTGGCACACGGGTCTTCTTCTCCGTCGAATTCAAAAACCCAGAAAACAAGTCAGCTTTAAGCACCGTCTTGGATGAGTAATCCCGCGGTGAAAAAAGATTGGAAATAGAAGGGAAATGCGAAAACTTGAGTGAGTTGGGATTGACACTTGACAGTATGAAGGGCTCTAAAATTTGCATTTTTGGAGATCCCGCAATAACATCAAAGAAAGTGAGACTTGCACTGTAAAAGAACACCAAGAGAGCTTACCCTCGATGTGGATCAGTGTAGAGAAAGCGCTAAGATGTAGAGTTCATTCATATATTTCATCTCCTGTAGTCCCAGGCTAACAAAAAGAAAGTAGGAAAAAGAAAAACAAATGTCTGAGCCCGGGTTCGAACCGGGGACCTCTAGTGTGTGAGACTAGCGTGATAACCGACTACACCACCCAGACAAGCTCCGCATTTTGGAAAATATTAAAATAATTTAAAACCTAAAGTAACCACTTTTTATCAAAAATTTAGCTAGATTTGAAAACGTTGAATTTATCTATTTACTTTAATAGATTAAATTTCAAATTTAATAAATAAATTAGATATAAGTTTTAAAAATTACATTTAATAAAAATAAGGGTCAATTTTAAGTTTTATAAAAATTTTAAGACAAACCTTGTCCAATATTATAAATAATTTAATTTATAATTGTCCTCTTGTTTTAAATTAATTATTATATTACATTATATTATTAAATTTGATCAAATATATGAATTTTATTCGTTCATTAACGTGAGTCGTTTGAAAACAATTTCTATACTAATTAAGAGTAAGGCTATATACTACTAGATTTTCTAAAACTATACATCTCAACAAGATTTCTATTGAGTGTTATTATTATTTATATGAATTTATAATTATTTATCTAATTTAATTTTGCTATAAAATTCAATAAACATTAAAAATTGTATGTTTATCTTCATCTTTATATATTTATTTAACTTAAATAAATTATTTATGCTTTGAATAACCATCAAAAAATTTAAAGATACATTAACTTAGGCTTAAACTTACAATTCTATAATAAGTCGAATTTATATTTGAAAATAAAATTCATTTTTAGGCCAAATTACGTATGAACTTAAATTTTTGTAGAAGTCTATACTGAACTTTAGTTAATCAACCAATGCACAGTCAAAACAAGGAGAGGAAAGAGTCCAAGCAAGAAAATAGGTAAAGACTGAAGTGAAACGGGTCTCAGACATTACAGGAACTATACATACGCCTAGAACGTGGGAACTACATACATTGTATGTGTACTTGGCAGTTTAGTTTAATTGGATTACAAATCATTACAAGATGAGACAGCGACAGCAGACAGCTAGAGTTTTATCCTGTAACAGGTCTTCTTGAACATTCTCTAACTGTAATATTATCTCTTCAAAGGTAGGCCTGCACTCAGGGTTCTTGTGCCAGCACTCTCTGAGAAGCCTAAGATTAAGTGAGCAAAACACAGTTATGAACTTATGATGACAAGCAGTTTAGGTAGTAACAAATACAAGGAATCAAAAAACTCACATCTTGACTGGTTCGGGGCACCCTAGTGATGATAATGATGGTCGATAATCCTCATATGCCCGCTTGTCTGCAACTTTCTCTGGAAGTTCTCCCCTATTTGATGGTCTACCTTGGAGCATCTGTAAGAAGGAACAAGTAAGCTAAACGAGACAATCAGACTTCATTAGCGCAAAGATTTGGGTTTCATAGAAATCCAAAGCAAGTTTGGCAACCTCATGTACTATAAGAGCAAAGGAGAACACATCCACACTCTTCCCATACGATTCTCGACGGTACACCTCAGGCGCCATGTATCTATCTGGTAAATGTCATTACAGTAAGAGAGGTTATCTTTTACTTTTGAGTTTTGATAGGGGAGAAGGAGAAGATCTTTACATGAACCGGTTCCTCCAGTCATTTTGTAACCTTGGAGATCCTTTTCCTGAGCAATTTTGCTTAAGCCAAAGTCTGTGACCTTGAGGTGTCCTGACTCGTCTAGTAACACATTCCTGCGAAGATCAACAAATGAAGATTGGGATATACTATTTTTCAACTACATTTTACCAAATGTCAGGGCATTAAGATATGGTTAATGCACAGTGTCATTTTAAATAAAACGATATTATGTTTTATTTTTTAATTTGAAAAAGAAATTTAATGTTTCGGTCTCTACAAAACTTCAGTCCAACTCATTACCAAACTTAAGAATTGAATTAGACACATACTATTTCTCTTTTATTCAAGTAAATGCCCATTTTATTAAAATGGAAAGTAATGGAACAGAGAAGATGAGAAAAATACAGGAAATAAAATAAAGGTTACAAAATTTCTATCAACCGGTCGTTTTTTATTGGTCATAAAGTATACATATCTAGAGTCTCTTATACATATTTCTCTCATTTTCTTTTTGTTTTTCTTTCCACTTGTCTTTCCACTTGACAGGATTCGTTGGATCTGAAGGCCTCTGCTGAAAGCGTGGTTGAAGAGAAGTCTGGTTTAGAACTTGGAGATAATAGGAACCAGGCCGAAACAGCCATTTGTGCAAAGATGACCCGACCCGTCATGTTCTCAGAGAAGTCTGGTTTGGAACTTGGAGATAATAGGAACCAGGCCAAAACAACCATTTGTGCAAAGATAACCCGACCCGTCATGTTCTCGTACGCTCTGGCTAGAGCTTTCACAGAACCACATTTTCATACCTTTTACTATCGATCTGCAAGCTTGTGCTATCTGATGATAATAACACCATACATGCATGTGTTATGTTACCAACTGAAGAACTAAGTCGCTATTATAACAACATACAAACCCAGTGGATTGCATTGTCAATTAAGATATTGCTTGCAGGTAGGAACATATATTATATATTTACGATGATGCTCCTGCTTCTTCCAAAATCGCTTTCCTTGGTAGCCTTTAGGTAACAAAACCACAAATCCTGATGGGTTAAAGATAAAGGAGCAAACAACCAAGAAACCACCAACAACCACATCGAGAATCTGAGAAGACTGAACAGCCCTCTGCGCCTCCGCTGCTAAAGCTGAGCCTTCAAGCACCGAGGCCCAGGAAAGAAACCTGTTTGTTTGAGCAACTACATGACGAGACCAATATAAGGCGGAATGAAGCAGATGGATCAAAAGATAGAAACTCGTCCAACAGAGGAATGGGATCGAATCAGTGGTCTTGATGTTATAAATCAACTAAAAATGTTATGAAATATTATAAAATTGAAAATTTACACAAAGCATTATACTCACTAATTGAATATATTGAACCTGAAAATGCCAATACTGTGCATTAACCGATGGCCCAAGTATTTATTGTTACATAAGAACAAGAAGATTGATGCTCTGATCTCACATGCTTCGGCTGACCATTGAGACCTGAAAACCCATACTTTGCTTACAGTTACTCTATCAAGGAATTCATCCATAAGAAATCAAGGAATAAGCCGTAAGCTTAAAAAGATTTATCATTTTGGGATGGGGCACAATTACTTATCAAACTGGGGCAAAGTAGCATTCATTCATTCATTCAGCGATTCATCAATTCTTGAATTTCTAAAAGCCCCACTTATAACGTCAACACAACATCACAAACTTCACTTATGACAGACAAAGACAAAATCATAAGATTTGAAAACAAAGGGAGGTAAGTGATGAAGAAATTTTCTTATTTCATCATACACTAAACTGTACATGACTTGGGACTTTATACTAACACTAGAAAAGAAACTATTGGTTGCTTTTGTGCTGTGCGGCAGTAGGAAGGACAGCAGATGAGAAGGAGAGCTGTGGGAGGCCTGAGGAGGCGGCTGCTTCAGGACTGTACAGTGCGTGGAATGCAAGAGGTGGCTGAGTGCAGCAGATCACGTGGTCTATGTCTGCTGCTGTGTATGGGTTTGTGTGAGTGGGCCGGGTCATGGACCATCCATGACCCATGCATTTTGGTTTAGAATTAGGGTTAACATGTATCATTTTCTCTTTTTGTTAACAAGATTAACAGCTATTCTTAGCTAATACCACTGCTACACAGTCCAACTTTTGGGTTTATTAATTGCATTTTACTTCTCAAAAAAAAGGTACTGAGGAGACAAAAGAAAATGCAATAAAGAACTTACAATGGTGAAAGCCATGAGAACTCTCCCAGTTTCTTCACGGGCATATTTTAATGATGAAAAAGCACCGCCTTGGTGTTTGAAGTTCAACGCCGCCATTCTTATCTGCCGCAACATCATCATCAACGCTAGGCTCAACAATCACAACATCCCTCAAATTGTTCGATGTACCTTTCTTCTTCTGGCTTTGCTCTGTTAGAAGCATATCCCACGCTCTTCTTCTTTTCTTCTTCTTCCTCGTCTTCTTCTTCGTCTTCTCCGTCTTCTTTTTCTTCTGCTGACATGGATGGAGATTGAAACACAAGTAAAGATAATAACTAAATTTAGTAGTTAAAACTTTATAAGTGAAATATATATGATTTTAAAATTATACTTTGATTTTATATTTATTAAAAGAACATAATTTTTAAATTAAAAGAAATAGTCAATATATTAAAAAAAAATACAGTTAAGTTAAATAAGAGGGAGTAAATAAAGAATAAGAACGTACCTTGTTCAGCTTGAGGGAAGCAGAGATTAGGTATGTGAGAAAGTTTGTCTTTTTGGATTGATTGAAGAGCAAGACAGTCGAATACATGTAAGTATTGGAGTTGGGGGGTGATGGTCGGTGATAGTAAACAATATGGTAATGTCTTCAACTTTGGGCAGTACAAGATAGAGAGATAACTAAGGCATGGCATAACTGTAATTGTATTATTAAAACTCTCCATCAACCACCCATCAATATCATCCCACTCTTCCCATTCCGAAAATTCCTCAAACCAAAGTGTCTTCAATTTTGGAAATGATAAGAAAGATGTTGCCGTTTCTTTTCCTTTTTCTATTCCCAAAAATTCAACACCCACTCTTTTCACTCTCATATTTCTTAAGTATAGCTTTTCAAGACTTGACAACTTTCCCAATGGAGGCAATTCCTCACAATTTCGACAGTTAGCAATCCTAAGCGCCCTCAGTAGATTCAGCTTCATCACCCAACTTGGGAACAACGTCTTGCCTCCATACTCTTCTATTCTTAATGTTTCCAAATCCGAAGGCGGCTCTAAAGCTTCAAGTAACTCTTCCTCATCTTCTTGCACATGATCTCCATCAAAAACCAATTTCAAACCAGTGACGTTTTTTTTCTTCATAAGTTGTGCTTTTCTTGCCTCTTCTATGTTTCTCACATTCCCCAACCCTTTTATCACCAAATCTTTTCTAAGATTATTCAACTTCTCCATTTCAACAATACAAGATGTTTTATTCTCATACACACCTACAATGAAATCTCGCAACTCTTTGAGATGCAAGAGATTTCCAAATCCTTTGGGAAGATAATTTATCTTCCTACAATACCTAATATCTAAGAACATCAAATTAATTAGTTTTCCAATCTCTTGAGGTAATTCTATCGGACAATATATGAAATTTAACGTCTGCAAATTGTAACACTCACATAAGGTCTTCGGTAACTTCTCTAGATTTTCATTCCTAGACAAGTCAAGCCACCTGAGATGAACTAATCTATTTATCGAAGACGGAACTTCTTTGATGCCACAATCGCTAAGATTTAAAGTCCTTAGACATGTCAAACGATCAAATATATTCTTAACTGCATCAACAGCCAATGATGATCCATACCCAAGGAATTGAATCATCAAACTGCGTAATTTGTTGAGATCATAAATAAATTCAGGAAATGAAGCATCTTTTTCTATCACCAAAGTTAAATGACGAGCATTTGCATTTGAGCTTAAAGAGTTTTCACTAAACTCCGTACCATTTGAGACTTCTATCATCAAGCACTCATCTTTTGCAAATGTTTGGGCTAAATCACTCACCATGTCATGCAATATAATCAAATCAGGACGAGAGACACCTGATACAAGAAGCAAAGAACGTGCAATCAAATTATTAAAATAAGTCTCACCAACTATCTCCAAATATTCTTCTTCTTTTTCTCTTAAATAGCCTTGAGCCATCCACATTTCAATCAATCTTTTCTTTTCAATCATAGAATCTTTAGGAAAAATTGCACAATATTTAAAATATTGCTTTAATGACAATGGCAAATCATAATAACTAAGCTTTAGAGGATCTAAGTCATCACTACCTTTCCATTCCTTTTTTTTCAAGACTCTCAACCATTCTTTTTCAGATTTTTTAAAGCGCAAAAGTCCTCCTACGGTATTAGCAACAAGAGGCAATCCCTTGCATTTCTCGGCAATTCTCTTACCAATGCTTTCCAACCTTTGACCATCACCTTGAACAAGAGTAACTTGACTAATTATTGACCAACATTCCTCCGAAGTCAAAAATTCTACTTTGTGCATACTCTCAGGATTACACCCCATCACTATAGCAACCCTTTCATTACGAGTCGTTACTAAAATTGTACTTCCTAGTAAACCACATGAAAGAGATTGCTCCAATTCCTCCCATTTAGTGCGACTCTCATTCCACACGTCATCTAAAACAAGCAAGAACATTTTCTGGTTGAGAATTGCCCTTATTTCCCTTACCACGTTATTTAATTCTTTGAGATCACGTGTACTAGAAGAACTATCAAGAGATTCCAAAATTGATTTTGCAATCCGCATTTCATCAAAAGGCTCTGAAACACACACCCATATCTTCTTCTCAAAATGGGATTGGATTTCACTATCGTGAAAAATTAATTTTGCTAATGTGGTTTTCCCAATTCCTCCCAACCCAACAAGAGGGATGATATGGGGATTAGATATGGCGTCAAGTATCATGCTTTTGACCTGATCTTTTTCTACATCTCTGCCTTTTACCTTTTGTGTTTCCACGAAAGACGTAGTCACGTGTCTCTCGATATGCTTATCAGATCTGTTTGTTGAACTAAGTTGAAGCCGAACTTTATCGGTTGCAATGTCATCTAGCATTTGATGGATTTCTTTTATTCTGCGACCGAGAACATGACGAAGACCAACATCGCGCAAATTAAAGCAGTTGCAGCGAAAAATAGAGAGTACCTTGTGCTTGAGAGTAATGGGATCGGAAGAGTGGGGTTGAAGTTGGCGTTGTGATGTCTGAATCCAGGTCTTCCACTCATCAATCACGTCGTCCATGTCATATGAAACAG
>JANZLF010000001.1:12575260-12589295 GCA_026546835.1 Erythroxylum foetidum | reverse complement strand
CGGCCGAAAGAGAGTCGCCAGACACGGAGAGAGACACCGGCGAGGAGAGGAGGCGTGCGACGTGGGAGAGAGGAGGCCGAAGAGTCGGGACTCGGGGGACGGCGGCGATGAGACGACGGTGAGAGGGACGAGCGGCGGCGAGGAGAAGAAGCAGAAGCCGAAGAAGAGAGAAGAACTGAGAAGACTGAGATTCCAGAAGGGTCGGGGGCTGGGGTAGTTTCTTTTAGGTTAAATTTTTCTTTTTTGCAATGTGGTCCCTGGAGATTTCGGTATTTTCCGAAATGGTCCAGAAAATACCGGATTTGCCGGTACCGGCCGAAATTTTTGCCCGGTACATCCGTCGCCATACCAGTACCATTTTCGGGCCGGTATGGTACGTACCGACTGGTACAGCACGGTACCTATAACACTGCTACCAGCACTAATATTCATGATGACCAACACTGGGTAAACACGAGGGGCAGAGATGGGGGAGGATATGTCAACAAATGACTATTAGCGGCCCATCGTTGTCACTGGCTCACTGCGTCACAACTCACGACAGTCACATGAAGGAAATAAACTTTTAATTAATATTGCTCACACACATAAGAGTTTATTAACAATTGAAGTTTTTAATCTCGCTGTGAACTATTCTCGTTATAATGGTTTCAAGTTTCTCATGCTCATCGCTTGCAAAATGTTCTCAGCACTCTGTCATAGTTGTTCTATAAAAGATTCACTTGAGGGCATGATCCACCTTTTACCAACACTTATTATTACAAACAAGACTACTACATGTTTTCACCACATGATAATAAAATCTCCCATCTCAAACTTTTGAACTATTGTTGCCTTCTGATGGAATGACCTAAATATTGAAACATGTGGTCTTCATTTTTCAAGCAAACAAGTACCACTCAATCTTCAGTAACAAGGCCCGATGAGTATCAATTCAAGCTTCTCCTTCCAAGATCAGTAGAAGACATCCGGAGAATAGAGGCCAAATGAGGAACCTTGCCCTGTAAGTCTGTAACTATAGATTCAAAGGCTCTGATCAAAATGAAGTGCCTTTCAGCTTAACCATTAAGTATGAGCTCATCATTACCGAGCCGCTGTAAAGCTAGCACTATAGCTTCCCGAATACGTGGCATTAGGGCTACCTGGAGAGAAAACATGATGAATCTGCCACACCAAATTCATGATAAGAGAATGCCATATTGCTTGAACAAAAAGGTCTCACAATTCATATGCATAATGTGATCGTTCATTGTATGTGGGGCGCTCCTACTTGAAAGACTTGGGGATCTCACACGTCACATGAAAGGCTGAAATGCAACTCAAATTTGTTTATCCTACTTGGTTTCAACATAGAACACTTACCCAAGTCTCCTGCTTCAAACATTGTGCACCTATAACTCGACCATATTTTCCCCATAGACCCGTCTACCAAACCAGTACCTCAAAACCCAGCTTTGGATTTGTGTTCGTCAGTAAATGATTACCACATAGGCATAAAGAACTTCCAGCATTACAGAAATACGATAGAATGGAGGGTTAAGGAGTCAAGGCAGACTAGTTCCCAATGAAACTATAGGATGGTGTCCTTGAAACAAAGTATTTGATTTCTCCTCAATCTTGAATGGGAGATGGTGTCGCCCACAAAGCTTCTTACAGGCTCTTTGCAACAAGCAGTATTCCATTCTTTCTCATATAAATATATATAAAAAACTATTCCACTACAAAACATTCATTTGGTCTTTGACTAGTTTAAGGAAAAACAACTCTCTTTTTTTTTAAGAGAACTTAATATTGCCTTATCACCAAAGGAAAGAATGCAAGGGAAGTGTAACCAAAACAATGAGCCACAGTGCCAGAATTGGCTCTCCTCTCTAAGATAAATGGGAAGAAACCGTTTTTGCCATCTAAATAACTGTCGGAAGCACGATTGACAATCAGTAACTTCACATTAACCTGCTAAGGGACTTGATAAGTGCTTTCAAGTTACATCTCGTAGCCTCATCACCGGTGAATCCTAGGATATCTGAGCTTATATTCTGATATGGTTACAAAAAGAAGAAAAATAAGAACACATTAATTGAATACAATCTCCCATGAATATTCAGCAGACACAGAAAGCTCATTATTAAGATCTGACCTCAATGTTTTTCAAAGTGAAGATCAGACTATAGATGGACTTTTGAATCAACTCTGTGTTTTCAGGAGTCATAATGGATGTATGTGCCTTTCTGCAGTAGAAGAAAAACTAACCACTGTGAACATTCAGCTTTGGGTATTAAGAATCTTAACATCCTTTAAGCATAATTGAAATTCATCTTGTTCTTGATGTGCTAAAACATGCATTTGCCAACAAAAGTTCAAATTTCTTAACATCCCCTCAGTTCTCAATTTCAGACCTCAGTAAAAATGGATCCCTCACGTCAAAGATTGTGCTTAGCCGTCAGAAAGTTAGTAAGGAAACTAAGATATAAGAGGGAGGAAGGAAAAGGATCCTATGGATCATCTCAGGTATCTCCTTCCCATACCCGATATTGGTTAACAAAGGGCCTTAGCAAAATTTTCAACCTTGGGATACAGTGCTTTATGGTTAGTTTAAAATAAAAACTTCTACTTGTACTTTGGTGCAAAACACCACTGAATTGTAAAATAATGCAAGCCTTATTAATGGATGAATAATGGTAAAAATAGGGAGAAACCAACAAATGCACATTGGCCTATTGAGTATAGGTTGCATAAGACACTATGTGCCATCAACAAGTTACTGTATACAAAGTATCACGGGACCATAGTAATACAGACAAGCAGGAGGTAATTGTGATTGTTATACAGTGGGAGCTGATGGGACAGTCAAATACTATATACACAAGTTCACCATCACAACTTTGATGTTACTGTTAAGAATGAACAGGAAACTTATTTCAACATGATGAAGAAAGCAGAGAAATCTAAGTTTATCATAGTTAATCACAGCCGAAAATAGTTTTACATTTCAGCAGTCAAGCAGGTAACATCAACCCAAATTTGTACAGGTAATTCACCTTAAATCTTCAGAGGCATGTGTTAGGCTTCTGGTCAAACTCCCAAATTCCTTTAGCAGACTACTATCACGTACATCAGTGAGCAAAGGTTGAATATCTTCAGTCATGGCTTGGATCTGAGAAATCATTATCAAATGCAAAGTGTTAAATGTTGACAATTTGTCAAGCAAATTTCTCCATGTGCATACAACTAAATAAGAGGAGCAATATACAGCCACCTTAAAACAAAACGACAGCTCTACTGCTTTTCAGACAATAATAAAGTTTGAAGAATATGTGTCATAGTTATAACTTTCAATTTTATGGTAAAATGGAAAAGAAAAATGGATTACAGATCACAAGCAAAAAGAGAAAAAGAAAGGAGTCCACCAAGAGAAGTAACTATAAACATAACGCCCTAAGAAAATGAAAGGAAAGTCATCTTGGAAAGAGTAGACATGGAATCTTAAATTGAAAAAGTGATGCCATTTGAGTCTTATCTAGTAAAAAAAGTTATCAGTAGGGGATTTGACATGGTTTCTTATCCATTTAAGTTAACACGACCATGACTGTTGGAAAATGCCCACTTCAATTCAGTAGCAACCAATCAGGATTGGCCTTTTCTCCATTCAACACATGGGGGATTCCAAAACAACGGTCTTCATATCATGCTCAACTAAATGGCATTCAAATACATTTCCTAAGACAGTCTCTTGGTGTGTTGTTAACAGCTTCTATGCTCAACAACATATATCGAGGGTTTGCAGAAGAGACAGTGCCTACATAGTCCAAAAGTGAATAGTAGCGAATAATAATCAGCAAAGGGATGGAAAATAATAGAAGAAGACACGAGAAACGCACATCACACCTTTTCCAAGAGTGGTTTTGCCTCTTCAACAACAGAAGCAACACGCACAACCAGAGAATAAGTTTTGGCAATGCCAATTTCCTCCATTTCACGTCCAAGGCGAGTTGCTATCCCTACCAATTCATCTAAACTTACCCCTTGATAGCCCTTTGTCTTTTGCCTATCACAGACTATTAGACCTTCTTTAATGCAATCAGCATCAAGAGGTCCCACTGAAGATGTAGGAATTGGATGTCGAGGAGTGATATCAATCAATGTTTCCATAAGAAGACCTGACTGGTTCACCTCAACAAGTGAATTTCTAGGTATAATAATTTTGTCATCTTCAACCTATAAAATATAAACTCATTCAAGTTACTTGAAAAACATGCAAATCTTTGAATTGCAATTTCTTGATCAGCCATGCATGGTAAAACTTAGTCCTAATAGGCATACCTCAACAGTTGCTTCTATGTTTCTCAATGATGGATTCACACGAATGACATTTCCAACTGTTACCCCTCTTATCCTAACTGGCGTTCCTGTGCAAATACCACTCGCCTTGTCAAACTCAAATACAACCGAGTATCTCCTCAACTTAGATCTCAACTGAATCCCTCTCAACCAAACCAAACTGAGTGCAATAAATACTGCCCCAGATGTAAGGAACAACCCAACTCCACCTTCCCATATGCTCATATGACCAAACCCAAAATCACTTAATGGCTTTAATGTCTGCCTCCATAGTTTTTTAGGAACTTCCGCTACAACTGCAAGTGGATTTTTCGTTGGATACTTTGTCTCCGATGAAGAGGGTGGCTCGCTGGGCCCAATATCCGCACACATAGCTCTTACATGCATAGCTTGCCTGGAAGGAAGGTGAACCCCGAGATTTGCAGAACAACGAGAGACAGTGATCAACGATGAAGATAACATACTGGGGCATGACGACGCTTGGAAAATTATCCCAACCATCTTCCACTCAGTAGCTATACCAATCCAAATGGGGTTTCCAAAATGCCTCTAAAAACCTCAAAGGCAGGATTTTCTTAACCATTCCTGTTCGTCTGCCCAAATTGAAACGAACTACAGTTAAATTTGACGACAGACTCCAGCGGCGAAAATTACATCAGTCAATTTGTGTGACTGCAAAATTGTATCTTAGAAGGTTCAAGAATCATAAACAAGTAAGTAAACAAAAAAGGGGGGAGAGAGAGAGCTCCGTTTTGATCAACGCAAGACTGAAAATTAAATCACGATTCTGTCTTGGCATCCAGCAGCATTTTCTCAACAAGCACACAGACAGCATAATTTGTATAAAGAACAAGCAATTGTCAGAAGAAGAAGTGGCAAGACTCAGAAGCAAAAAGAAAACTCACCAACTTTCAGTCGGAACTTCATATCAAAAACCCATGCTATAAAACACTTACAGACGAGAATTCAATGCTGAAAAAACAGCCTCTTTACCACTTTCCGAGTCACCAAACAGGGAAAGAAAGAGGCAGAAAAAACTGCAAATTCTACTAACCACATCCTAAAGTTGATTGTAGCATGAGGGGATTAAAAGGTTCTTTGAGGGGTGAGGGCCGTTCTTTTCTTCTCAAACATATTTCAGCGAGTCCGTGGAAAGTGCTGCAAGTGGAAGCATGGCTAAGAACAGGAGAAATGAAAAGAGGGCTTCTTTGGGTTTTTGTGATGGTTAGACGGTCAAAATTAGGTTTGTAATAATATAATAATATTGATTATTAGTATTACTATATAATAAAATAAAATTAATAAATGACTTAATTTAACATTTTTAACTTAATTTATTGTTAATTATTAATATATGATAAGTTAATTTATTAATAATTATTAGTAAAAATAAATTTAATATGTAATATTAAATATTTATTAATATTTTTGATATAAATAATGATATGTAAATATGATAAATCAATAAAATGATAAGAATTTCATAATTTATGTATTAATGACAAAATAATCAAGTTAATTATTAATTATTAAAAGGGGGAATTATAAATAAAATTGAGAAAATTGGTAATTTTATTTATTGGTGTTATTATATAAAATATAATAATTTAATAAAACAATTAATTTACTATTATATTAAACTAATAACATTATTTTTTAGCCAGGGGTAAATATTTCATATGAAATAACTGAATTCAATTCTAATATTATTGGATTTGTTTCAAACAATGTAATTGAATTCAATTTTAATATTACTGGATTTGTTCCAAACAGTATAAATTGAATTCAATTCAATCTCATTAATTTAATTGAATTCAATTCGATAATGAATTCAATTCGAAGGTTTCCAAACCGGCTGAAAGAAAAGGAGAGAAATGACTCGTAGGGATTGAACCAAATTGACACTTAACCAATTTCATTAAAATTTCATAAATAGATCATCAAAGATTCAATTAATTACTTGCTTTTATTGTTAAATGACAGAGACTATCTTAATTCTAAATACATACAGATTCGGGTACCCTTACGAATCTTAATTATGAAAATATAGATTTCAGAGTGTTAGTTTGTTGTTAACGTGATTTCTACTCTTGAAGCAGCCAATAAGTTAGCCTAAGTAAATCATATCAAACCAAACGTCAATGATGGAAGAAGATCATGAAGAAGACTCATACGCACGTCTTGATGCGTGAACCCAACAAGACGAATTGCAAGAGACGAAAGTGAGCTAATATAATCTATAATTTTGGTGCTTAATTGTTTGTAGTCTCAAAGTTCTTGTTAGTTCTGACTCAGGCTAGATTCTAGGCCCACTTACTAGATTCATTTGTATTAGTTTGATTAGGCCGAACATCCCCAATCAAACTAACTTGAATCATGAGCACTGGAGCTCCACATACCTTGTTATACGTGGCAAATTGCCTAGCCAAGAAACGTAATTATACATTTATAATGCATTATATATGTCTAATGATAGGTCTCCTTCTTCTATTTGTTTTTCGATAGTCGATACAAAAGTGAGACTAAGCACCAACTTTTAGTAAATGTACAAAAGTTATTAACTTATCAGTGTAAGTTTCTTTCTCTGAATGACAAATCCTGTAAATGTGTTTAACCAACAATTTTAAATACTATTTTCCAATGCATCTGAATTTTTGTTAGGAAACTCTACCATTCTTATTAATACTTTATTTTACCTAATGAGATTTCCACTCATAATCTAGATATACTATCCTTGTGTCAAATAACTCATGAATTTAATTATTAAATACTAAAATAAGAGAATATAATTATAGTGTTATATTTAATAAAAGGACAAAAAAATTCTTTACATGCCATGATATTTATTTTATTTTTATTTTTGTATAATGTGAAACTTATAATCATTATCTTTTGAATGCATATTAAATAAAATTTAAAATATAAACATAATAACCTGTAAATCACATATAGTAAAAATATTATATTGATTTAAGTGACTCTTTAGAATCCAAACTCTTATAATACAAAGAATCTTTAATACTTAAAGAGTCTTATAGAGAATTCTTTTTGATAGATATATACTATTAACCATGCAAATGTAATAGTATAGTCTTTGGATTTTTTCATTGAACAATTATTTAATTGTATTCAATTGGAGATTTGCATAATATGAATATGTGTTAGTATATTTTATATGTATCTAATTGAACCAAGTTGAGAATGGTTGTTTTATACTGACTATTAAAACATATTTTTGAGGACATTAGAAATAAAATTTATGTTCTTAATCTTGATTTAGTTAGTATAATCAAATATACATTGTCTTGTGCTTTCATTCATTAAAGAGTAAGTTTCAATTATTGGGACAATAATACTTGATGAATTGGGCAAAGGTAATTTGTAATTGTGAAATATTAATTAATGATAGAATCCATGTCTTGGTATAGAGAATGATGATGCACTTTATGTAAGCTTATAAAGTTTTACTGTGTAAACCCTGCAGGTGGATTTTTAATCCGACACATGAAATAAGTTGAGCAACAATCTTAAAGATTAAAATTGTTATTTAAATAAATTGTCAATAATTTATTTTATTTGACAAGCATCTGTAATCTTAACATGGGGAACATAATTTATTATGTTGTAGAAAGTTAAAATTAATAAGGAGTTCAATCATAAATTTTTAGTGGAATAATTTATGATTAATTATAATAAGAATAAACTGGTCATGTATAGATTCTTATTATAATTTAGTCTTATTAATTTTTTCCTGCGGTCCCCGTCGCACCTTAATTGTTTAGATCACACGTATGTTATTTGTAATTTAATCAAGCAACATATTATTTTAATTAAAATTTTTATTTACTAATATTTTAAATTAAATAGAAAAATCTGTTGATTTGAATTATAAACCGAAAATAAAAAATCGTATAATCTTATCGGTAACTTCTTATGCAGAAAGGAGAGATTTTTCCGATATATATAAGCTTTTTTTCCTATCGAAGAGGGGTGATGATTATTGGAAAACAAAGAGAAAAAACAAAACTCTCCGAAAAATACATGATCTATTCTTTTTACCCACCTAGAAACAAGGGTTACAGAAATAATTAAGGTTACATGATAAAAGACTGTACGGATAAGAAGATTTGTGGAAAGAAGATCAATTAGCGATTTTGTGCTTCAATAAGTTTGTCTTGTTTCGATTCTTGTGATTAGTTTGCCTGTATGTGTATTTCTGATCTTGGATTGCTCCCGCTGTGAGTACTGTTGATTCCATCACTTTCCAGCACCACCAAGTGGTATCAAAGCAAGGTTTCAAAAGATTCGAATTTTTTGTTGTTGTTATAGTGGATGATATGTTGATTGCATCTAGGAGGAAAGTTGAAATTGACATTTTAAAGAAGTTGTTGTTGAGTAGTGAGTTTGAGACGAATGATTTAGGTGCAGTCAAGAAGATTTTGGGCATGGGGAATTGGAGAGATAGAAGGGTAGGCCTACTGTATGTATCTTAATAGAAATACATTAAAAGGTTGTTGTAATCTTTTCATATAGATAAATCTAAACTAGTAAGTACTCTTTGGGCAGCATAGTTTAAACTTGATACTAGTACAATACCTACTACAGAAAATGAGAAGGATTGCATGAGACTAGTTCCTTACTCCAGTGATGTGGAAAGTCTGACGTATACTATGGTATATACTATGCCTGATTTAGCTTAAGCAGTCACTTTGGTAAGCAGGTTTATGAGTAATCCGGGGAAATCTCACTAGGAAGTAGTTAAACGGGTTATGATATTTGACTGGAACGAGTAATATCTGTTTGGTCTATGACGCTAATAAAGGTGTAGGTCGTTTGGTTGGCTATACTAACTCTGATTATACCGGAGATCGTGTGAAAAGAAGATCCCTGACATGCTATATCTTTACTCTATATGGATATGTTGTTAGTTGGAAGGTAACAGTACAATCTACCTTAATGCTTGACGAAATTAAACATCGTGAAGTTTCTGATCTTAATGCTTGACGAAGCGGCTATACTTCAATTTCCTTCTAGTGTAGGAATCGGTAGGGAATTCTGCGCAGTGAGAATAATAGTTAACCAGAGCACAGATGCAGAAGTGAAGCCTATTTTTCTGCAAGGTTCAACTTCCAATGTACAAGGTGTTGTAAGCAAATCAAAGAAGGGGCACGCAGATATGCATTTTAAGATTTTACTTCATTTCATTTAGTTGTGGTCTTGATCTTCTAGATAAGGAAAATAAGATAATGATGCCTATAACTTGTGACAAGAAGGAAGAGGGTGCTGGAAGGAAAGCTTATGGTTTTTGCCCCTCTGTGTAACTTACAATTTTGATTATTTATTCTTAATGTTGATTTCACTAAAGATTGTTGCATCATTGTTTTGAGAAAGGTGTGAGCAATTTGTCCTTACCTTTCTCTGTGCAGCTCAACAGGAAGTTCAAGAAATGTAAAGCACTCTGGTGGGTGTAGTTCTTCTCAAACTTCTATTGAGTCTATTAACTTGCAAGTTGGGGATTCCAAAGATGCTAATGCAAGCATTAATGAAAGGAAATGTAACCTCGCAGGAGAAGCAGGACTCTGTTTTGAACTCAACTTCGCAGCCGCAAGTACTGAAACCCCGTAATTCTCAACATATAGTTCTGCTACGCTGACTTCAAACAGTTCTGTTGTAGAGGTGTATTGCTCTTTAACAGGCCTGTGCATGTGCCATCTCCTGAATCCCGATCTTCTGCTGCTGTTGGAGCAATTAAGCGTGAGGTTGGGGTAGTTGTGGGCATAGGCAGTCTTCTGCAACTGCTGTTAAGGACAATTTTGTTTCGGGCAGTTCATTCTGAAAGTCAGTTTTGTAAAGGGATGGTTCTGCATCAGAATCATGTCATCCTTTCCTTCCTATTTCTAGGACTGATCAAATTAGTCAGACTAGTTGAATTGAGCCTCTTGCACCCAATATTTCTGTTAGCAGATAATTCCTAAGTAATCAATATAACAACAAACCTCACCAACAAGCTGTGGGTGACCAAAAAGGCAATACTTGTAGAAGCTTCCCTTTATCAAATTCCATGGTGTCCTTTTGACGATCTAAGTATGCATGTTGGTTATAATTCGTGGAAACTTGACAGGTATCATTGAAACTATTTTCTTTGGTTGATAGCAGGAGATTGTCGGTAGTTTGAGGAATACATTCGAGGATGTAATATTCCAACTTTCCAGGGTTATTCCTATGAAAATATGGGCCATGATACGCAATGTGCTTTTCATGCAGTCCCACATCAAAATAAAGAATGGAAAACGAAATCTAACCAAAAACCTAGTGCTATAATACTTAAGAGGGATCAGAGCACCTACGAATTCTAATTTGTCTTCTGCTGATAATGGTACGATCAGATGCAGCTCATTTACATGATAAACTTTCTTAAGTCAATATCTGCGGAAACCAGAATGTCATCATAGCGCAACATATTCGAGTCCCTGAGACTGATTCGATGTAGGCTGACCATTGGTAGTCTTGACAGCTGAGTTCAATTCCTCAAAGAATTTTGTGCGTGGACTTGGAAGTAGTTGCATTAACAGAGGAATCAAATGGGGAATCAGCTGCAAGGCTTGTTATAGGGGCAAGTATTATGGAAAAGACAAAAATAAATTAAGTAGAACGAAGGGAGATGTAGCTTAAAAAAGAAAGAATGACATAAGGAAAAATAGAATCAAGACAAGGATGACAAGAATCATGATTGCAATCAAGGTCCCACAAATTAAGACAATCATGAAGATAATTATTCCACAATATATTAAAGAATCCTATATGATTATGTCTTTTATTTTGTAGTCAAGTTCTATAATAAAGGGATTAAAATTCCTATTATTATGAACTACCTCAAATAGCAACATAACTAAGAGATTTTGGGTTCGATCCCTGCCTTTGAGAATGCAACAAACTCTTAGGCCAGCTGTAGCTCCCCTTTGTCCCTTAACTAAGAGATTTTGGGATCGATCCCTGCCTTTGAGAATGCAACAAACTCCTGGGCCAGCTGTAACTTCCCGATAGGT
This sequence comes from Erythroxylum foetidum, assembly GCA_026546835.1. Taxonomy (NCBI): domain Eukaryota; kingdom Viridiplantae; phylum Streptophyta; class Magnoliopsida; order Malpighiales; family Erythroxylaceae; genus Erythroxylum; species Erythroxylum foetidum. The sequence goes on along the minus strand of JANZLF010000001.1, from coordinate 12,577,911 downwards.
GATGCATCAAGCAACGAAAGGGGATTAGTCACCGGCTTCGACCTAGTGGACACCTCTCGAAGGACCAAAAAAAAATTTTAATGTAACGAAAGAGGACAAGCAAGAAAGTTTATACTAAGATAGGTAGCTCAATCTTCCTTCGACCTAAGGTAGGTAGCTCCTTTTGATGAGTTCCACCCTTCCACCAAAAACTATAGGTTTTCATAGAAAACCCAAATGAAATCATCCATTTGCAAAATCTTAATCTAACGTTTACAGTATCTTGGCATTAGATCCAAGAGTCATGGGAGATTCAACCAACTAATTGAACCAAATAATAGAGATGATAAAACATACATTGGAGGAATATAAGGTCGAGTATTAGTTCAGCACTTGTTTCGGTGATTGCCATAATTTAACATGCCCCAGGCTCAAGAAGGCTTGGCAAGTAAGAGTCGTGAGCCTGAAACTCGCAGTAGTAAGGTACCAATGCATGCACGACTAAAATTTGCATCAGGGGGACATTTAGAAAATAGCTTTGTTCCCTAATGTGCAAAGCTGGATTTCCCTTTATATGATGGAAAAGGAAGACTCACTGGGATGACTAAATAAATGTGATCAGTTCTTTTGCAACCAGTGAACAACTAAGGCGGCTAAGGTTAGACTTCCATTATTCCATATGAGTGTAGACGCCTAACTTTGGTTTTTCAATTTATTCTAAGAGAAACATGATTTACCATAGGAGAATTTTAAGAAATTATATCATCTTTGTTTTAAACCACGAATTGAAGCAATCCTCTCAAATAACTCATCATCCTTGGGCAAATTGAGTCAGTAGAAGAATACAATAGTAGAATTTAGTGCCTACTTCACACAGTGCGTAGTGATCAACAGGTTGATATTTACCTTGATATGGAAATTTATCGCTCTACAGATTTGGTATCAGTGACAAGCCTTACTAGGGAGTTTGGAGGGAAACATCATGGTTATAGCTAGACAAAATCAAGACAGACTCAGATACCATAAGTAGAGAGAGGAATAAAGTAGAATAGTTGGAGTTAAGAGGAAAGATGCACCAACAAGCATCCATCAAAATCAAGTTGAAATGGTAGAAAAAGGAGCCGAGGGGCTATGTTATATTGTAATGAAGCATACACTAGTAGCCATAAATGCGAACAACTTTTTAAGTTAGAATTAGAAGACAGCGACCAAGACGAAGACGAGGATATAACCATCGTTCTTTTAGAGCTCGAGTCCTCTCTCCATATAATTATAAGGGTCTAAAATGAGCAGACTATGCAGATTTAGTGAAGAAGTTTTGGTTATAGTAAATTCTGAAAACACTCACAATTTTAAGTGAAGGAGTAGTATATCAACTTATTCTGGCTTCCTAAAAATAGTCAAGCCTTCAAATCTCTGTAGCCAATGGTAAAATAATTTTAGGTCCTAGCATGTGTGAATGGGTGTTTTTATTAGTCTCATTTGACTCTTTCTGTGTTGACTTAGATATGATACCATTGGATATGAATTTAAATTGGGGTTAGGTGTGGAATTTTTTGCCCTTGAGAATGTTCTTTTGACTCAATAAAAAGAAGGGGACATAGAAAGGGGAAAGTATGACATCAATGCCTTAGTTGTCTTTCAATTCAATCAATAAGTTCTTATGTAGCATTAAAGAAGTTATTAGTGAAGTATTAGGATTCATTTCAAAAACTAGGACTATCTCCACCTTACACAACAGACCACTGTATTTCCTTATTGTCGAGAACGAGTCTGGTGTAACATTTTAAAGTTATGGCAATTGAGCTTCAAAAGACAAGGAAAGCACTTGAGGTACAAATAAAGGCTCACAAGGAGATGAGTTATGACTTATTGGTGCTTAAACATGCTATGCCTAGGAACAAATTGGGAGTTTGATTGGAGAGCACTTAGGTAAAAGTGTGAAAATCCAAGTTTTTTATAACAAGCAAAGTGTCAAGAAGCTCGAAAGTTTCTTGTGGGATATAACAATACTTTACAACAGAAGAGGTATCTAATTCAAAGGAGGTGTCTATCGCAACTACATATATAGTAGACAATTCAAAGTTGAGGGGAAGAATGTATATCTCTTATGACATTAGTGCTGGTAGACGTAAGGATGACAATGGGCCAGGCTGGTAGACAGTGACCAACCTGATCACAGGTTGTCTGATCCGTGGCCGGATGGGTCACAGGTGAGTCTGGTCTAACCTTATATTTAAAAAAATTATAAAAAAATGTCGATTTTGACAAAATATTGTCATTTTTGACATTTCGGTCGGGCCATAGGTTAGCTCGAACACCAAACAATTTTGACCTGTGACCTAATCAACTTGAGCCAAAATCAACATTCCTATGTAGACCTTTTATCGACACTAGGGAGAAAATAAAGAAGCTAACAAAATAGTTCCTCCCAAAAACACTCCATGGCTCACAAGGGAAACTTTGAAGCAGTTAAAATAAGACGGCTTGATTGTGAGTATGTGAAAAAATTCAAGTATTTGATGTTGTACATACAAAACATGTCGGAGGAAGACCAGATAGTGGTTGTAGATGCTTTGGTGGATTTCCAAATGCCACCAACCATTTAAACTAGCAATAAGAATAGTAAAACACATAATGGTTTGGACAAAGGTAAGGAGAAGACATGTGAA
>JANZLF010000001.1:12562054-12575160 GCA_026546835.1 Erythroxylum foetidum | reverse complement strand
AATGGAATAACCCAAATGACTCAGGCCATTGTTTAGGAGTCTATTTTGAAACAGGATGGAATGGCAATTGATAGCTTTGGAAGCCATCCTTTGCCATCTAAAATCCAATATTTTGTGACTTCCCAAATTGGGGGGTCAGGGATGGTATGACATGGCTTGCCTTCTAAACCCTCTCTTATTTTATTTAAACTTCCAAACAATGGAATGAACCATTCCATTCAATTTTGTTCCATTAATTGTTATTCCATTCTATTTCATTCCATCCTAAACTCCCAAACATACCCTTAGGTTAGAATTGTCGACGGATGGATTCCAACTTTTTAGTCAATTCGACCAACAATATTCATCATAACCAATCATAATTACTCCTTATAATTTTGCCTCCATAGATGTGTATGAATAAGACATATATGTTCTTGATAGTGATTATGCCAGGGCCTACAAATCCAAAGCATAAAATTGATGTATTCTTACAATTATTAGTATTAAATTGCATCATCTTTGAGAATACGGTCTCGAGACATATGATATATCTCTTAAACAATTTTTTTTTATTGAGAGCAAATTTGATGTAGACTATTAGTGATTTCTTGGTGTTTGCTATGTTGTATGGATGGAGCATAGAAGGGAAATTGGCTTGTCCTTATTGTAACAGTGATTCTGATGCATGTTATCTTCCAAATGGGGCCAAAACATCATGTTTTGACAATCACAGGAAATTTCTTCCTCCTGATCATCCATTTAGACATAATAAACAAAAGTTCATGAAGAATAAGATGGTACAAATACCTTCTCCCCTCACAAAGTTGTTGAAGAGATATTGTAGGATATTGATGAACTAGGGTTGCTAAAAGTTATAGAACTTGAAGCAGATGAAGTTAATACAAGCATTAGTAAAAACTTTGGTTGGAGAAAACACATTAATTTTTGAGATTTGCCATATTGAAAAGCTAATTTGATACGTCATAATCTAGATGTGATGCATACTAACAAAAATATTTTTTGATAATTTGTTCAATATCATAATGAACATTGAAAGGAAGACAAAGGACAATGCAAAATCACGAGCTGATTTTGCTTAAGGAATGAGTTAGATAAAGATCTTCGCATCAGTAAATATCTAAAAGCATGTTACATTTTGGGTAAAAAAATAAAGAAAATTTTGTGTAAGTGGTTGGAAAATCTCAAGTTTTCTGATGGCTTTGTTCTAAACTTGACAAGGTGTGTGGATATAAGGAAATACAAATTATTTGAGATGAAAAGTCATGATCGTATGTAAAGGATAATTTCAATTGCATTTCGGGAGTTGTTATTGAATAAAGTTTGGAAAGCTATAATATAATTAAGTTTATTTTTCAAAAGCTTAACATTATCTAAAATAAAGTTTGTTAAAATGGAAAAACTAGAAATGGAAATTCCAATAAACTTTTGCATATTATAAGGAATTTTCCTTCCAAACTTTTTTTTACTGTATGGAGTATCTACCCATACATTTAGCACAGAGGCTAAACTTGTTGGTCCAGTTTAATATTAATGGAAGTATCTGTTTGAGAGGTAATTATAGTAAATATTTACATTAGAGTTATAACATGTTTTAATCATAAAATTGTAATAACCCTACTTGCTAATATACATATTTGCATCACTTAAAGAAAAATGTCAAAAAAGCTAGAGTTAAAGGTTCGATATGTAATGCTTATTTAGTGAAGAAAGCAAGTTCATTTTGTTCACAATATTTTGAGTCGCGTATGCACACAAGAGAAAGAAACGTTTCTCGTAATGACAACAGGGGAGGAGTGGATGATGTTGATGGTAACATATCCATTTTTACATATCTTGGATGAACATATATATAGCCAACAAGAAGAAAGTTAATTTTTTATCTAATTAATTTCATACATTAATTAGATGAATATTGTAGGTTATAAATACTTATAGTTTTTTTTCTTTTTTTCAAAAAGATTTTTTCGAGATTTCAAAATTGATGTGGTAATTTATAAAGTATGGAAGAGGCGAGCTCGTACACGTTATAGAGACTTTCTTAGTGTGATATACAAAATTGGTGTACAATTTCCTTATATATCTGAAGAAATATAGAGTTGTTGACAGTAATGTTGGACATTACCTAAGACAAGGTCAATTTCAAAGCGTAATTCTACAAACAGATGTGCAGGACTGGAAGGAGAGAGTCTTCCCGTACACATTGGAAATCTATTACCCACTAGGTGCATGTAGAGAAACTTGTAAGTATCTACACTTTACACTTATATTCTCATTTTTTTCACTTTGATATATGAAATTTGATTCAATTTAATTTAATGTGTGAATTTTGAAATGAAAATATACGTGTATTATGGAAAAGGATAATGTTATAAATGTTTGGTTTCATATATGACTATATTATTGAATTACTTTCTTTATTCAACAGGGGGTAAATATCATAAAAAATAGGAAAATTTTGTTGAAATTTTTGTAAATTGTAGTTCACTCATAACACTTTATTATAATGTAGGAAAAGTCTATGAGTACGAAGCCTACATTACTTCAGCTTTTTTTGCACACCTACACTAAGAAGCATGATGATGTGACCTTCGTCAACAGTAGAGAACTTAATGTATGTGAAATTTATGCTTTAATATTAATTTTTAATAATTATTACTTATTAACATAAATATTGCCTCCTGATAGGATTAGACATGAAAATATTCAACGACATTCTCAGCGCTTTGAAATCGTTGATGATAGTCTGACTTATCTTGATACAGTAGGTGGTAAGGGCTACCGTGGAAGGATTTTCGGCTTAGGTTCATTTGCAAACATGTGCCATTCGTAATCCTCCACATCTAGTACAACTATATCTAATAGGTGGTTCATATCCAATGAGAGAGTTGTTACACTTGAGAGCACGGTAGAGAGGCTGTTAACTCAATTACAACAGTCGATGGAGTATATAGCCCAACTTCATAATAAGGTGGATGAGTTAAAGAGGAGGGCCAACACCTCATTGTAACAATCAGATCATTCGTATTCACTAACTACATAGCTTAATTGTAGCTACTCTCAAGTCGTTTTGTATGAATTAGATACTTATTGTTGTAGATAATAATTTTTTATTATCAATTAAGATAATTTTTTATTTTATATTATCAATCAACTTACTGTTTAGACAAATTAAATGTAGAAAATATTCAAAATAATATCAACAGATAATTGTAGAAATTAGTTATCAATCATAAGATTATCAATCGAAATTAAATGTAGGAAAAAATTAAAAAATAATATCGATGCATTTACCAATAGAGTAACAATATTTGTTGATAAATTTAGTAAATTTACCCATGGAATAAGAATAGGTAAATTTATCGACATAACATAACTTACTGTCGCTAAATTTTTTGATAGATTTTCTAAACCTTATCTGTCGCTAAATGTAGCAACGGGCATCCTAAATCTGTTGCCCAGTTTAGCGATGAAATTAATTAGAAATTTTCTATTGCTAAATTAGTGACAAACATTTTCTATTCCGTTGCTAAAGATTACCTATGACTGTTTATCCGACGACTCATTTTGTCAGTAATTTCCAAACCCAGGAGCTCATAGGCAGGTAAAAGGCCATCTTGAGGCACATCATGAACTATAGTCAACACCGGTGAGACTGGGATGCAACCTGATTGGGAGTTAGAAGATCCATAGTACATACAGCCCCACGGACTTCACTTCATATTCATCATTTTAGGCATTCATTTAATCTTGCTAGGTATAGGCACTTTTCTTCTAGTGTTCAAGGCTTTTAATTTTTTAGGTGTATATGATACCTAGTCTCTAAGGGGGAGGGATGGTTGAAAATTACCAACTTAATCCTTAGCCCAAGTGTTATTTTTAGTTATTTACTAAAATCCCCTTTTAGAGGGGAAGGATGGGTTGCTACAGTTGATTATTTGGAAGATATAATTAGTGGGCATGTATAGTTAGGCTCCATTTGTATACTGGGCGGAATCTAACATATCTTAACTAAACCCTTTGTATGGGCTTATCATGCATTTATATGGTCTAGAGAGGCTTATTTATCTTATAGTTTAGGTGCTTTATCCACTTTTAGTTTCATTGCTTATTGCTTAGTTTGGTTCAATAATACTGCTTATCCTAATGAGTTTGACTAGCCCACCAGACCAGAAGTTTCACAAGCTCAAGCTTTGACATTTCTAATTAGAGACCATCGCCGAATTCACTTGTTGACAGAAAACTTTCACATCCCGTCGGTAACGTTCATCGCTAAACCCCATTTTTCTTATAGTGTGATGAATAATGGTGTTTTCATATAGATTGAGCTTAATGCAAAAACAATGAAGGACAAGTGTTAAATTATTGTAGTAGATGAGTTATTAGATGAATTGTATAGCTCCAAATACTTCAGAAACTTAGCCTTTATTTCAAATACCATCAAATATGTATGAATCCTATGGACATTGAGAAGATTGCTTTTCACACCCACCATAGCCATTTTGATATGGTGACGCCCTTTGGTCTAAGTAATACTGCTTCCACTTTTTAAGCTTTTATGAATGAGGTATTTTTAAGCATAGCTCCGTAAGTTTGCCTTAGTATTTTTTATGAACTTCTTGTTTATAGTAAGATGTTGGTAAAATTATTTCATCACATTCTAATTATTTTTGAACTTTTACACTTTCACTAACTATTTTTAAAGAAGTTTAAATGCTCTTTCAATAAAACCAAGGTATTATACTTAGGACACATTGTCAATGGTGTAAGTGTGTTAATGAATCCCACCAAAATTCAAATAGTGATGGGGTGGCCAAAAACTTAGATAGCAAAGGCCCTATATGGTTTCTGTGACTTGTCTAGCTATTATGAGAGGTTTCTTAAAAATTAAGACGAGATCACAACAACCTTCATCAACCTTTTCAAAATTAGTTGAAACCTTTGTTGCTTTACAAGCTCTGAATATAGTACTTATATACACATCTATCTTATAATTATCCAACTTTCCATAGGAGTTCGTGGTGGAATGTAATGACTTCGAGTGTAAGAAAAGGGTTATCTTGCTACAAGAAGGCAATCCCATCACTTTTCTAAGTAGGAAATTGATGCATTGGTACTCTAAACTTCCTATTTGTGAATATGAAATAATTAGTTTGGATAAGGTGGTGCAACATTGGCTACCCTATTTATGAGGAAGGCATTTTCTTATGAAAACTTATCATTATAACCTATAATTATTACCAAAACAAATTTAACCACCTCTTTACAATATCATTGAATCAGTAGGTAATTAAGCTTTGATTTTTCATGTCGAGAAAAAGGTAGACATATCTAATAAAGCTATTAATGCACTATTAGAAAGGATGAGGAGATGATGTTGCTAGTGTCAAGTCTTGCCCTAGTAGCTCAGGTTGCTAGTGCAATGTTATGCCCTCAAATTTTGTTCAAGATCTAGAAGAATTATCACCACCTCGTATAAAATACTATTATATTCCCTTAATGCTAAGAATGAGTCTTATGGTGACAAGCCCATAATGTTATCCATTCTTGAAAAAAAAAGTAAATAGAGAAACAATGTAAAGACATGGTTAGTAAAGGCATTATTTGTTCTAGTTGATCCACTATTCCTCGTTAATTTCATTAGTTAAGAAATAAGATTAGTCATGGTATTTTTATATAGATTGAGCTTAATGCAAAAACAATGAAGGATAAGTTTCAAATTCTTATAGTGGACGAGTTATTAGATGAGATGTATGACTCTAAGTATTTCACCAAACTCCATCTCTATTATGGGTACCGTTAAATATGTATGAATCCCATGGATATTAAGAAGATTGCTTTTTATACCTATTATGGCTACTTTGAAGTTATAGTGATGCCTTTTGGATTAAGTAATACTCTTACCTTTCAAGCTTTTGTGAACATCATATTCTAAGCATACCTTATTTGTCCTATTACTTTTTAGGATTTTTTTTGTTTACAAGAAGACATGGGTAGGACACCTTTATCATAGTTGAATTTTTTAATCTCTTATACTTTCACCAACTATTTTTAAGAAGTCAAAATGCTCCTTTAATGAAACCATGATATTATATTTGGGACACATTATCAGTAGTCTAGATGTGTCGATGAATCTGACTAAAACTTAAGTAATGACAAAGTGACCTAAACCCCAAACAATAAAGGCCCTATGTGGTTTCCTTGGCTTGTCTAAATATTATAGGTAGTTTATAAAAAATTATGGCAAGATCACAACACTCTTACAAACCTTTTCACAAAGCGTGATTTTAATTGGAACCTAAAAGCAATTCATGCTTTATAGGCTTTAAAGATAGCACTTGTAGATATACTTGTCTTACAACTATTCAAATTTCATTTAGAGTTTATAATGGAATGCGATGCCTATAAATCTATGATAGGGGCTGTCTTGCAACAAGAAGGCCATTCCATTACCTTTTCTAGTAGGAAATTAGTGGATCGGTAATTGGTTTGACTAAGGTGGTGCAACACTAGATGCCCTATTTATGGGGGAGATATTTTCTTATAAAAAAACTTATCACTATAGCCTATAATTCTTGTCAAAACAAAATTTAACCACTTTTTCACAATAACATTTAATTAGTAAGCTATTAGGCTTTCATTTTCATGTCAAGTACTTGTCAGATAAAACCAATAAAGTTATTGATGCACTATTAAGAAAGGAGGAGGAACCTAGGTTACTAATGGCAATATCTTGCCCTTATATTTCACTTTTTGATCAAATCCAAAAAAAGGTGTAAAAGTATGCAAAATTGTAATAATTATACACATTGCTCTCGAATGCTGATCCTATTTTTATATCAGTGCTTATGAAAGGTCTTAAAATGTTCAGTAGGATGTCTAGTCTTACTATTAATTGCTAAAAAGCAATTATTTTTATCACATAAGGCTTCCAATATAGAAGCAACCTTATCCACCATTTCTAAAATTTCTAAACAACAGATACCTTTTATGTACCTTGGTATACCCATGACAGATGCTAGGATGGGTGTCAAGAATTACACTTGTATAACTGATAAAGTCAATTTCATAATTGCTTTTTAGAGCTCTAGATACCTTTTTTTGGTTGGTATAGCTCAACTTATCATATCCATCATGAATTCTATCAATGTGTCATATCTTATAATAAAAAGGCTTAAAATCCCTAGTATTATGTGCTATCTAAAATAGCAACTTAACTTTTTTATTTAAAAAGATGGATGAAATGAAAGAAGACAAGTAAGAAAGTATATTAAATTAAAATATTAGCTCTCTTTTTCTTTAAGCCCTATGGCAGGTAACACTTTTGATGAGTTCCAACATTCTATAACTAGTTTGTTAAATTAAAATAGTCAGCTCTCTTTTTCTTTAAACCTTGTGGCAGGTAAACACTTTTGATGAGTTCCATCCCTTCTATCACTCTTTTCATCATAAATTCCCTTTAAAAATTCAAAAAAAATTGTCTCATGAATAGATCGTGATATGAGGCTTAAAACAAGGTTTGTATCCATTTTACATATTTTCATGTTACACTAGATCAAAATTTGAAAAATTCAAACTTATTTTAAGGATGTTAATATCAGTAGTAATTTTACTATTTAGGTGATAGAGGCTAAAAATTAATTGTCAGACAAGTCTTTAAGCTCCAAACTTAAGACAATTACTTTAATATGGGTTTGGTTTGAGAGCATAGTCTAATGCTCCTTTAGAGCCGTAACAACAGCAAGGTTATCCTGAATAATTAGTCTTTTCTGTAAGTCTAGCATTCTATTAATTACTTCTAAAGTGAACTTTTAGATTCTCATGTAAATATGTGGAACACTTGTTGTTAATGATGGGTGAAATTGAGTTTTTGTTGAAATGGAAGCATATGGATTGTATTTTAGCTTTTTGTGACAAATATCCTGACATGCAATAGTATTGAGTAGGCCTATGATTCCCAGTTATACATGGACTGGCTATAACTTCTTCATAAAAAGTAAGTTGGCATTTCATCTTCTTCATGTATTTGTGTTAAAGCCTTAATAAGCTGCCTCTCTATTAGCCTCTCATAATGTACACGGCTTTGCAGTGACCTTATGGCCTTATGGTTACAAAGAACCTGTGACTTTATAGTTATAGAGGAACAACTTTACTGATTGCTCCAAAACTCACTCTCTTCTTACAATATCATGCTATAACATGCATTGATTGCTTTTGTGTCTATTACTTTGTCTGAAAAAAAAATCTTTCACTTGTGTTAGTACATGTCTATTAAGAACTACTCTCTCCTATCCAAAATAAAAGTTGTTTTAGAGAGATGCATATTTATTAAGAAAGCTAATGAAATGTTTGATATACCCTTATTAATGGTACTACTCATGTAAGAGAAATTGCATGTTTAACTGTCTTAAAAATGTAATCTGTGTAATCAAAATATGAGAGAAATTAAAGGATAATTTTGGAAGTAAAATTATAAACATGCATGGAAAGTCATAAACGATTCTTATTTTGAATAATTAAAATCTCTTTAAATCAACTTTCATTTTGGATAGAAGGAAGTAGTATTTTAGTTTATATGTAGTTTGTTTCATGGATCTCGATTTTTAAAAAATAAATTATTAGCTGTATGCTTGGCCCTAACTTTGTAAGATCAATTTCTTTATACCTTAAGCATCTAGGGTACTAATGTATCGAATGCTAATTTTATGTCTACTTTAATTGCATGCCTTAATGTCACATAATGTGAAGAGCATCTTTGCATCCTCATTGTAGTACCGGTGATACAATAGCAACAAAACAATTACCAATTTTCCTAGATGGACCTAATCTTATGCCTTTACTGTTTGTTCCTTTCTCCAATTTGTCTTCCTTAGATGCCCATACCTGGCTACTTTATCCTTATCCATCGAATTGCAGCTGTTATTTGCTAAATGCCTAGGGATAAAGTACGAATGGGCATCATATATGGAATCCAGCAGTTCAAAGTAGTAGCTGGCAACAATCCTGGTTTTGGATCAAATACAAGGATGGCAACCTATACGTTTCTAGTCCATGGATAAGGGAAGAAAATGTTGGTCCATATAGCAGGGCTAGCAAATGAATGGAGCTTTGTTGGCGTACGCTTTAGTAACGATTACATTTTTAAAATAAGATGAAAATGTGGATCCTTCTTTCTCATAACTTGCTGTGTTTCTCTTTTCAAAGTCATGTTGGAAGCAACAACCTTCTTTTATATTGCTCTGAAACTCAAATGTCTGAAGCCCTTTACAGTGAATTACCTAAACTTTATTCATCAGACTCCCTTAAGGGTGTCCAGAAGAGAGTTTGCGGCAGAAAAGAAAGTAAATAAAGGGAAGGCATCCAACTCTTATCCCACCACCCTGTCTGCATCTGTCTCTTTCTCAGGTGGAATGGAAGGCTGCAATTAAAATCAACCTCCGACTAACTTTGCAAGTCATTTATACCATGAAATGAAACCTTCAGTTTTAGTTATACATTTGCAATCCAACTCTTAGATGTTAGGACTAATATTCTAATACCCACTACTACCTTGAGAAAATGTGTTTAAAAACTAATTTCATACCATTGCAAGCGCTATGAAATTCTAGAACTTAGTATGGAATCAAATAATCATTTTTCTTTGTGGCTCAATCAAAAGCTACGAAATAGTGAATATGAAAACTTGATGAGTTAGATTTAAAATAATATGATGTGCAAAATCAACTCTAAATTTAATAATGTGCATTCAATTAGCCCATGTTAAGATAGTAAATATTTATTTATAAAATAAATATTATTTTACAAATATAAAATATTTAATTATTGGTAAAATTTAACTATTTTGAAGCACGTGCACATTAAGTATTTCCAATATTAAAGTTATACATCTATTTCATATATATCAAAATATTTTTAATTTACAATGTACTTTAGCCATTTAATATAAGTATACTTTTTTTTTTGATTCGAGGAAACCCCGTAGGCGGGCCAAGCAGGCACACCTCTCTGAGGGTCCAACTGGCGCACCACCTCACAGGCAGGCCAAGCGGGCGCACCTCATCATTGAGGGTCCAACTAGTTCTCCATCTACAGGTAAAACCCCGGCTGCCCCAGGCTCTTACAAGAGGGGCTAGCATGGAATCGAACTTGGGACTTAACCAAAGTCAAGCTCCGCTCTCAACCATCGAGCCACACCCCTTGAGGGTAATATAAGTATACATTAATTATCAAATGACAAACTTTTATTTAAAAATTAATTCATTCTATATAAGGTAGTTATTATTAATAAATTATAATTATTTTTGAAACATGTACATATTAAGTATTTATAATATTAAAATTATATATTTTGTTATTTAAAATATTGAATAAATTACTATGCAAATACACACTCTCTCTTTCTCTCTCTCTCTCTCACACACACAATTTTACATATTTGGAAAACATTCGTGATTTTAAATATACTATTGTTTAAAGCATGCATGTATGTTATATTATGATGAAAGCAATTATTTTATATTTGGGCTAAGTCTGTAAGATAGATGGAGTCACTAAACCCTAATGTTAGATCCATTATCTCACAGAATGAGTAATATTCTAATCAATCATAAAAAATCAAAATAGGACAGAACTATTAGTTGCGAACAAGTTTGATTTCAGAAGCAGTTCTCTTATCTACTATTGTTCGCTCTCGAGGGAGGAAGTGATCAAGGTATGATTGTTAAAGGAAAAAAATAAAAGATACCATTTGAATGCCTAAATATAGATAAGATACTGGGACATCCAGTAGTGATAATTAATCTAATGACTTCTCACCCGATTTGGGCCAGAGATTTGGAATATAGTCAATTAAAAAAAGTAAGAGTAATATGTTCTATGTAAAAGTAAAACATAAAGAAACCCTATCTAGGAACAAATAATTAAAATAGTAATACATTAGGTTGCATAAAAAAAACGATTTTAGCATTAATTCAAAGTCTAAAAGGGTTTATTAAGCGCCCCACAACTATGTTATAATAGATTTGAACACTTGCCCTAGATCGACTTGGCAACAACGTTAGACCATAAAGAAGCTATCATATCGCATTTAAGTTAGGCCAACCTCTTTCTAAGATTCCATACTTTTGGATTTTATGTTCGTAATGATGTCATGCTTGCTTTTGGTATGCCAGAGAAACAAATCTTGGTTGAGCCCATATTTGCCTAATGGATACATTCTACTCGTAATAAAACTTTCTATAAGTTTGATGTACTTTTATCTTCAATGAATAGTCTATCTTTTAATGCAGGACGAAGCATATGGTTGGCTGGGTCGATACCTGAACAAAAAAATATCAAATTGGAACTAATAAGTACAAGTAATTGATAAAATGGAAAACGACGATCTTTTTTCCTCTTTCGCTATCCCTGTCCCATAGGTACAATGTTTGAATCAATAGAAAACCTATTCTGGTATATTTGAATGAATTAATATTATTACATTTCAATTCATTCTCGACACCTCCCAAGAAAAATCTCAAATTGGATCCTAAATTGACAGGTTAGTGTGAGTTTATCCATGCGATTATGCACTCTTCAACTAGGAATCTATTTTTTAAAAGATCCTAGCTTTCCTGCTTAGTTAGGTCTCTGAGATCCTTTTGATGACCTATGTTTTGTTGAATGCTTATCAAAATGTCAAAGATGCTTCTTAAAAAAAGAGCGAGATTAAAAAAGGCATTATAATTCTATTATCCTCCTTTTTGATTTCTTTTCGTTTTTCCTTAAGTCCAATTAGTTTGGTTTTACACTGTAGAATCGAACCCATTTTATTAAGTAAAGGGTACAAAAAAATCAATCTATCTTAGGGTCAGATAAGCTTTTGGGGAGTTATAGTAATTAAAAGCTTAGCTAGCGCTACACCTGTAGTAGGAGATACCATAGTGACTTAGCTTTGGGGTGGTTTTTTGGTAGAAAATGCCACCTTAAATTGTTTTTTAAGTGTAGAAAGTTTCAAATTTATGGTCTTCTGCTGCACAGATTTTCTAAGAAACAAAGTTATAGGCACGTAGATTCAGGGCTAGACTGATTACTCCAAAAGCACTTATCCATAAACCAGTTACTAGTACAAATAACATGTTCCTTTTCAATTTATTAATAAATTAAAATATGTTATAAAAATTAAAGTAAGATATAAAAATATTTTAATATATTTATAAAAATTTCTTATTTATTTTTAAAATCTATACTTATGATAAGGTTATTGTAAATACTCTCTCTCTCTCTCTCTCTCATTATATATTTAGATAGTGATAAAGTGAACTTGACTTTAAGCTTATGAAATATTAAAATTTTATTATAGAATTAAAATATAACATAAAAGTAAAAAATAGCATCAATTTGTAAGAAATATAAATTTAAATATTATTTTTACTTATTCTATAGATTATCATAATTATTCTCTATTATATGAGAAGTATATTGCAGTTTTAAATAAGTCTTTTAAGTTTATAATATAAAAGTTTTAAACTTCTCTTTTGTCTATCGATATTAGCCACTAGAATTAACTAGTAAACATGTATACTTTCAGTGATTCTTAAATTTCATTCATGTTATTTATAAATATGATGTGAACCATTATAACTGAATAAAATATATTTTTTTATGTTTCATGTAAGTTTATATTATTGTTATCATATTTATCTTCATATCATATTTATTATTAGATGAGCATTAACATTATATAATTTTGTTAATTACATATTGCTAAAAGTAATTGATATTGACCCATTTTCTTATGATTCTTTAAAAGGAAGAAGTTTGAAATAAGATAATTACAACTTATCAAGTATGTATACTTAAGTGAAAATACAAGGGCTTTTAATTTAAAATTTATTAATTTAAAAATAAATATGTAAATAGATAACTTGCTTAGTATTTAAAATTTGTTATAAAAGATAGAAATAATATGGTATACCACTAATTGTAGACACACCATTTCATAGTTAGTGTACATATGGATTGGTTTGGTTTTACCTAACACAAGAATGCGGTAGATGGTTATTGGTTAGGTTTTACCTAACACAAGAATGAGGTAGATAGTTATTGGTTAGGTTTTACCTAACACA